>JAZAYU010000074.1:0-151110 GCA_038501625.1 Corbicula japonica | reverse complement strand
TATTTGAATTTGACATAGTACAAACGTGTTCTCTTTGCCTCTTTCTTTTTTTTTCGCTGCGTGGAGAGGCAGTGTTTTGTGTATGTTACGATATTCCTGATATGCATGTTTCACTTTAATAAAGCTGTGTTGATTAACGACATATATACTTCAAGAAATAAGAAACGCAACTTAGCTTTCTCGTTTTTGTTAATTGTTTGTTGTGTCTATTTTTAAACTGATTATTGTTACACCATGCACTCTTCTCCTCTATTTTTTAACTGTGTGGGGAGGCTGTCTGCTAGATGTGGCCATTTCTAATATGCATATTTCACTTCTAAAAACACGAAAAATATTTCGCGTTAAAAGAAGTTGCGTTTCTAATTTCTTTAAGTATAATTTGTTTTCTTCTCTTGCCAAAGTCATGTGACTTAATTGAAATTACAATTTTTTGTAGGCGAAAATATCCTTAAATGTGAAAACAAACATAATTTCAGTCTCGGAGCTTATGATGATGGCGAAACTAACTTTTGTTCATTTGACGATAACTACGTCATGGGAGCGCCATCGTCAGCTGGTGACAGGTTATACCGTAGTTGGATATTCTCCAACTGTTCTCTGGATGCTTTCGATAACTATATCCAAAAAATGGAAACGTGAGTAATAAAATGTTATTAAGTTTTTGCAACAGCGCCAGATGTTTCGCCTATGAAACAAAGCATTTCTTATTTCCGCTTAAGCTTTATTACTTTTAAAATCCGTATTATAGAAAAAGTTAGTAGGTACCTTTTCAATGTCTCATTTTAACATGCAAGAAATTTTGTATTTTGGTTTTCTATTTAGCTAGTTTATGTTCTGTAATTCATTTTTGAGATGTGATATATCTATTTTATCTTATTTGTATTTATGCTGTTATTGCTTTCATGTGTATGAGTTAGACCCTGATTTAACTTCGACAAGTTTTTACAGTTGAGATTTAAGCACCAAAGGTTTCCGCCGTTTGTGCGTGAACTAGTCTTAAACTAAGTAAACACTTAGGCTAAACTGCTGAGAGATATCCTTGTTTTCAGCGGAGAGTATAAACTACTGAGTGATATCCTTGTTTTCAGCGGAGAGTATAAACTGCTGAGTGATATCCTTGTTTTCAGCGGAGAGTATAAACTGCTGAGTGATATCCTTGTTTTCAGCGGAGAGTATAAACTGCTGAGTGATATCCTTGTTTTCAGCGGAGAGTAAAAACTGCTGAGTGATATCCTTGTTTTCAGCGGAGAGTATAAACTGCTGAGTGATATCCTTGTTTTCAGCGGAGAGTATAAACTGCTGAGTGATATCCTTGTTTTCAGCGGAGAGTAAAAACTGCTGAGTGATATCCTTGTTTTCAGCGGAGAGTATAACTGTATGACAACATTGGATGCTGATTATACCGGTGTTAACTTAAAGCCTTATGTAAACGATCAGCCAGGCCAGATATACCCACCTGATAAACAGTGCGAGTACATGTTCGGACCGGGAGCTTTCTTAGCACGAGTAAGTACCTATTTGTATACTCCCCGTCAATAGAAATTTACCACTTTGGTATTTAATATAACAGCTTAAACTGAATGATAAAATATGAATGACTTCATGGGAATTAAATGTTTAAGTTATTAACTACTGAAACAATCACTATTATCAAGGTCAGGAACACACTTCCGATATTGCCACACTTAAGCCTATTTCCGGCTTTTCTGCAAATTTCCCGAAAAAAAGCCTGATAAGACAGTTAGTTACCAGAAATGGCAAGTGTACTGGTGATAACCACCAAGGCGGTACCCCTTCGGTTTCTTACTTTCGTTAATTGTTTGTAAAACTGATTTTTGTTTAACCATGCTTTCTTCTCCTTTGTACCTTTTGGCTGTGTGGGGAGGCAGTGTCTGCTGGATGTAGGCATTCCTAATATGCATTTTTCACTTTTTGTTGATTATAAAATGGCCGTCGTAATTTTAAAATTCGTCTCTATACAAATTTATTTACTGCTGGTTCAATGTTTAAAGTTTGTACATGATTGACCTTAATAAATATTGAAATAATACCATCACTGTGATATTTGCTTTTGATAACGACCCAGTCGTGCATTTCTAGTGACAATTGCTTTTAACAACTTTCTGATAACTGGGTTGAAGGTTATAAAACTGAGCATAGAAACCAGTCTCAAATCTCAAGCATGCTTGAGATTTGAGACTGGTTTCCGGTTTTTTGTTATGGTTTGTAAAGTAACCAGACTTCGTATCTTAAGATAAATGGACGTCATTGGAATATTATCAAATTTCATATAGAAAACGGTTCCTTTTCTTTAAACAGCCTTTTTACGACGGAAACTACTCTGTCATCTGCACCAGAATAACATGTGGAACTCAAGAAGAAAAGTACTGGGACGAGGTACCATGGGATGGCACGACATGTGGAAGTCACAAGGTAATTATTTTTAATAAAATAAATTAAACAAACATTTGAAACATGCAGAAAAAATAAAATATAGTTACACATGGCATACAGAGTTAAGTTATACCTGGTAGTAGCAAAACAGAAAAGAACATACGTATTATTGTTTTATGGCAGAAGGAACTGTCTTCTTATTCGACGCTGTCATAATCGTTAGTGATTATGTCAATAAAAGGCAAGCTGACTTTTTTTATTTTCATTGACAATAAAAAATAAAATTACATCGTTTTTATTTTTATTGACGTTACTTAGAAGAACTGGTACGTAAACCACTGGCTTCAATAGAGGAATTAAGCAAATTTAGGTATTTTCGCCAAGCTAATACGATTCCACGAAAGCCATAATCCGACGATCTCTTTCACATATATTGAAAACAAAAGCAACTTTACAGAACTCTTCACACTGCTTTAGTTTTAATTTCCATTCTAGCTCTTCAAAATGTATCCATTCCCTTATATACAACTACTTTGATTTAAGAAACATATACAAATTTAGGCTGTCAAGTTTAAGGATCAACTTGTTTTTGTTTAATTTTCCCAGATAATTCCTTACCAAATCTGTGCCCAAGGTTATAAAACTGAGCATGGAAACCAGTCTCAAATCTCAAGCATCTGATTGGCTGAAATGGCGACCAGGCAAATAGATGCTTGAGATTTGAGACTGTTTTCCGTGCTTAGCTTTATAACCTTCAGCCCAGAGCAAGCTTTTAGCTATTGTTTTTTATAGTGCTACAAACACAAATTGGGTTTACTGTTAAACAAGCTTCTGCACCCCTACGCCTGTTCAGTGTCCGGTTTTTCTTTCCTGTACTTAAGCAAACTCCGAACGCAACACTCGTAATCGTACACAGCTGTCGATCGTAAGCTTTTACTCCTGCCACAGTTTTCAGCCTTCCAGACAGAAAATAGTTCGTGTACGTGTAAAATAAATTTAAGTACCGCACTCAATATGATAAAGCAATAAGCAAAACCTCTACGCTGGTTTTCTATACTTTCATTAATTTGATTCTTGTTGTTTTATTCCTCACGATCTGGTGTAATTGTGTGTTGGATTAATTTTTTTATATCTTTTTCAAGTTAATACATTCGGTCTTTGGATAAATCATTAGTAAGGTATGACAAATATTTGGGTACCACATAAGTAATCTTTGTTGACGCGTAATATGAATTTACTGATCTGAATCCAAAAAATCGTTGTTTTTGTAAGACAAACTCGTGGTATTTGTTGTCTGGCGACAAACCCACGACCTTCTTTTTTGATGACATTGTTTTGTACTGTATGCATTCTAAAATAATACGTTCCACACATGTTGGTTTTTACAAAGTAGGAAGCATATTTCGCCATCTATTCATTTCTTGAGAACTTAAAATACAATTTTTATATCAAAATGTTTGGTCTTACCAAATTCGAATTTTTGATTACAGGAAATATTTTAATTTTTATCAGATTATTCTTTGATATCCGATTATCTCGGAAATAAATTCAACAACATAGTAACCATGTACAACTGTTTAATATTTGGCATATGGCCTGGCAGTCGACAATAATCATCAATGTTCAAGTTTGATCAAAGTTCAATGTTAAGTTAATCAACTGTTAATCCAATAATTAATCAATCAAATCAATAATCAATTATCATCAATCAAATGTCATTCAAATCAATTATCATTAAAATCAATTGTCAATTAAATAAAATACCAATCAAACGTCAATAAAATCAATTATCAATAAAATAAAAAATCAATCAAATGTTAATCAATCCAATTTTCATGGATTAAATGTCAAAAATTTTCTGCCAATTAGCGCGAGTTGCGCTCACGCCAACAATACAAATTTTTGACATGACTTTCAAAATGGTGTTCGCATTCCAGAAATTTAAATAAACTTTCAATACTGCCAGGCCTAATATATAAGGTCGGGTACATGTATAGAATTCGGGCTCGTTTGAAATGATTCCAGAGCAGATTGAATTGTTAACAAAAATATGTCATTTCGACAAGCGATAAATGTAAACCGTCGGGTAAAAACAGATCACTAGAATACAAATTTGTAGTTAGAAATCCGAGTGTTTGGCCTTATACCCAAAACCAAATCATTTATCCATTAGAGGTCAATCACAACAGTTATCAGTCAATCAATCACCTAAGTAATCAATCCATCAATATTGATTCGAATTTACAAGTCCAAAGCCGCAAGTACCAACTGTACATACCACAGAATTAAACTTAATTCAATCAATCATCAATCAATCAGTCAATCAATATTGACTTGTAATCAGCAAGTCAAACTTCGTAAGTAGCAATTTGTACAAACGACAAAGATTTAAACTTAAATAAATCAATCATCATACAATCAATGAAATATCAAATCAAATCAAATCAATCAATATTGACTTGCAATCAAGTCTTAGATCGTAAGAACCAATTGTACAAACGACAAAATAAACTAAACTAAAATCAATCGATTATCAATCAACCAATCAATTCAATCAATATTGGCTTGTAATCCACAAGTCCAAGGCCGTAAAAACCAATTGTACAAACGACAAAAAATGAAACTGTTGGTGATTCCAAACATTATTTATAAATCAAATCAAATCATATCAAAATAAATCAAATCAAACTAAATACCAAATCAATCAATCATGACTTGTAATCAACAAGTCCATGGTCGTAAGTACCAAATTGTACAGACGACAAAAATAAATAAACTAAATTCAATCAATTATCAATCAATCAATCAATTCAATCAATATTGACTTGTAATCCACAAGTCCAAGGCCGTAAGTACCAATTGTACAAACGACAAAAAAAGAAACTGTTGGTGATTCCAAACAGTAATAAATAAATCAAATCAAATCAAATAATATCAAATTAAATCAAATCAAACCAAATATCAAATTAAATCAAATCAATCAATATTGACTTGTAATCAACATGTCCAGGGCGTAAGAACCAATTGTACAAACGACAAAAATAAATAAATAAAATTAGATCAATCAATCATCAATCAGTCAATCAACCAATCAATCAATCAAATCAATACTGACTTGTAATCAACAAGTCCAAGGCCGTAAGTACCAGTTGTACAAACGACAAAATAAAACTTTTGGTGATTCCAAATATTATTAATCTAATCAAATCAAATCAAATTAAATTAAATTAAATCAAACCAAATCAAATATGATTCAAACAAATCAATCCATATTGACTTGTTATCAACAAGTTCATGGCCTTAAGTACTAATTGTACAAACGACACAAAAATAAACTAAAAGAATCAAATATTGATCAATCATTTATTCAAATCAAATAAAACAATAGCTAATGTTGACTAAACATATTATTATATATATTGTTTAAAGCGATGTGCCTCATAATTTGAATAAGTCACTAAGTGTCGCACTAAAAATCATATGTCTATGGCATTATATATTGTATCTTTATGCCCTTTATCTTATTGTTAAAAAGGGGTAATTTTAACGGGTTATTTACTTCGTCTTCAAATATGTCCAAAATGCCTGCGGAACTAGCCGTGCATCCGCATCTAGGGTCAATTGACGAAAAGTTTCTTATTGCATCAAATTATTATTAACACCTGGAACATGTACAGCCTTAATATGAAAACTAAACTGCAATGACCAAATACCGATGGACGAAAGGGTTATAAGGATTATAACTCGCTCCGGATTTCAAGATAATTATCTATACAAAGCCCATGATTTCACTATTAAAAACATATTTTAGTTGGCAAAACCTTTCCTTCTACTAATAACACGCCAATTCCTTTCTGTTATTTCTGACAGAATTGCTGTGCACCATATCTGCAGCCACTGCAGGAAGGACCAAGGTCCCTCAAAGTATACACCACAGCCAAAGTAGAAGTAACCTGCACTCTCATTAAAAACTGAAGGTCGCTGTTAGTCAACCATTCGTATTTTAACATAACAAAACATCGTTAATCGAGTGAGAAACAGCCTACTCATTTCGATGTTGATATGTTTTGTTGTTGTTTTTTTTTGTTGTTTGATTTGTTGTTGTTTTATCTACCCTAAAGTACAAGTAATTTATTCGATGTTGATTTTTTTAATCTACCCTAAAGTACACGTAATTTATTTTATCCTATAGAATTCAAATATCCCTTAACTTAGATTTATTCCAGACACAAAGGCTCAGCAGGGAACTCGTCTAAAATGCAAAAACATTCATCTTGAACTATTGCCGTATAAATGCCCTGTGAAATGAAATCATCCGAAAATTGTCCAGTCTTTTTTCCTACAGTTTGCAATAGCCAACTCGAGAAATTAGAAAACGTTTTGAAAATTGAGCAACTTGAACTAAAGAAATGTTCATTGAGATGCACCTATCAATGAAATATAGGCCACCTAGCTGAATGCCTTATAAATCAATATCCCATGGGTGAATGGGATAACGCCTTAATATGTACCGCATCATCAAAATCTGTCAAGAGCTACCGAGAGAACCTATGTCTTTATTGAAGACTGTTCAATCTTTTAGCTTTGAACAATATAAAAGGGTTTGTTAACAAGGTGGCGATGCCTTAAACTGTGGTTGATATACCAACTATATAGTAATTTTTCTCAAGCTACTTTGCTTATATGATTGAAATGAAATGTTGAGCTATGTGATTTACAATGATTTTTATTGGAAACTAATTAGAATTGATCACAGACGTTTTGGCCTCAACAAGTTTCTTTCTAAGCCACGACTTTCTATGGACTATCTATCTTGATTATCTATCGAGCAGCTTCAACTCTGTGGACGTAAGCCACTACTATTATGTTGGGACTATGAAGTCCAACTCCTATACACTCTATGAATCTTGATAACAGATTGTTCGATCTATGCTACCTTCTCAGAGAAGCTAGGCTTCATAAGAGACTACGGCAGCAGTCGAAGGAACCGTACACTGTGTATCAGATTCCGCCTTCGTGTTACAACACTACAATTGTACTACGTACTAAGTAACCTCTCTGAGGAGCGAGCTCACGGAGAGAACGCGGAAACCTTTCGGTAGCACAAATATTGGCCTCGCTAACTACTTTAAGCCAGCCAGTTGGCCTCGCTAATTATCTTAAGCCAGCCAGTGTTGTATTACACAACTTCTAGTTGCATTTAAACAACTTCTTGTTCCAAAAGTTGAAACCGGTCCCTTTATATTTACATTATGTTTGACAATACAATGGTTACAGGCTACCATACAAATTTGCAAAATTTTTCCTTTCGACCAAAACGTCTTCAAATCACAAAATCCGCTAAGTTAATAACTTTTACAAAATGACATTATCTATGTCAAGCAGAATTGTTAGTGCATCAATCTGTGTGATGAAAACAAATTTACTCTAATCATTACAATTATTATACATGAATTTATGATTTCACAAATATAATAAAACAGACAATTACAATCATTCCTGACAAATAGCCCCCTTCTTAAGAAAACGATCTTTCGTTTTCAAGTCTTCATGAATGATTTTTAGGACTGACTACTGTCTGCTTAAATAATCGGCAAGAAAGTTTTCTGAACCTTTGATTGCCTGAATTGTGAAATTGTAGTTTTGCAGAAATAATGCCCATCTCATTATTCTGCTGTTCTCAATCTTACTTTTCTGTATGTAAGACAAAGCATTGTGATCTGTCTGTATCACAAATTTTGTACCATATAAGTACTTCTGGAATTTTCGTATCCCAAATACTATTGCCAAACATTCACGCTCTATCACGGAATAGTTTCTTTCACGTGGGAGCAACTTTTTGCTGGCAAATGCAATGGGAAACAGGCCATCGTCATGGTGCTGTAACAATGCAGCTCCTATGCCATTCTCCGAAGCATCACACTGAAGGATGAAACTCCTTTCAAAATCAGGCAAACGGAGAATCGGTGCCCGCGTTAATTGGTCCTTCAGTGACTTAAAGGCCTTGTCTTGTGCCATGCCCCAGTTTACTTTGTTTGGCTGACCTTTCTTTGTGAGATCAGTCAGCGGCGCGGCTGTCTCAGCAAATGATGGGATGAATCGCCTGTAGTAGCTGGCCAAGCCCAGAAATGCCCTAACTTGTCTCTTCGTGGTTGGTACTTCAGCTTGACGGATTTTCTCCAACTTTTCTTCCTCCATCTGAAGAATACCGTTCCCGACCATGTGTCCGGTGAATCCGATATTGCTAAAGCCTAAAAGACATTTAGAAGGCTTAACTGTTAGGCCGGCACTTCTAATTCTGGTTAACAGCTCTCTCAACATTTCGAGGTGTTGATCCCAAGATACTGTATGCCCCAGAACATCGTCGACATAGTTGTCGGTATTGTGGCAGCCTGCGAGCAATCTACGCATCATTCGGTTAAATGTAGCACCTGAATTCACCATGCCAAAGGGCATTTTTCGGAATTGATAAGTTCCGGACTCCGTTGTAAATGCCGTATATTGACGACAGTCTTCAGCAACTGGGATTTGCCAGTAGCCTTTGGCCAAATCGACCTTTGTAAAATATTTGTCGGCTGTAAGCTTAGCCATTATGTCGTCAACATTGCCCATTGGTTCTGTGTCAAACTTGGTGACGGCATTTAACTTTCTAAAGTCAATGCAAAATCTATTACTGCCATCCTTCTTTCGCACCATCACTATGGGCGAGTTATACTCTGATGTGGCTGGTTCGATGATATTGGCTTCGAGCATAGCCTGTACTTCTACTTCCACATCTTTCCTCTTTGCATACGGTATTGGGTATTGTTTTACCCGTACAGGAGCTGTGCTGGTTAGCTCAACTCTATGCTCGGCCAACGTTGTGCATCCAGGTTGCTCCGTGAATATGTCGCTGAACTCTTTTAAGAGCTCCAATACCTGGTTCTTCTGTTCAAGCGACAGCTCTGTGTTTATTTGCACATCTTTGTATGTTTCCCCCGCTGTAACATTTGGCAGTTGCAGGAGGTTTTCATCGTCCACGGCACCTAAATGGTCATCATTTTCCGGCTCAATGATAGCCACAGTCGCAGAGACAACGTCTGTTCTTTCTTCATACCGTTTCAGTAAATTGATGTGGTATGTGGCTATCCTGTTTTCGACCTTTACTCTGTAATCCATCTTATTGATTACCTCTACCACTTCATAAGGACCTTTCCACTGAAGCATCATCTTGTTATTGCTCGTTGGTAGAAGGACCAACACTTTGTCACCCACTTTCAAGGTTCTTGGTCTAGAAGACTTGTCATAGTGGTGCTTATAAGTCTGCTGTGATTCTTTGAGGCTTTCCCTGGCTACCTTGCAGGTTTCTTCTAAACGCTGCTTTAAATCTAACACAAACTCATATGTGTTTCTAGCCTCAGGTGTTTCTTGCTCTGTCCATAGTTCCTTAAGAGCTTGCATCGGGCCTCTAACGGTTCGGCCATACAGGAGTTCAAATGGTGAAAAACCCGTACTCGCTTGTGGAACTTCCCTGTATGCAAACAACACAGCAGACAGATATCTGTCCCAGTCTTTTGGTCTTTCTTGACACATTTTCTTCAACATAGCTTTCAAAACCCCATTCATTCTTTCACATAATCCGTTGCACTTTGGATTATAGGGTGTTGTGAATAACTGTTTTACTGAGACCAGTCTATTGACTTCACGCATCATATCAGAGGTGAACTGGGAACCTCTGTCGCTTAACATTTCAGTTGGGAAGCCTACTCTGGCGAATATGTCGAGCAATGCCTCAGCAACTCGCTCTGTTTCTATCTTGGGTAGCGCTACTGCTTCAGGATATCTTGTTGCATAGTCAACCACAGTCAGTATATAACGATTTCCCCTTTCGGATACTGGCGTGATTGGTCCTATGAGATCCACAGCCACTCTGTGGAATGGCACATCAATGATAGGCATCTGGCCTAATGGAACCTTGGTTACCCTTCCCTTTGGAATGGTCTTCTGGCATATGTCGCATGAGCGACAGAACCTAGTTACATCACTAGTAATGCCAGGCCAATAGAAGCTTGTCATGATCCTGTCTTCTGTCTTCTTTGCAGAAAGATGCCCTCCAACTATTGACTCATGGGCAAGCTCCATAACTCTTTTCCTAAATGTACTTGGGACTACAATCTGTATAGTCTCAACTATGTTTGAACCTCTCTTCTGTTCAAATATCCGATATAAGACACCTTTGCGGTCTTCATATCTATATTTATGACCACCTTTGGTCATCATCTCCTTGTTGTTCGACGCGTGTGACCATAATTTGTTCAACGACGTGTCTTCTTTTTGAGCATGTTTCAATGAATCAACATTGATCTCTGAGCTACAAGAGGGTGTTGGGACATTCAATGCGCTGATCGGTTGCTCAGCTTTCTTAGCTTGGGCTCTTGTCATGACTGCAGCAACTTTTGATTCCAGTATAGAGGTGTTTGTTTCCTGATGCTTAGTCCAGTTTGGGTCTGGTTTGTCAAGCACACCAGGTATATTGCCTAAAACAAGATCACATATGAGTGATTTTGGCACCATGACCTCTATCTCTCCTTGGTAATATGGAGTGTTAATGCTTACTTTAGCAGTTGGAACAGTCTTAGCTTGGCCATCGATAGTTATCATAACTATTTGCTTTCCTGACAACTGATCATCACGAACTAATTCCCTTCGGACTGCTGCTAGCTCACAGCCTGTGTCTCTAAGGACCCTCACCTCTCTGTCTCCGACATACCCTGTTCGCATGTCTAAGTTACGCTCACCTTCTAACATCTCTATGGTACATGCTCCTGTGATGACTGGCATTGACTCGCCATTTGCTAGCTTTAGTTGGCCGTTCTCTATATTTTCGTTTATAGAAGCACGCATGCATAATGCTGAAACCTTTTTGTCATTTGCTCGGCCTTCATCATTTTTCACATTCTTTTGAGTTCCTTTCGACCCATCGCGAAATCGGCAGTCTCGTGCAAGATGACCAACTTTATTACAGTTGAAGCACGTCGACCTAGAATTGTTTGTGCTAGGCTTTTGTGTTGTCTCCTTATTCTGGTCATTTGGTTTGGCTGCCTTATTTGGCGTATGGCTTGTCTTGGAACTTCTGTTACATGTGATCGACCCTCCATGGGCTTCTATATATTGCTCGGCAAGCCTGGTCACATCTTCGACCGATCTTGGCATTCTTTCTTTTATGAACAAAGCCAAGTCCTGAGAACAACTGTGAATGAATTGTTCCCTAATCAATAGATCTGACAGAGCTTTGTATGTATCATCTATCTCAGCCATCTCTGTCCATCTACTGAAATATCTCCTTAGCCTAGCAATGAACTGGAATACAGTTTCGCCCTGTAATGGCTTGCTATCTCTAAACTTCAGCCTGAACCCCTCTTCGGTCAGCTGATAGCGTTTCAACACAGCTTTCTTTAATGCTGTGTAATCGTTGGCCTCTTCTGGAGGCATGCTTGAATACACTTCCAAACCTTTGCCAGTTAATAGTGAGCTTAAACTCACAGCCCATGTGGATTCATCCCACTTCTGGCTCTTGGCAAAGCGTTCAAAACGTTCTATATAAGCGTCCATATCATCTTTGGACTCTTCAAACTTCGGCAGTTTAGGTCGCAAAGACTTGCTGTTCACAAACTCTGTTGTTGATGCAGCCTTGTCACCTAACTCAGCCTTTAGACGGAGAAGCTCCATCTCTCTGTCTTTCATCTCAAGCTCGTATCGTCGTTGTTCATCAAGACGTCGAGCTTCGATTTCTTGCTGCTCCTTTCGAATTAGCGCTTCACGTTCTTGCTCATCCCTGCGAATTTGGGCTTCGCGTTCTAGACGCTGAGCTTCGACTTCTTGCTGCTCTTTCAGAAGTAGCGCTTCTTCCTTGCGAATTTGGGCTTCGCGTTCGAAACGTTCCATCTCACGTCGCTGAGCACGCTCTTCTCTTTCATGGTACTCAGCCTCTTTCTTTTCAACGTATGTTGAAAGCTCTGAGCCTTTCAGCCCCAGCCGTTCGCCTAGTGTTATCCACTTTTCGTAGTCCATATTTGGCTATATAGTTGACAAAGCACAGCTGATGATACCTTCTGTTAACTAAATCCCGGACGAGCCCCCAATTTGTCAAGAGCTACCGAGAGAACCTATGTCTTTATTGAAGACTGTTCAATCTTTTAGCTTTGAACAATATAAAAGGGTTTGTTAACAAGGTGGCGATGCCTTAAACTGTGGTTGATATACCAACTATATAGTAATTTTTCTCAAGCTACTTTGCTTATATGATTGAAATGAAATGTTGAGCTATGTGATTTACAATGATTTTTATTGGAAACTAATTAGAATTGATCACAGACGTTTTGGCCTCAACAAGTTTCTTTCTAAGCCACGACTTTCTATGGACTATCTATCTTGATTATCTATCGAGCAGCTTCAACTCTGTGGACGTAAGCCACTACTATTATGTTGGGACTATGAAGTCCAACTCCTATACACTCTATGAATCTTGATAACAGATTGTTCGATCTATGCTACCTTCTCAGAGAAGCTAGGCTTCATAAGAGACTACGGCAGCAGTCGAAGGAACCGTACACTGTGTATCAGATTCCGCCTTCGTGTTACAACACTACAATTGTACTACGTACTAAGTAACCTCTCTGAGGAGCGAGCTCACGGAGAGAACGCGGAAACCTTTCGGTAGCACAAATATTGGCCTCGCTAACTACTTTAAGCCAGCCAGTTGGCCTCGCTAATTATCTTAAGCCAGCCAGTGTTGTATTACACAACTTCTAGTTGCATTTAAACAACTTCTTGTTCCAAAAGTTGAAACCGGTCCCTTTATATTTACATTATGTTTGACAATACAATGGTTACAGGCTACCATACAAATTTGCAAAATTTTTCCTTTCGACCAAAACGTCTTCAAATCACAAAATCCGCTAAGTTAATAACTTTTACAAAATGACATTATCTATGTCAAGCAGAATTGTTAGTGCATCAATCTGTGTGATGAAAACAAATTTACTCTAATCATTACAATTATTATACATGAATTTATGATTTCACAAATATAATAAAACAGACAATTACAATCATTCCTGACAAAATCCTAGTATTGAACCTTTGTCGATTCTGAGTAAATTAAATCATTTACACTAGTCGAACCTAATCTTACGACCACCTGTAAATAAAGACGACCTGTTCATAAAGACCACATATTATTTGTCAAATCAAGAATAAATTCACCTGCAATCAAAGAACACACGCCTTCAACAAATTAAATGTATTGTGTATGTGTAATTAATGTGAAAACGCCTGTGCGTTTTGGCGCTAGACCAATTGATGAGACTTAAAAGCTTGTGTTTTTTTTTGTTGTTGTTTGTTTGTTTTTTTGTTGTTGTTGGTTTTTTTGACAAACAGTCCTTACATATTTTCCGCCTCAACCTCCAGAGTTTTAACTAACAATAGATTCATGACCTTTAACAGTTTTCAAATCTTACATTCAATCGGTGCACTTGACCTAGAGTATCCTGGAGGAAACCGTTTTCAAAACCCCCTTTTTTAAGATTATTATTATTTTTCAGAATTTTGTTTATTTAGGGTACTGATCAAAGTACCTTCTTAATGCATCGCCTTAACTTGGCGTTTAACCTGTTACAAAACCATGATTTAATTGCCAGTGGTTGCAGGAACATTTAATATGCTAATATTTAAGTGAGAGAACCGCTAACAAACATTTGGTGCGTGATTGAGAAAAAATTACGTTCCCTGATCCAGAGACGACTTTACTGGGTGTGCCGCTTTGCAAAAATACTCATGGATGAATGCATGAGCGTACATACACAAGGGTTTCAAAACAGAGCCATCTTTATAATTAAAGTTATAACAATAAGATGGACATTCAGATTTTTCATGGCTAGCAGTAAAACAGACTACAATTTATCTATAAATGGCCGTTATTTGACCACGATATTGAAGGCTCATTAGCCATGCGCAGACGGAATTGAATATCATACTGATAACAACTGCCTAAAGGATTCAATTGAGAAGCCCCTCTCATAATTACATGTACATATAGCATAATTTAAGAATTACGAGGCCCTACCCTGGTGTTTTTGTATGTAAATAGGCACATAATTTATAAATGCATATGTCCATGTAGGCCTGTCGATATTTTTTTATTTTCTTGACTTTTTAAACAATAAACGTGTCGTTAGTAAGTTGAAAATGCATATCTGCGTATTTTAATTTTGAACTTCACATTTTGAAACAAGTGTTAGATCTACATTTACATAAATATTAAAGGACCTTTCTCACCTGATATTGGGACCCCTTGGGACTTCATGTAGATCTAGATTCTGAGTGGCCTCTGTCTGCAAGGGGGACCAGCACTTGCAGGACACCGAAGGCTAGCAACTGCAACTTTATGTGTCGATGGAAAATAACAGCTGTGCCCCAAGCACGGTCAACTGAAAATGGCTGGCTGCGCCGAAATTCAAAAGCTTGGCGAGGATTGCATCAACGTTTTCTGTGCGGCCAGCACTGCATACATCAAAGAGAAATTCGGCAGTGGCCCGTGTGGCTTTATTCTGATCCATAGTCCTTCCGATCCACTGCACAGCCGGTGTCGAGGTTCTAGGCGTGGAGTTCCCAACGCTTTGTCCGGCACTTGAGCATCGTTTGTGATCCAACCGTAATTAATTCGATTTTTCTGTCGATCGCAGCTTTTTTTGCGACCAAAACTGCTAAAAGTGTCAGTGTTCTTTCATTTCCTTACTCTTTTCCTCGCATTCTTGAAAAATTTCGCTGATATAACTGGATATATTTTAGTCAGAAAATTTTGACTGCCGTTTTCGTTCCTAGCATACATGTGCTGATCACGTCAAAGAATACGTCATCAAAAGATAACTCCAAAAGTATTACTAAATTATTCATCATGATTTACGTTCCTTTGTTAAAGCATCAATATTAATTTATTCCTTCTATAAATGGCATTATCGTCTTTAGCCGATAATGCTTATTATGATAAAAAAAATCGAGATCCCGATTTTTTGTTTCGACGTAAATAGGTGAACAGCCTCAGCTTGAATTTCTGCCATTATTCCTAACAGTTGTCAACATGAGCAGTTTTTTATTAATCGCAGTCACATCTTTTGGCAAATTTCAGTGTTCCTCCTTTAACATTGGCTTTGTTTTTAGACAGAATCATCTTAATGGCCTTATACAGTCACCATTGCTCGTTCATCAATTAAAAAGTAAATTATCAAAATATCTCTAACCACTATGGGGAATCACATGATCAAAATAATCTCTAAACAAATGTAAAACAATGAAAAATGAAGTATATTTTGTCCATGGTTTGTGTGAAGCTTTATTATGTAGCCTATCATATGCCTACTGGAAGGTATAATTATACTGACAATATTTCGCTCATGACCTCGTCCTCATAATTCAGAACACCCAAGCACTATAAAACATGGCACTGCAGAGGTAATCTGGTAAAATTCTAAACAAAACACTTGCAGTTGTAGTATAAAACATATAGTCAGTGGTCATATGATAGTACATTTATAAATTCTATTTGTGCAACTCAGAAATGAAAACTTCACAAAATTCAAAATTTCCCTATAGCTTAGAGATTATTTTGATCATGTGATTCCCCACAGTGCTAACGGCAAATGCCGTTCAAAGATCCTTTAAAAAATAAATATTATGAATGTATCTTTATTGTGCTTATGTTACAAACGTTAGAATAGTACAGAATTATAACTAGATCTAAAAATTCCCTTAAATTCTATTTACACGAATTCACAAAAACTAAACAACACAAACTATCATTTCAAATGTGCACATGAGTAATAAGACACTGACAACAATATGTTGTATCCTGTTGACTTACATATGTAAACAATATGAGCTATATGAAAAAGGGTGTTTGACCTTGAATTTCCTGGACGCCTCCTGTTCGCGTAAATGGGTGATTACGTTGATTTCTCTCTTCATAATTGAAAGTTCTTTAAAAATCACACAGCATATATTTTTGTCAGGTTCGTTATACTCGTGTGGAAATTTAAAATAATGTTTTTTGTTGTTTAGTTTTCGTATTTTTTTTAATGTAAATATTAGGACATTTTAGGTCTAGCTATTTTTCTTTCTACTGTTCTAACTTTTCTTAACGTATGTAATGTGAAGATAATTAATGAAGATTATTTGTGCAAAGATTTTATGAACTACAGTTGTCAGAGATTTTGTTGGGTTAAAAAAAAAAACAGTGTTATGACGACTGAAGACGGCCCTTATAACATTTTTGTAAAATATCATTACATGTCAACGTTTTTAAAAGGAAGCTTACGAAATTTTACACTATTTGCCACAGCTGCATTTTTAACGCGAAAAAACAATGTTTTACAAAAAATGTTATTACTTTCAGATTCACAGTTGGAAAAAAAATGTAAATGTTTTAAAATTCCTTTTGAAGCTACCTTATCAAACCTCAGAAATCAAACATTTCAGCTGGGAAACTGATTTTCGAAACAAATAATAAACGCTCAAGATTTCGTTTGATGCCTTTCTGTCTCTCAACTTTTATCCCACAAAAACTTAATGGCTGTCTGTATCCCTCTGCAGATCTGTGAAGCGGGACTTTGTGTCAACTCGTCAGCAGCACCAACTATCGATAATGGTAAGTAATGGACAGTTATGTAATTTGGGGCATGTCACGGAAAAAGGTACCTTCGGTCAATATTAGTGATATTTTAGTTTTTAATACATTTAGAAAGAACTTACAACTATAAATCAATTTCTTATAACTAAAATGTGATTGTTACACATTTTGTCAATAAAATGGTATTTTTACCGCGAAATGCATAATAAATAATGTCGTACGGCTCAAATTTATGACGTCATTTCAAAGATTGACGTCAACTGTCCGAAGGTACCTTTTCCCGTGACGCACCCCATTTGTTTTTGCGAGTTTTAGAAAGGAATTAATAGTAAACGAAAGGAACTTTTCTCTGACCAATTTCCTTCTTAAGTACAAAACTATAAAACACATATTAAATTTCCCAAAAGAAAATGGCGAAGAGACGATCAGTTGTCATGGTGTTTTGCGGAGATAGTTCCGTGCTTAAAGATCACTCAGCAGTGGCAATGCTTACTTTTCATGATCAACAAGATAGAAGAAACGTGTATAAAACATCATTTAAATGTTAATCTCAATGTTAAGACTTGCTGTCGGAAGCTACGACCCCTGCTCTCAAAGCAACGGATTGTCACTTTGTCACTTGACTGATCATTTATTGAATCAAATACAAACAAAGCACAAGAATGTCAAGAAGTAAACTGTTGGATAGCTATTTATTATAGGTATCATCATATCTCAAAACGCTTTTTAGAGGTACTTTTCTTGAGACATTACATTAAAATTCTGAGTCTACCTCTAGTTATTTGGTCTTGTTTCCCAAACTTATACAACTACTTAACGGTTCACCCCGTTATGGGCATTATACAATACATCATTTTAGTAGTTTTTTTATCACATGTATATTGTAGAACAATGTATGTTTGGTGATACTCCATACAACGTAATGTACCAAAATCAAACGTGTTCAGAGTATCTAGGGGCGACCAGTGACGCATATCGTTGCTACAGTGATGTCAGCAGATACTCCTGCTGTGCCACCTGCCAACGGCATCGTGATCACTTCGGAGCTGTTCAAGGTATTCTTGACAAAATGACTGCAGAAAGTTGAATAAAGAATAGTGTGTTTAATAAAAAGGTACTTGCACAGTTCTGCTCTTAAGCGACGAATGTGAACTTTTGGATAGAGACTCCCGCTTTGAGTTTGTATGTTTATTAAGAATACTACTCGTACATTTTACTGTATTTACACTTCAACTTTGTCGTCTACGATAAAGTCTTATTCATCAAACGGATAATAATTTCGGTAGGTAAGCAGTGTGACGTTTTATTTTAAAAGGCGTGGCTACAGTAGAGCCGTTCATAATTTATTGGACTTTGCTCAATGTTTCGACGTGTGACGTCGCCGAGCACGCACGTTTTGCTACGAGTAACTACGAAAAAGCGTGCCGTCATTCAGTGTGTCGTCAACGTTGCTGTTCCAACAGCCTTTTGAAAAAGTCGTGATATCACCAATTCTTCTCATAAGTTCTGTATTAATGCGAGTATTTATGAATGTAAATATAAGGATTAAATCGATATTTGATGATTTCCATTTGGGTATGAAAAACAGTTGTATTGTTTAAAGTACGCTTCGGGCTTCGCACACTTTAAACAACCCAACTGTTTTCCATACCCAAATGGAAATCATCAAATATCGATTCAATCCTTAAATGTCTAATTTCTTTATTTCTTTACATCTAACATAAAAAAAAATATGTTAATGTTATTCTGTTCCATGGCCAAAATCTATTGGACAAATAATACAAGCTATCAAACGCGAGCCAAATCGGTTATATCCACAGAAAATCAATAGATTTGTGAATCATTGGCAAAAAGGTAAGATTAAATAATCTGTGTTCATCTGTGCTGACTGTAAATCTTGATAGGTTTCCGTCAACAATCATTGTGGGTGTTTTAAATTCATTAAACAAGTCGCAACAAGCTTGCACTTAAACCATTTGAAAAACCCACAAATTATTAAAAAAGATTACAACACAGTTCTCAATGGGTGATCTGAAGGCTGAAAAAGTTATGAAAAATATCGTTATCGAAACGCTGGCTTCTGATTTTAATCTGATTTTTGTTAGCTGCTTAAGATAGGCCTCTGGTCAAAATATACAGATTGATTTTGACTGATTAAAGTTGAAAAGTAGAAATTGTTAAAAAAAGCAGACGTATTTCATGGTTCACCGTGTGAAAACATAATATTTCTTCAATGAATTACATATATTGTAGTATAACCATATGATAGGACAATTGCTATTGGGGCGCGTCACGGGAAAAGGTACCTTCGGACAGTTGACGTCAATCCTTGAAATGACGTCATAAAGTTGAGCAGACGACATTAATTATATGCATTTTGGGTTAAAATATCATTTTATTGTCAAAATGTATAAGAAAAGCACTTGTTAATTATGAGAAATTTAAAAATAGTTGTAAGTTCTTTCTAAATATAGTAAGAACTAAATGTCACAAAATATGACTGAAGGTACCTTTTCCCATGGCGTGCCCCAATTGACATTTATGCAGACGATGCAATGTTTATGATCTGTTTTAGTTCAATCCCACATATATTATACATTTTAATTTTACTTTTCAATATTTCATATTTCATTTTTTAAAGTTACCTAGTGTCTATATAATATTGTTAATATTGTTGTTTATTAATATTTACTTTTATGTATGTTAAAGTTATTTCTCAATTTTTATATGATTAAGTGAAATATGCCTGTCGGGAATGCCCACATCCAGCAGAACAATATGTTTAATGATGATTATTATTGTAACAGATTGCGAGTACGGTGACAAGCATGCTGATTGCGCTACAATGCCAATAAGATGGTGTTATACGAAATCCAATGTGGATATTTGCTGCAAAAGATGCAGGGATGATATCATTGATATTCCAGGTAAAATGACTTCAGACGTTGAGCTTAAGTAAAAACCATCTCTAGTAAAAAGCCACTCTGACGCGTTTTATCTACAATATGGGGCGCGTCACGGGAAAGGTACCTTCGGTTATTTTAAGTTATATTTAAGTTTTTACTAAATTTAGAAAGAACTTACAACTATAAATCAATTTCTTATAACTAACATGTGATTTCGTTACACATTTTGACAATAAAATGGTATTTTTACCGCGAAATGCATATTGTCGTCTGCTCAAATTTATGACGTCATTTCAAAGATTGACGTCAAATGTCCGAAGGTACCTTTTCCCGTGACGCGCCCCATATAAGAATACCATAGTTGATGAATTTGATAGCTATGGTGAATTATTTTGGCTGGTTGACATGGGGTGACGAATGTTTCATTGATTAATGTGCATATAGTTTTATTAAAAAACCTATTATGAATCGAGCACAGCCATTTGACTGCCATTAAAAGCCAAATTGAAAAATAGCGGCCTAAGTCGAAAGAGTGTATTGCAGAAATAAAAAATACCCCTTACAATTAAAATACAGAGAAAAACCCATTAAAATCTTGAATACTCTCTATGAAACAATGTAAAATACATGTACACCTAAAAAATTAGTGTGTAATACCCTTTACCCTAAAAAATTATCTGGATTTCTGATGAAGTCTTGTCTGCATTGGTGGCTTAGAGATTAATTTAATTTAAATATATTAGACTGAATAGATGAGCAGAATGCCCACATCCAGCAGAACAATATGTTTAATGATGATTATTATTACAACAGATTGCGAGTACGGTGACAAGCATGCTGATTGCGCTACAATGCCATTAAATTGGTGTTATAAGAAATCCAATGTAGATATATGCTGCAAAAGATGCAGGGATGATTTGATTGATATTCCAGGTAAAATGACTTCAGACGTTGAGCTTAAGTAAAAATCATCTCAAGTGCAAAGCCACTCTGACGCGTTTTATCTACAATATAAGAATACCACAGTTGATGAATTTGATAGCAATGGTGAATTTTTTTTGGCTGGTTGACATGGGGTGACGAATCGATGAAAGACGAACAGAGGGCATTATATGTATTCGCTTATTTTTCTTTAAATTAATTAATGCATTGACAAACATAACATGACCGAAGACCAAAAGCTCGTCATTTACACTTACCTATGATAGAATCTTGTTGACGACTTTTTTGTTAGCGGAAATGAAAATGCTCTGTTTGCGCCTGTTTGTCGTATTTGCTACAGCTAAGCCTGCGATTCGGTTCCCCGATTTTGCGTGAGAAACCTTGCGACGAACGATAACGCTCGCGCAGCGTGTAACGTGAAGCGTGGAACGTGGACCGTGAACCGTGATACTACAGCGCATGCGCACCGCGAAACCGCTCATGTCATTGCGCATGCGCACCGTGAGATCTCAATACGCATGCGCACCGTGAAGCGTTAATTCATCAAAACAAAACTTAATAATGGCCATTTCTCGAATACATCCAAACAATTGCTATTTCTCAATGAATGTCTACTGTTTATTTGTCATATCTAATATGAAAACCGAAACAAGTCTACGAAAATAACACTTGCATATAAGGCAATCTGTATTTTGTTTTGAACAGGTCGTAGGCCGAAACGTACAGAGTTCAATATTGAAATGATTTTGTTGATTATATCCCTTATGAATATTATTAAAGTCTGTTCCCCGAAAATCAGTTAATACTGGAGAAGAAGGTTAAGATTTAATTTACAGAACTTAATTGGTACCCGACATTTTTAAATCGGATGAATTTTGCGGAGATTCGACACATCCTGCTACATTCGCTCAATATATTAAGGTTAATTTTGACCTGAAAGTGATCAAGACAACAAACACATCGGTCTTATCAGGATCTATGCAAGCCCTCTCTAGTTTAATAAGGTTATTCTTGACTAAATGTGGATGGTGCAAATTCTGATCAGACAGCACCAAAGTACAGAATGATCTGGATCTACGACATGTTTTTAACTTCCTTGCAGCTTGGTCAGCTAGGGTATGCACAATAGTCGCATTTCATCTCATTGCGTTATTTCTAGCCAAAAAAATGGAGCAGTATGTGGATCCTTATCAGACAGCATGTATGTGCATGCTGATCTGGATCTACACTAGCTGCAATGAGATTGATCGGGGCTTTTCTAGATGCTTTTAAAAATTCACAAGATTATTCTTGACCAAGATTTGTCTAGATTTATAAAGTTTTATTCCTGACCAATCAATAAATGGATGGTGTAAATCCTGATCAGACTGCACAAAGCACAGGCAGACCTGGATCTACAGTGGACTCCCATCTGTGTTGCTTGATGAGCTAGGAAATAAACTAGTCGCTTTCTTGTCACAAAGGTTATCTTTGACCAAAAAATAGAACAGTACAAGGATCCTTATCAGTCGGCATGGATGTGCATGCTAATCTAGATCTACACCTACACATCATTGAGTCTGATTGGGGTTTCATTCAATGCTTCTAGATTTATAAGATTATTCTTGACAAGGCCATGTCTACATTCATAAGTTTATAACTGACCAATAAGACTTGCTGACTTCATGAATGTACAGGCAGATCTGGATCTGTGGTGCGCAGATCGCTGTGGTTTATCATAGGATATAAACTAGTCGCTTCTCGTCCCATAAGGTTATTTCTGACCAAGAATGAATCAGTGTGGATTCTTAACAGATGGCACAGATGTGCAGGCTGATGTGGATCTACACTGATGGCCACTAGATATAATCTGTTAATTCCTTGTTTTTATTTCTTTCCTGAATTATGTTCAGGTTTATGTAAGATGGGCACAAATTTGCTGCATCTGAATTGGCTTTTCAGTATATATAATAAAAGGTTGTTTTTTTTAACACTTACTAGTGTGTGTGTGTGTGTGTGTGTGTGTGTGTGTGTGTGTGTGTGTGTGTGTTTTGTGTTTATTTAAAGATGTCCTTAGCAGATCATATGGGCGTCTGTCTATTATTATTATATAACTATAATATTTAGAGTGCTCATTTTAAAAATCTAATGTACACTTACTACAGCAAAGACCTATATTATATGTAAGTAGATATGCATCATCGCATTTTCTCGCCTATGCACGCGGCCTGCATTATCTTGAATCACAAGATCGCCATTTTTGATACCGAAAGCCTTCATCAATTTTGTCTATCATTAAAGCTTTTTTAATGAATGTTTAATACAAATTTGAATTGCATTAATTTAAAGAAAGATGCATATTCTTTATCATTAAACTCAGGTTCACTATTTACTTATTGATATAACAATCAAAATCACCAAAATTGCACCATGTAACCGTTCAAAGTGCCTTAGCCTGCAGAAAGCAAACATACAAATTTGAAATGCCGATCACATAAGGGCCTTAAAAAGATGTGATAATTTAGTCAATGTGTTCAAGAAGTATATCAAAATAACATAATAACATGAAGATCGATTAAAAGTGATGTAAACATGATTAAAATCCAGTCAACACGTAATTATCAGCTACAATATGGTGGATTATATCAAGTGAAAATAGCGATTTGTTACGTGAAGTAATTCTCGTCCAGTCCACATATCAAAATGAGATTTACTAGATCAGTTAAAGAGCGATGCGAATCTGTGTCTTTGACTAGAGCAGAATGCAGACGACAAAGTGAGTGGAATAGTTAAAAAATATTATGGCTTTAAGGCTGTAAAGATTCACTGGTGCACCAAATAATAGTGATCAAAGTGAGATGATGTTAACCGTGGTATCCCCATTATCATTATTTGTCTTTGACAAAAGGAAAAAAGAACCTTTTTAAATAAGACCAGATCATGCAATCTTACTGTAAATTATACATAACACAACTATGTTTAACCATTTACTTCACATACTGGTATACAGGCTTAAAAGAGTTTGCAGTGTTGATCCAGATCAGCCTGCACATATATGTGGTCGGATCTGGATCTGCACTGGTCACATCTTGATTAGAAATAAACTAAGAAATGCGAACAGTGTTGATCCGAATCAAATGTGCTCGCTGATAGTGATCTACTATGTTGGTTCATGCAACAAAGGCGTATCTATGGAGTAAAAGGTTAAATCCCATTTTTATGTAAAAACATCAGGATAACATATATATTTAGATTTGTTTCATATTCAATCTTGATATAGAAAATAACAATACAAACAGTAGTTAGAAAAAAAATATTTTAATATCACAAAAACAACAGAGAAGTACATGTCATCATATCAGAAATACCTTGCTTATAACATTGCAGGTTGCCTAGAGAGTCACAGTCCTATTCTTTGAATAATCAAGCTAAAAAACATTGAAAGTACATAGTACAAAGTTGTATCTTTGAAGTAAATGCATAGGGTTAACCCTTTCCTCCATAGATACACCTTTATTGCTTGGGCAAACAGTTTAGATCCAGATCAGCCAGCACATCCGTACTGTCTGATCAGGATCTAAACTGTTCGCTTTTTTATTCATAAGGTTATTTCTGACCAGAATGCGACCAGTGCAGATCCTGATAAGATGCACACAGATGTGCTGATCTGGATCTACACTGGTCGCACATGTGTAAAAATGCGTATATATGGAGGAAAGAGTTAAAAAAACTCTTGGCAATGACTAGATGATCCCCCAAACTATTTTGAGACAAAATAATGGATGTTAATATTTATGTAATTCACGGGTAAACAGTAAAAGAGCAGCCCCGTTTTCTTAATGAGATTTAATTAGATAAATTCAAGTTAAATTAATTATGTTTATCAGCTATGTAGTTTAGTGTCTTTAAAATGTTTTAAAGATGATTCATTAACTGCTGGTTGCCATTGGATGCAGACTTGCTGTTTTCTGCTTCACTCGCAAATCTGGATCTCTGGATGCCGGCTCAACAGTTGAATTATTTAGTTCTGTGGTTGCTGGATGCTTTGGCGAGGAGACATTACAGGAAAGTGCTGAATGAAATGTGAAACACATAATTTTTGCTTGAGACAGAATTCTTGCTTTATTTTTGGTGGCAACTAGGTATCAATGAAAGACTGTGAGGTTTCTGTCCTGCTTGGGAAGTAGTATTCTTCAGAGGAGTCTTCAATCAATAGCTTAAATTAAGTAGTTTCTTGCTGGAATATGCCTTGATGTTTGCATAATAATGACACTTTAGACTGTTCGATGTACAAGGCTCCACTGGCTGCTGGCTTGTGGAAATATTCTTGACAACTTCATAAAGTTTTAATATTTTATCCAATATCTTCAAGAATGCATTGTTAATTTCAATGTCTTTCACTTTCTCAAGATTCAAACAAAATACTTTCCACATCATAAGTCTGCATAGCGACATTCACTATATATTTTGATAATAATCAAATCTGTTGTACAACACAGTCCATCTAGACAGTTGCAAGATGTTTAGTCGTAATGGATTTCTTTTTGAGTGATGTGTCGAAATATAAGTTTCCATATCCATTCATAAAACACTACAAGTTCTTTTTCTTGTTGCCCTGAAAAAGAAGTAAGGTGTTTAAAAAGTGTGAAAAGACAAAGTTGATGCATGAATATATAATTATATTTTGCTGTCTGCTGGAAACAAAAGTTGAAATGTTTGCCTATGCTTTATAATGTATGATAAAACTAGAAATGTGTCCATAGGACACGGATGCCCCCGCTAGGCATTGTTTTCAGACACTAAAGTGCAATGATGGGAATAATAGCATTTCGAAGACAGTGATGTTCGAGTAATTATAAGAATATGCATAAACTTGATGATCAAGTAAATTATTTGTATTTGTGGCACTGTTGTCTTCTCATTACGGAAAAGTCTGTGAAGAAGTTGGTGGTAATGCAATGCAATGTCATAGTGAACATTTGTGCCAAGTTATTTTGAAATCCTTTCCTTCATAAAGAAGTTATAGCCCGAACAAGTAAATTCAAGTTTTAGTAACTGTGACCATGACCTTGGACTTACAGGCATGGGTAATGTACGCAACACACCGCCTTGTCATGGTGAACATTTGTGCCATGTTATTTTGAAAACCCTCCATTCAAAACAGTTATAGCCCGGACAAGGAAATTCTATTTTTAGTAACAGTGACCTTGACCTTGGACCTACAGGCATGGACATGGTACACGACTCACCACCTTGTCATGGTGAACATTTCTGCCATGTTATTTTGAAATTACTCTATTCCTAACATATTTACAACCCTGACAAGAAAATTCTACTTTAGTAACAGTGACCTTGACTTTGGACCTACAGGCATGGGCATGGTACGGGACACACCATCTTGTAATGGTGAACATTTGTGTCAAGTTATTTTGAAATCAATCTATTCCAAACAAAGTTACAGCCCGGACAAGAGAATTCTATTTTTTTTGGTAACAGTGACCTTGACCTACAGGCATGGGCATGGTACGTGATACACCGCCCTGTCATGGTTAACATTTGTGTAAAGTTATTTTGAAGTCCCTCCATTTATAATGAAGTTACAGCCCGGACAAGAAAATTCTATTTTTAGTAACAGTGACCTTGACCTTGGACCTTCAGGCTTGGGTATTGTGCAGACACACTGCCTTGTCATAGTGAACATTTGTGCAAAGTTATTTTGAAATCCCTCCATTCATAACAAAGTAACAGCCCGGACAAGAGAATTCTATTTTTAGTAACGGTGACCTTGGCCTTTGACCGACAGGCATGGGCATGGTACGCGACACATCGCCCTGTCATGGTGAACATTTGTGCCAAGTTATTTTGAAATCCCTCCATTCATAACAAAGTAACAGCCCGGACAAGAAAATTCTACTTTTAGTAACAGTGACCTTGACTTTCGATCTAAAGGCTTGGGCATGTATGTGACATACCGTCTTGATATGGTGAACAATTATACCAAGTTATTCAAAAATCCAATAAGAAATAACAAAGTTACAGAGCGGACAAGATTTTGCAAGAAAATTCTATTTTTAGTTACAGTGACCTTGACCTTGGACCTACAGGCATGGGTATTGTCATGACACACCGCCTTGTTATGGTGAACATTTGTGCCAAGTTATTTTGAAATCCCTCCATTCCAAACGAAGTTAAGGGCAAAGTGTATATTTTTCTTAACACAAAACAGAACATGTAAGTGAAAAAGGGGCATAATTTGAAAAATATTGGAAGCAGGCTTATGGGTCTTGTTGGTTTTGAAGTAGATTTTGACGGTAAAATTATATTTCAAGTTTCAAGGCAGTATCTCAAGTAGTTTTAAAGTTATGGGCAAAATGCATATTTTGCTTAACACAAAATAAAGGAAACAAGATATATTCCTATTAAAACTAATGTAAATGGAAGTATCAAAGGGCCATAACTTCTGAACGGAACATGTAAGAGCAAAACCCCACCTTTATGCACAACAACATATCAGGCCAGGCATTGTGGTAAAGTTTTATCAAATTCCCAGCAGAGGTGTATGAGGAGTTGCGTTCACGAGATACACTCCTATTAAAACTAATGTAAATGGAAGTATCAAAGGGCCATAACTTCTGAACGGAACATGTAAGAGCAAAACCCCACCTTTATGCACAACAACATATCAGGCCAAGCATTGTGGTCAAGTTTCATTAAATTCCCACCAGTAGTGTAGGAGAAGCTGCGTTCACGAGAATATCGGACGGACGGACAGGAGCAACTCTTAATTGCCGTATCCATTTCATGGCGGGGGCATAAAAAGGTGTACTATGAATAAATATAACATATCCTCACTATCTGATCTGGATCTACACTTTTCTTTTCTTAGTCAGAAATTATCTATTGAATCAAAGAGTGAAGTGTAGATCCCGACAAGATGGCACAGCTGTGCTGGTTGTTCTGGATCTACATTGTTCACATATGGATAACAACCTTATTCCATGGAGTAGGTAAGCTGGGAATAGCTTAGGTTGTGAGAACAGAGAGAAGTTTCTAGTTTAAGGGGAAGTCGTGGACCTGCTCACTTATTAAATAAGAAACATACAAGAAAAAACTTCTGCATTGTCTCTGCATGTATGCAAAAGTCTATAATGGACCTGCGACCGGAATGAAGTGAGAGAGATTGTTGTTGTTGTTTTTCTTTGGGGTCTACACTGGGTCTACTTCAGCATTAGAGGCTGACCGGGGATTTGGGGAATTAATTAGCTCAATGCCCATGCAAAGACACACCTCTATAACATTCACTCAGTCCAGGGGTCCACTCTGCCAGTTACTTAGCAGAGGGAAACAGCAGTACTTTCCATAAATTTACTTTGTGATGTCAAAATAATACAACACAGCATATAGTTCTTATTCTTTATGTATCCAGTATTCCAAAATTCCATATATCCCAATATAATTGTCCAAGTAATATTTCAAAAGTTATTCTGAAGACTTAAAATGAAGTTACAAATTTCCAAGTTGTTTTTCCTACTTATGTTCTATTAAGACAAAATTATTCTATAGATATAAAAATAAAGGTTTTCTTAAATAACCAATAAAATTCTATGTAACAAATATGCAAATATAAAACCCCCAAAACCCTAATCAGTCTGTGGCTTGACACTAAGTTAATCAAATACCTGCCATTATACAGCCAAGCTGATAAAACCCTAAAAGTTACAAAAGGAAATTTCTTTGTACCGTATATTCCCTATTAAACGCCCCTCCCCTAATAAACGCCCCCCAGTCTTTTTTCAAAAGTAAACGAGTGACTTACCATGACATGACGATCTTTAATCTCTCAGCATTAATCCAAATACATGTAATCATTTCGGTGTGAAAAATTTCATTTCAGGTTAAGTTTTTAAAAAATAAGTTCTAGGAAAATGACAAAATTGTTTCCTACGGTTATTTATTAAAAAAAACAACACAATTATTGAAAACTACATTTTGTCAATAGTTGGTCTCTATTAAACGCCCCCCCCCCCTTTGCAAAATGTAACCCCCCCGGGGGCATTTAATAGGGAATATACGGTATATTAATAGCAATAAGTTCCACAGATAATTTACTTAGTCTGTCAAAAATAAACCAAATACACTGAACAATAATATTATCAAACAAAGAAGTATGATAAACTTAAATTTTTACCAATAACATATAGAAAATATTATAAAGACTAAATCTATAAAATTTCTTAACTCTTGAAACTTTTATTATGTAATAATAAGCGGGGTCCACTTAAACGGTGGCAGACCTAAATGCCGCTTTGGGGATGAAAATGCCATACGAACATAAGTATTTAATTAAAATTTAAACATGTACCAGTAATTCACATTTTAGGCCATTAAGCATGTGATTTTTTACATTCACTGTTCTGTCATTCTGTTTAACCCTTTCCTCCATAGACACACCTTTATTGCGTGGGTGAACAGTGCAGATCCCGATCAGCCGGCACATCCATGCCATCTGACCAGGATCTGCACTGTTGGCTTTAAGATACGTTAGGTTATTTCTGACCAAAATGCGACCAGTGCAGATCCTGATCAGACTGCATAGATGTGCCGGCTGATCTAGATCTATAAAGGTTGTTCATGCGTAAAAATGCGTAAAGATGGAGGAATGGGTTAAATCATATACATTTATTTCCTATTATCGGTTTATTTTTAAAATTAAATAATTATGCATAAGGTCATGAATGTGAAGCATTTTATTATGTTTTAAGCACTTATTTATCTATGATGCAGTAGTCACAACAATTACTTTAACTCTTTTAGTAACATTTAATAATGCCATAATGATGCTTTTTTCACAAGGATGTTACAAAAAATCAATTGTTCTATTGAAATAATGTTTTATCTTTAGATATCTGCTTTTTGAAGTTTTTTTACAATTAAATTGAATCATTAGAAAATAATATAATTTTTAATTTGTTTTCAACTTTCCTCTGGCTTGAAAAAACACAACTTGCACTTATTACAGTTGAGAAGAAAATTAAATAAGTTAAAAGTCTCTTACTACACTGATAGCATGAAATAGTATAAATAACCCCAAGTCAGTTTCTTAAAACAACACTTCTACCCTAAATTAGCACATCTTTAATCTCTCACAAAGTGAACTACTTATCTTCAAAAGGATATTTATGACACCCCCTGCTGATCTACTGATAAGATCAGTGTCTTGCTGATTAGATTATGTAACATGGTTAAAGTCCAAAACCAGTTTAGTTATGAAAATATGAAAAGTTGCACTTAAAGAACTTAAATCAGACACTATTTCATGATTTAATATATTTGTTGTACTTAAATTTTCAGTTAAATTACAACATTGATTTTTGTTTTCAGTCCCCAAGTCTTAGATTCTGACCAATTTTATTTACAACACATGGACACTTATTTAAATAGCACATTAAATCCCCAATAATAATAATAATATGAGACCCTAATGACTAAAATTAATAAGCTGAAAAAAATTCTGAATAACTAATAAGGGTAACACAGCTTTAAATTGAAAACCACTACATGTACTTCTGAGTCTTGTGGTAAATTTAATTAATCATGGTCCAGCATATTATCCTCTGGGTGCAGGTTTGCTCCCAGGAAAGGGCAATATCATTCCAAATCCATTGTTGTTGTTTTTTTGTTGTTTTGTGTGTGTGTGAGTGTGGGGGGATTATTTACAGTACAAGAAACAAGTCTGAACTTCCCCTAATCTCCAGGATTTCATTCATTTGCCCAGTGATGCTTTAATGGCCTGTATCAAATTACAAAGTAAGGTTTACTTGGTCAGTTTGGAGAATTTATATAAAAGAAATCATTGAAAGAAATCAGATGGGATATTTAGGATTATTTTAACCATTTCCTCATATATATACCTTTATGGCGTGGGCAAACAGTGTAGATCCAGATCAGCCGACACATCCTTACCACCTGAACAGGATCTACGCAGTTTGCTTTTTTATTTGTTCAGTTATTTCTGACCAAAATGTGACCAGTGCAGATCCTGATCAGCCTGTACATTCACACAGTCTAAAAATGCCTATATATTGAGGAAAGCAATTATTCTATATTAAAGTGAAACAATCAGGCATATATGACTAAAACACTATAAAACTGTTTACATACCGGTAAATAGATTATTGTTTTAAACATTATCAAAATCCTTGTTGGTGTTTCAATGACATTTTCAGCTGTGACATATTCTGAAAAAAAACAACACAGAAACATAAGAAATGTTCAAGATGATTTCAGTTTTATCATAAATAGATTTTTAGGGTAAGTCCTGACACTGCGTTTAACTTTGTCATTTTGCATTAGAAAAACCCAACATTATTTTACAGATACTTCACCTCTAAATTTGCTGCAAAATTAACTATTAAAATGTGTACTTAAATTTTGCACATACTGTGAAATATTAACTATTTCTTTTTGATTTGTTTCACTGAAAAAAATCTGCCCCCCACCCCGATACCTGAAATCAACAAAGGATTCCCATGTGTTTTGCACCCACCAAAAAGTGCCTTACTTTTGATTTATGTTACTTTTTATTTACAGTGTAAATGCACTTGTCAGTCCATGTCTCAAAAAAAGTTCAAACATGAGCTTAAACATTGCAAATTCTTGGTAACAAAGCAGCATTGAGCTTCAGAGAGGTTAAGGAACTTGAAACTTTTCAATAAATTACTTCAATTCAAATTTGCTGTACTGCAAGCAATTTCTAATAGAATACTGTGATTGTATAATTATTTTTAGGGTACTAATTTTCCCAGATTTCATTGACATGTTATCAACAGGTAAATGTAACCATTTATTCTATGGGATATAGCCATTATCACATATATTAGGTGAACATTCTAGATACTTATATCCATCAGATGGCAATTAGCTTAATTTGTATTAAATTAATAATTAAATTGTTGCCATTTTTGCATATATTGGTGGTTTAAAAAAAAAAATGACCTACCGACCCAAAATTTTTAGAGACCTGTGACTGGAAACATCTTTCTTATCTTTCCGATGACATAAGAAACTAAACATAAGTCCATAATTAGCAGAGAAAATCCAAATTTATTATCAAAATACACTGAGGTTTTCACATTCTTGTCCGTGGAATCTGCTCTATTCCAGAAATAGCAGTAATGAGGTTAATTGTTTTGATTGTCAACATTCTATTTACATGATTTTTATTTAAATTACACCGTATGTACAAAAAAACATACCGACGTTTTGCTAACATTCAAGTTTTCGCCAATTTTAACATTTTTTGCACCTGGCTAATGCACAGTCAATTCGGTTTTTTTATAAATAATCCTGGCTTACCGGTAATCGAAATAGAAAAGATTCAGAGTGAAAACTTCCATAAAATGTGACAATAAACTTGGATATTCTCTACTAATAGAGAAATTCATGTTTTCTTACTGGTTTCATAGGAATGATTAATAATCAACATTTGATTGGTAAGTTATGATTTTGTCTTCAAAATCGATGGGATTATGCATTTTTTGTGATCTGTTTTTCTTGTTATCTTTATAGTTATTTAGGACAACGAGCAATTTGTTGTTGTTTTTTTTCGGAAATTTTGTGTTCTGGGTGATTGTAGTTCCATCTAATAATACAAATAGCCCATTTATTAGATGAAATTAACCAAATCTGACATACTGGCCAAAAAAGAACCTCTAATCAGGTGCCTGTGCAACCGGCCAGTTGAACACACGATTGCGAAATCTAATTACAATAATCAAAACTTCCAATTATCCGGCATGACAGCAACCGTTTATACCGTTTTCCAAGTTTTTGACTGTGTTTTAATTGTAAAATACAACATATATACTCACCATCAGGTTTGATTTATCGTAAAACCCAGATCAGCGTACACCACTGTACTCAGCACAGTATATAAAACACAGAAGACGGTCCAAGACAAGGGTCTATTTTTAAGTCCTTTAAAATATTAAGTAAATGTTTATTATGGGTAATTTCTTCGAATCAGAACTATTTCAAAAGGAAAATTAAATTATTTGACTATGAACCACAAGGGTTTATATTTAAGCGGCCATTTAATATACTTTATTAAATACTTTATTACCGGTAATTTCTTTCCATCAGAATTATTTCAAGGGAGAATAAAATTCCTAGGCTATGAACCGCTTTAATTATACATTGTTTTCGTGATCTGGTTTATATAAATTTCACCGTACAGGGTTAGATGTACAAGGTGCGTGTGTGGTGCATAATAGCGACACAATCGGAACTACTCGGCCAATTCCGCCTAATCGGCGATCGTGCCTCGGATGTATCTGGTGGAAGGATATGTCTAACCCAAAACGCCTACGCTAAAATATAGTTCTTTCGGATAGTAAACAAACATGGCGCCGTTCGAACAATGCGTTCAAGTTTCATTGCAGAGATTAAAAGCTCAAGTTACATTAAAACAGCAACAATTATGTTAAAAAAATAGAAAATATTTGAGAATGACCATGGGGGCCGCCATCTTGTTGCTAAAAGTAGTCCCAAAATCCAAGATGGCGCGTCCCTACGTACATCAGAGAGATGGTGTGTAGACACTGTCCGATGAGTTCAGATTGAATAGCGACACTGTTATCTCAACCTCGTTACAATCCGTCTGCGATTTGATTGGTCACACGGTTCACGGTTAAACCGCTCTGTGATTTGATTGGTCACACGGTTCGAACCGTGAAGCGCTAAAGCGTGCATCGTGAAACGTAAACCGCTTAGCGTGTACCGTGAAGCGTTTTGCGTGCGTGTCACGCCGATCAAAACCGATTTTACACGGAACCGAATCGCAGGCTTAGCTGTATAACCGATAATCTGCCTCGCATTCATTTTTCGTCGTCATTTAATTTTTTCTTCCACTTATGTGTACCAAAAAGAATTCGCTAAAAGAAAATAAAAACTATTTCTTAATGGCAGTTACATTGGTAAAGCAACATCAATGACAAATAATAAATGCTTATATTTAAAAACAGGTTGTGAATACGGTGATCGCAACGCATCGTGCGATACCATGCCGTTAGACAGGTGCAGTTTACCATCCAATGCTGAACTCTGTTGTTTCAGATGTTCTGGAAGGGCATCAGGTAAGGCCACTATGCCGGTTTTAGTCAGTTTCGGGTCATTAAAATGGTACCCCGTTTAAAACTCGACATAAAAACGACGAACCAATATTAAACAAACACATATTTCAAGACAATATATTCATCCATCCCTCTGTCTGTTCCCTCTCCTTGCCTCACAGCCCAATCTAATCCATTCCATCCCATCACCTACATTCCACTCCCATTTTCCACAGACTAATTGTTTGCAACTTTAAGTGCATTTGATTGATAATAAATAATTGTTCTTGGAATAACTCAGTCACGTGATTTAATGTCATTATATATACTTTCGGCCATTTTTCTCATGCTTAAATTTATTGAGTAATTACCTCAGTAGCTGCATTTTTTTCGAAAATGCATACAGTTATTACTCTTCTTTTTTCGTAAAACTTTGTATCGCCAAAATAGGCAATCAGGTTTTTATTTTGTGCGTTTGTCTTCAGTAACTGTTACTATGTTTGTCATGCAATTTAACTTAATTTAAACTCGTTGTTTTTGCTTATACACCCTCATTTTGTCTGTTTTATTAATCTTCTCTCTTTTAAGTATGTTTTCTTAAGACATTTTAAACTAACTACCATTTTTTCCCTACAATGTATAATATACTTTTATCAACAGCCATTGAGGTATATCTCTGAAGCCCTAACAGATATGGGGCGCGTCACGGTAAAAGGTACCTTCGGACAGTTGACGTCAATCATTCAAATGACGTCATTAAGCTTTGCTGACGACATAACTTATGTATTTCGTTGTAAAAATACCATTTTATCGTCAAAAATGACTAACAAATGTAATTTTAGTTATGAGAAAATAACAGATAGTTGTATGTTCTTTTTAAATGAAGTAAGAACTACAATGTCACAAAATATGACCGAAGGCACCTTTTCCCGTGGCGTGCCCCAATTATAAAATAGCATACGGGAAAATCTCGAATTAGCCATCGACTTGGGGTATTTCGTAGTCTTAAGCTTGTGAGACTATTTTTGGTTTTTGCCAGATGACCGAACAATACAACTAAAAATCCAGTCTCTGTATCGAATTTTCACGTCCCAAATGACGTGCCCCAAAAATAAAAGTGTCTTTTTATTATTTCAGTTAGACGAAATATCAAAACCAGCATCTTCGCCATTTTTATTTACTGTCGTGTGAGAAGAATTTTCGAAATGACCCTTAAACAAATCGCTTTCCCTAAAACAACCTCTTAAAAATCTCATTATGTCATCTGTCAACGACCTTATATAAAATTTCAACGCATTTTATATAGCCAGCAGAACCTTTCAATAAAACAAATTATTTCACGTTTTCTGCTTGAATTTTAGACTCTAGCAATATGACGTCAACAATAAATCCAACTAGCAATATGACGACAACAATAAATCCAACAAAACAAGCCACTAGTGCTCCCATTTTCACCAAATCAACAACTACAATGTCAAGAATGGAACTCGTAAAATGTCCCAAAATGACAACACTAAACCCAAAAGTAACAACGCAAAGTAAGTACGATATAATTAAGGATATTGTGTTTGTTGCCGTGCCAAGTAATGACACCACATGTTCCAAGGGTTTAGTTTCAGCGGTCATATCAATAAATAGATCTTGTTGAATGGTCACTTCTAATTTCCAAAGCAAAGCAAAATATGAAAGCAATCTGAAATTTTTAAATTAATGCTCAATTCAAGCTACACGATTTAAAACGTCAAAATCATTCTTACATATATATTCTTTGCATATTTTTTGATTGGATATAAGTAATATGGCACATTACAACTGATATGCAAGACTCAGTGTTTCAAACGATAAGGCGTAAGTATGCTCGTAAACATAGATTTTTTGAAGATACATGCGGGTTTTTTTTATACCAAAACCATTCCATGGTACCAATATAAAATCGGTTTGTCTTAAACTAGAAAACAAAGAGCAGAACTAAACAGAATAAAATTTTTGACGGGATCTGAGAATACAAATCCTGCGTATCACAGAACGCTATGGGCAAAAATTAAAAAGCAGAAAGTTTATTCTAGGGGTGATTGAACTAAATCTCTTTAAACTGGCCGAATATTAAAACAAACGTAATGTTAGAAGTACCATTAACATACATAAATATCGTGCTCAACGACCTTTAAAGGACGTTACTGATAACTGATGCTGATAACAACACTGATTGCATGTACGAAGAGTCCTTTTACAGCCGCCACACAACAACGCTGCTGAGAAAGAAAACACTATTTCAACCTTCGATTATCTAAGCAAGTGTTCATCTACAAAGCTTTTATTTTCAAATTTCCCGACCCCTTTGTTACGGTCTACAATTTTGGGATTTCAGCCAATGAAAATTAAAATCAGAAATGCGAATCTGAATTCTTGGACATTATTTATATGCGTAATAGGATATTATTTTATATACAGAGTTGTTAATGTGTACAGAAGTTTTATGTATAAGCTGCAATGTATGACTTAAAAATGAGGTTTTCTGTTTGACAAAATAATGACCTGACATGCCTTTTATATGATCCTCGTCAATTTTGATATTACCTTTCAATCTTAATTTGATTTTACAACTATTATATATTATTGCCTTATTTATTTTTTAAAATGAAATAAACGTTTATTGATTTCGTAAAAAAATATTATAAAAAATGCCATCCAAATGCAAAAAGGTTCGGTTCATTCATATTAATCATTTCATATGAACTGCCATATCAGCTAGCACGACGAAAGTGACAACATCCACAGCAACTTCCAGAGCTTCTTCAAGTAGTGTCCAAACTACTTCAACTTTTCGTCAATCAACCACAGTTGTCAACAACATTGGTGGGATATCAGGAACCACAACTGTCGGTCACACAACCACCGCTGCGAACAAGTCTCTGACATCAGGCACAACGAGGGTGAATGGTATGTATTAAGTCATACATGTACGTAATTGTTCAGTCTTGTTTTGATGGTTACTTGTATATTGGCTGTTGAATAATGCTTTAATTTTCAGACAAACCTACCCTAGTTATTTTTTCTCATGTTATCTGTCGCATGTCATTGGTTTTAGCATTGATAATTTTCATTATTTTAATTGACCCCAGTTCCACGAAGTAAGTCAAGTATTTACTCAGTAATAATCCAACTTGTGAACTCGAAGAGTTGATTTGTTATGTCAGGAAAAATTATCTGCATCGTGATTAAGATGTTAACCTCCTTTCTTTTAAAAACAAAAGATCGTTAAAGTATCCAATATAACTGGTTAGATAATTTATGGAAACATGTCCGAAAAAAGCATTGTCACATTTTTTCAGAATAATTAATAATAATAACAAGAAATATCTTTAAAAAAGATAAACGGCGTAGATTGTATATGAAATGATGCAGTTTGTAGCTGGTATTATTCACTTCATCTTGATTTGCGTGTAAATTAAATAATTTCATCGTAAATCCTTCACAATGACATAATAGCGGACTCGCAGTTTTTTCGCGTAACATATTACACGCAGTTACCAGATTTAAGACAAGTAAGCACATTGTAAAATCCTCAGTCGCGATAAAGAATGAGTTTTATATAAGAAACGTATTGTAAAAGGCATTGGTTGTGTTTATTCTAAAAACATAATGTATCAGATGATATATCAATTGCTGAAAGAATATAATATATTTAGTGAAGACTTCAAGACTTGCATAGCGAACTCATTGTGTGGGCGCGTAGCATATTATATACAGCTGCCCGATTTAAGAGACGCGTAAACATTTCAATTGCTGAAAGAGCTGGGATAAATTTCCATTAACCAAATACTCACAAATATTACAATAATTCAAGCTCGCAGATTTTATTACTTAAATTTTCAGCTGTACAGTGAAAGTGTAACATCGTTTTCTTTAAGCCATTTCCACTTTCACTTTCATTTTGTATAGGTTGATATAAAAGAGTGACTGTATTGTTGTTGACAAAAAATCCAAGCCAATGATGAGTACTGTAGTGTGCCTCATTTTTAACATCTTTCAACACAAGAGAATAGAAAAGATCGAAACGTCACAGCAATAATCGTTTCAAACAGTGTATTAACTAATAGTTTAAAAATCACACTAGATACCTCCTCTTAACCCTGCTAGATGCCTCTCCGGTGGAAAAAGCTACCAATCGAAATAGTTGATTTAATTTTCCCGCTGCATAATAATATAATACGAGTATTATTTACAACACTTCATTGGTTAATAAATTAGGTCAAAAGTGAGCCTAGAGAGCTAACGCCGAAAAAAACTATTGTTGTGGTTGTAATGTAAAATTAAAATAATATTTTACTTATAAATGTTTGATCAGCTTCATTGAACCATCATCGCAAAAGATATTTTAAAAAAATACTCATTCACATCTGCAAAAGCTTTCACATTTAACATTTTACACAGTCTTTAAAAGCGCATTGAGAAACATGTTTGAATTAAGTAAAATTCTGTGCTGGTGCTTTGTCTCTATATATCTAAAGAAGCAATTATATTAGCCTTTCCTTGCATGCAATCTTGTAGCGAATCATGTCCCGAACAAAAGACTAGATGGGTGTTCAGTTTGAACATTTGCGGGTCATAACTCCATCTTGACCTAAGACAAGTGTGTTGTCATGAGCAATATAACTTGAAAATTTGATGAAATAAACGTTTATTGATTTCGTAAAAAAATATTATAAAAAATGCCATCCAAATGCAAAAAGGTTCGGTTCATTCATATTAATCATTTCATATGAACTGCTATATCAGCTAGCACGACGAAAGTGACAACATCCACAGCAACTTCCAGAGCTTCTTCAAGTAGTGTCCAAACTACTTCAACTTTTCGTCAATCAACCACAGTTGTCAACAACATTGGTGGGATATCAGGAACCACAACTGTCGGTCACACAACCACCGCTGCGAACAAGACTCTGACATCAGGCACAACGAGGGTGAATGGTATGTATTAAGTCATACATGTACATTATTGTTCAGTCTTGTTTTAATGGTTACTTGTATATTGGCTGTTGAATAATGCTTTAATTTTCAGACAAACCTACCCTAGTTATTTTTTCTCATGTTATCTGTCGCATGTCATTGGTTCTAGCATTGATAATTTTCATTTTTTTAATTGACCCCAGTTCCACGAAGTAAGTCAAGTATTTACTCAGTAATAATCCAACTTGTGAACTCGAAGAGTTCATTTGTTATGTCAGGAAAAATTATCTGCATCGTGATTAAGATGTTAACCTCCTTTCTTTTAAAAACAAAAGATCGTTAAAGTATCCAATATAACTGGTTAGATAATTTATGGAAACATGTCCGAAAAAAGCATAACCATTGTCACATTTTTTCAGAATAATTAATAATAACAAGAAATATCTTTAAAAAAGATAAACGGCGTAGATTGTATATGAAATGAAGCAGTTTGTAGCTGGTATTATTCACTTCATCTTGATTTGCGTGTAAATTAAATAATTTCATCGTAAATCCTTCACAATGACATAATAGCGGACTCGCAGTTTTTTCGCGTAACATATTACACGCAGTTACCAGATTTAAGACAAGTAAGCACATTGTAAAATCCTCAGTCGCGATAAAGAATGAGTTTTATATAAGAAACGTATTGTAAAAGGCATTGGTTGTGTTTATTCTAAAAACATAATGTATCAGATGATATATCAATTGCTGAAAGAATAAAATATATTTAGTGAAGACTTCAAGACTTACATAGCGAACTCATTGTGTGGGCGCGTAGCATATTATATACAGCTGCCCGATTTAAGAGACGGGTAAACATTTCAATTACTGAAAGAGCTGGGATAAATTTCCATTAACCAAATACTCACAAATATTACAATAATTCAAGCTCGCAGATTTTATTACTTAAATTTTCAGCTGTACAGTGAAAGTGTAACATCGTTTTCTTTAAGCCATTTCCACTTTCACTTTCATTTTGTATAGGTTGATATAAAAGAGTGACTGTATTGTTGTTGACAAAAAATCCAAGCCAATGATGAGTACTGTAGTGTGCCTCATTTTTCACATCTTTCAACACAAGAGAATAGAAAAGATCGAAACGTCACAGCAATAATCATTTCAAACAGTGTATTAACTAATAGTTTAAAAATCACACTAGATACCTCCTCTTCACCCTGCTAGATGCCTCTCCGGTGGAAATAGCTACCAATCGAAATAGTTGATTTAATTTTCCCGCTGCATAATAATAAAAAAAGAGTATTATTTACAACACTTCATTGGTTAATAAATTAGGTCAAAAGTGAGCTCAGAGAGCTAACGCCGAAAAAAACTATTGTTGTGGTTGTAATGTAAAATTAAAATAATATTTTACTTATAAATGTTTGATCAGCTTCATTGAACCATCATCGCAAAAGATATTTTAAAAAATACTCATTCACATCTGCACAAGCTTTCACATTTAACATTTTACACAGTCTTTAAAAGCGCATTGAGAAACATGTTTGAATTAAGTAAAATTCTGTGCTGGTGCTTTGTCTCTATATATCTAAAGAAGCAATTATGTTAGCCTTTCCTTGCATGCAATCTTGTAGCGAATCATGTCCCGAACAAAAGACTAGATGGGTGTTCAGTTGGAACATTTGCGGGTCATAACTCCATCTTGACCTAAGACAAGTGTGTTGTCATGAGCAATATAACTTGAAAATTTGATGAAGAAATGTTAAGAAATGGCAAAGTTATAGCCAATGTTAAGTTTTCGTGTTAAAATCCAAGTACAAAATGGGCATTACTCAATCAAATGTGACCATGTACTACACAAATTGACATCATCGTAAGCCCGTTGTCATAAGCAATATAATTCACGAGTTTGACCAAGAAATATTAAGAAATGGCAAAGTCATAGCCAACGTTAAGTTTTTGTGACGGACGGACAAAGAAATCCCTATGTATCGCCTTCACTTCGAAAGGGCGACACAAAACTGGAATAAAATATATATCGTGGGATTGTGGTCAATGATGTTTTGTATGCCCATTTTAGGCCCCGTTATTTTTTACTTATAACAGAATCAACGAATGGTATTTTAAGTTCTTATTCCTTTAAGTAAACATTTTCGCTGAAGGAAAAGAAGTTGTTAAAAGTGATAACTTTATATTTTACAGGAAATGACAGATTCCAACTCTTCATTGCGACTGTGGTTTTGTTCCTTCTATGTATATACAGATGGGAGTATACAGTTTGAACTCGTATTGTTTAGTTATAGTTGTATGAGTTAGTCCTGATATGCTGGTTCATTTTGTTATGTAAACCATCCTGAATGGTAAAAAAAATTGTCCGAACATAGTACTTTTTGTAGGAAAAAACGTACGTTTTACGTACGTTAAAAATTCGTACGAAATACATACAAACTGAAACGTACGATTTCCATTACCATACGTTTAACGTGCGTTTTACGGATATCATGATTGAAGTCCGAGGTTCCAGGTTCAAGTCTGAATACATGTGTGTGGTTATGTCATGAAATTTTAAACTATTGTACTACAAAATGAAGCATTCAACGTTTTCAACAATGATGTAAAAATAAATAAGTAATCTTTGGTCATTAGGTTTTTTTACCAATTATGTATTTGTTTCACACTGTTGCAATGCTTTCAATCATGTTTTCAAAGTATGTGTGTATTATGTTCTGAATTGAAGGTTATAAAGCTGAGTTTGGAAACCAGTCTCAAATCTCAAGCATCTGATTGGCTGAAATGGCGACTGGTCGCCATTTCAGCCAATCAGATGCTTGAGATTTGACACTGGTTTCCATGCTCAGTTTTATAACCTTGGGCACTGAATTTATGAAATAATATTCAAGAATAAATGATTCATAAAATAAGTTGTTATCTTTATTTTTCTGTCTGTTTAAACCTTATTATAATAACCTGAAGAACATTGAGAAAGACATATTTGTAATAACATAGTTACTTACGTCTGTAAGACGTTCTTCATACATTTTAATCTTTCTTCTTCACACCGAACCCTCTCGTCCCTACATACGGTTTCAAGGTTCACAAATGTTTTCATATAGGGTCTGTTCTGATTGTTTGGAATCGTCACTTTTTTGCTGAAAGTGTTCTTCAATTCACTTTGTTCACTATTTAGGATATTTTCAGTTGCAGCTAGCCTTTTTTAACAAAAGGATATCAGACTGAATGGCAGATATTATGTCTTTCATAGATTGTAGTTCACTTTGGCAGAGTGAACAATGCTCCGTAGCATTTGATGGCGCACTAGATTTGATGTAACGAGTGTTATCTCCACGTACATTTTAAAATAAATAAAAATCACTGAATACGACAAGTTTGAAAATATTGCGGGCTCTCAATAATATATAAGTAAACAGTACCATCCCAAATGATATGCATATGGCGGTGAATATTACAGATAAGTGGAATACAATAACTTAGAATCCTTATACTTTCAAAGTTTTTAGTATCAGAGGAGTGAACTGTAATAAAATTGCAAATCCTCATAGAAATGTTTTGACAATGGAATGCTTTGTCTCTTTAAGTGAATAACCATGTAGTACAATACACCTCTTACAGGGTCAGTGTTGTCACATTTTTTTACATTCTTACATTCCTCATCAATAGGCGTAAAACGACTGATATCAGTGCTGTTATCAATTATATAGTAAATGTGCCCAAAGTTGTGAGACGTGCTTAATACTTAACTGGGCGTTTGAGACTAACGAATACGCTTTAGGTTATATCTGGGACATTTGCAACAACGGTATATATTAGATTTTATAAGAAATCAGCAAAGCGATAAAAGGCTTATAAATCGCGAAACCATCGAGCCCAGAAAACTAAACTGAATTGCTTCTATAACGAGTCAATTATTTTTTCTGATTCATTTCTGATCTTTCTGATGTGTAGCACACGCCATATTGGTAGCAGCAGTAGGTGTTGGGTACCACAAGCCGCGTTGGTAGCAGAAGTAGATTAAATGAAATGGCAAAACATATTGCCTCTTAGATAGTGGGATCACGTAGAAGTTTATATCCCATGGATGAAAACAAATGAGGCTCGAATCCAAATTCAACTAAATATCACAGACAAAACTTAACATTTGTTCTAGCATCGCTTCTACAATATACTCCTGTACGTGAATATGCCATTGTTCTGTGGAGACAGTCATATCCATACTCTCCAAGTATATAATCTGATCACTGATATCTTTGAACTCACTGTACATGAAGTCTTGATATATATCTGCATAAATATCCGGCATCCACAAAGCATGATCTTCTGATTTAGAAAACGCAAATGCATGCGGTCCTTTGATCACGATTTTAGCATTTTTGTTTCGCTCAAGAACACCCAGAATCCCCTTCTTCATATCTTTTAACGTCTCGTAGAAAACATGTAAATGATGATTCAATAAATGAGCATAAGTGTGAAGAACTATTATCATTTTATCTTCTCCTTGTATTTCGTTAAGGTACGCGCTAAAAGATTTAAAGTAATGTCTCGGAGTGTTTCTGGTGCAGAACGGAAGTGAATGAGGTTCCCAAGTGAGGCTTAAGTTTAACGCCGTATTTTCATAAATGGCGGGTCGGTGTTTACCACTGGCAGACCGTTTATCTGTTATCCACGTGCACGGTATCAATTTTTCAATCTTTTCAAACATTTGACGTAAATTAGAATCACCAATTAATATCCTTTTCGTGTCTTTTAAGCATGATTCAAGTGTAGCAGGATTAAAACTAGTTCTACAGATTTTCTTGTGCCATTTATTTTGGTAGAAGAAGTCGGTTGGTGATGATAGTTCCCAAGTTGACGAATAAGTATTCTTGTTACATCGGTGTTCAGGTACCAGTGCAGATTGATTGTTTGAACCTGAGGAATTAATGGTGCACGTGGTTATTGCAAACATGTGAAATGTAAGTCTGGACATGTGATTTTAAGAAAAATACAGGCCACAAGCAAACTCGGTGTCCATCTGATTGTTTATATAGGGTTAGGACACAACTTATCTCGCACTTGCCAAATCGGACTCTCCAAGGAACAGGTAAATATGTACTAGTATCTCAACCAACGCAATCAATTGTAAAAACTGTAGGACAGTGCTATGTTTTTAAAGCAAAGTCGCCATTATTTGTTTCTGTCTGGAACAATAGCAAGACGTACCTTTATAGACCGTAACGAAGAAGTTTGCTGGTATTCGTCGTGCTGTATAGTTCCTGTAACATTCACAATATCAACCTTTTTTTTAACTGCGTTACACTTACGCTTGTAGATAATATAAGTAAATAGTGTGTAGTAAACTAAAACGGGTTTAATAGACACAAAGCAGGCAAAAATTCCAAAACGGATTTTATACACTCAAAGCACGCAATAATTCCTATCCCAATATCGGCAAGTCTTGTTTTGTGTGGATGAGAACATTCGCGGCAATGTGAATGGCAGCATATTTTTACAAAAGCAATATGCACTGTATTGACAGCTGACTGAAATAAGTGCAACAAAAATATTTAAATATTTATCCAGAAGCTAATGGCTACTCAAACACTGTTTGGTAATTGTTATTTCTATCATTCTCATTTAACGACAATTCGGTAAGATTTCTGTAAAAAATATTATATAATTTTATTCGAAATACAAATCATAACCCCGAACATACAGGTGCATTATCTGGTAGGCTGTGTTGGAGAGGATCTGACTCTCGAGGCCATCGTTCCAGAGATTTCTGTCAGCGATAATCGTCCAGTCCTGGCACACAAGTCGAGGATATCTGCAACCATTAAGGACACTTCAATATAGTCATTACGATAACTATAATGTCCTGTTAAATATTATCAAGAACTGTTTATTGAATGGTGAATTTTGACGAATTGTATAATACATATCCATATTCAGATATCAAATATTAATCCACCTTTTTAGATTGTAATAATTTAAACAAATCCAGTACCTTCTTATCAGTTAAATCCCCGTGGGACTTTTAAGATACTTAAGCTGGGTTTGTAGAAAAATGCGAACATTATACTTAAGCTGGGCTTGTAGAAAAATGCGAACATTATACTTAAGCTGGGTTTGTAGATAAATGCGAACATTATACTTAAGCTGGGTTTGTAGAAAAATGCGAACATTATACTTAAGCTGGGTTTGTAGAAAAATGCGAACATTATACTTAAGCTGGGTTTGTAGAAAAATGCGAACATTTTTCTTTTGAGTGTTAACAATTAGTAACAGTACCAAGAACAAACAAATTGGTTTTGTTCTTAGCGGAAGTGTACAGGTAAAAATGTCGCATTTGCTTTCTCGAATTTTATTATTGTTATGACAAACAAATTCGCACTGTGTAATGATAAACAAATTCGCAGTTTGTCACCACATGTATTTAAGCACATGTTTTAACTCAAGCCGGGTTTTCTTTGTTATTTTCACGAAAAAGAAATGTGTCGTGTCATACCGTGGTTTGCCGCAGTACCATGGTCGACCATAGTTCTCCGCCGTAAAGCTACACAGTGTTCTATATCCCGGCACCTGTTTGTCGTAGTTACACGGCGTCTCCTAGACAACATCTGTATTAACCGGATGTTGGAAAATAGCGGAATTTATTAGCACCGGCGGTAGCTGTTTCAAGTAGAAACTACCAGTTGATCTTTAACCGCTTTCTAGATAGTATGTAACACTAATCCCACTAAGACTGTGTCGCCGCAATAAAATAAATTCTGAAGTGGGAGCTAACATGCAATCAAACATTTAGATAATTATATAAATACAAATATTAAAAACTTTAAGGCGGCGTTAATTTATAAATATCGCAATTAAGGATTTATATATATTTTGGTCTATATTACTTAGGGTAATAAAAGACAAATATGCTCGGAGCTTGGCGTTTAGAAGGATTTAACGATACTTGCACCAAATAGACATGAGAAGTTACTATTAGCCATATCCAAGTTTAGATAGTAGACGCCAGTTTTTAGTTAAAACACATCAATGTTAAGATAATACACATTAAGGTTTAGTTAATGTACATCTACGTTAAGTAAATACACATCTAGGTTTAGTTAATACACATCTACGTTAAGATAGTGCACATTAAGGTTTAGTTAATGCACATTAACGTTTAGTTATACACATCTAGGTTAAGCTAATGCACATCTACGTTTAGGTAACACACATTAAGGTTTAGTTTATACACGTTAAGGTTAACAATTACGTCTTAACAATCGCGGTGATCCCTATGTGTTGCTGCTGTTTTCAGAACCATTTCTTAAGGGAACCTGTTCTTTGAATTGTTTTAAATTTGCCTTCTCTTAAAAGCTTTTGCAATAACTTCGCGTAGCGGTATAACACATGTAACTGCAATGACTTTCGGAGTTCCTTTATAGAATGCCTTTGCAATGGCTATGAATATACGGAAAGTAATCAGCCAGTGTACACAAAACTGATTAATATAAACCAATTGCAAGAAAATATTACTGTATCTACCAGTTTTTTTATAGCTAAGCAAACGGAAACAGGAAAGCAATTTTCTTAAATAATCATCATTTACAGTGGATAAATAAGGTTCAAAACCGAATAATGTTTTAAATTTTACATAATATTCAAGTTATGGTATGTAACTATAGTTTCTTGCCATTCTTGTAAATAATTATCCCTTATTCTTCTTTGTAATTTTGGAAAGAGACTCATATTTATATTTTGTAAATTCCATAAATAACTGTATCCAATATTATCAAGAATTGTTTTCACTGCTTTGACCCATGGAAGGCAATTTACTCGTTCTATAGAGTAGCGCTCTGCATCAAAAATATTAAACATAATGGATTTGGGATTTGTCATTATCTTTAGGCAATACTTCAAAACTTGCTCTTCACAAGTTACTGATAGAGGATATCGCCCTAGCTCACAAAGGACTGTAATATTAGTAGTACTGTTTTTAACACCTAGAATCGTTTCGCAAAATCGTAAGTGAACCTTTTCAGTTTCTAAGGTATTATTAATACTTCTGCACTATTAATATTTCTGAGAAATATGTCAAAACAAGTGAATTTTACAGGTGAAAGCATTTCCATCCATTCACAATACTGAAGATCATATTAGCATAAGTAATGTAACGTAGTGGTTAATTCTTACAAAAGGTCTTAGGGTGTAATAATACGAACACCAGTTGAGTTCCGAAATAACTTTATATATCTTAAGCTTTTAACAGTTAATTTTATGTTTAAACCGACTTTCTAAAACATAAACAGTTCTTTCATATAAGTATAAATATTCCTAGTAAATTTCTAAGTGTTATTTCCTCAGAGCCTTACGTGGCCCATTCCGGCCGTCCGGCCGTTCACTTCTTCTCCCCAAAAATACAGAACAATATCTCTGGCTTTTATGCAATACCATAGACTGTTCATGCAGACTAATTACTGTTCGAGATGACTGTTTGACATGAAGAATATATAAAAGTACAATGACAGTTATATAACGTCTTGCTTAAACATGACAAGTTCGAGTCCAATGTAATTGAAAGATGCAGGTGAAGACATGAAATGACCTGTGGCTAAAATACTTTTGACCGAGCAAATAATTAGTAAACAAACTAAATGATGTTATCTAGGAAAGGATATTAGTAACTAAACAAGGCCCGTAATATATTTTAAATATAAATGTTTAACACCTAATATGTTGGTAAATTATTAGCATAATTTCCTTATTACATTACAAATCCCTTCCTTTCTTTACAAAAACCAAAAAAAAAAAAGATAGAGAGTTGTATAAGAACATATTTCAGCCAGCAGTATCAGTTGACAAGTCAGGAGAAAATATTAATTTTTAAATAACATTTTTGTGTTGTTATTTTTCAGACCGAAATAATATATTTCCGTTTCAGTGTAATATAAATTTGTTATTACGATAAAGATACTACTGCCTGCAAGAATCATTAACATGTTATTAATATAAATTGTTATTTTTGTGCGTGTACAGGAAACCCTAATATTAAATACTAGTACATATGTATGCTTAAACTGATGTTCGGTTACAAAGACATACAAGAACAAGTACATTTTCATAAAAGTTAAAACACGGAAAGTCACTAATATCATGGTTGAATATAAAAAAATGACATTTTTCATAAAGTCACAACACTTTTACAAACATGTGTACTGCATGTTGATTTCTTTTCCGTGATCTCATCCGTGCATCATTTGGGTTTCCTTTCCCTGCATGAGTAACATTCAAAAACGCATATAAGTTCTGCAAATAGAAAGAAAATGTAGAGCATCTGTATATAACAAAATATTGTTATCATACATTTACAATTTAGTTAATCAGTAATTAAAATTGTACATAGTTTTAGGAAAAAGCTCATTTTTTCCAATTTCCTTCATATTTTACCGAAAGCAAACTGAACTGAGTGGTTAACATGTTCAAAACGTTGTAATTATCTGCATAATTAATCAGAGAAACATTCTGTGTGTTTAAATGATGAAAATACTCAAGGCATTTGACATTTGGAGTTTGCCTTAAAAATGTTATTTTTAGTTGTTCGAGGACTGTGTGCATGATTTCAACAATAATAAACAGTGATGAAAATGATAATTACTAAGTATGATAATATCAATAATTATGGAACGATACGACTTATGATAGTACTGCATCCTCATCGCACTGCATGCCAAGTTAATCTCAGGATTCTTCAGCACAATCGTTCGTCATGCCCATCATAGGAAGCGTCACGGAATTGAAGTCGTTTCTTATTCCATCAGCGTCTCACCGGGGCAGGTCGTGAATCCTTGCTTGAGTGAAAACATCATCTGTCGTCGTCTGTCCGTTGTGAATAGTTGTAAAGATGAATTTGTAATCACTTGTTTTGTTACACTTCTTGAGATGTTGGCGAATAACCTCAAGATAATGTCAGTTGGAAATATCCACACTATAAAGAAAAAGCTGGAAAATCCGATTGTGTAAATATTATACGAAATGTCCAATATATGTTAATTGTCCAGAAGGTAATTCCATCCTCTGCTTAACCCACCGGGTAGATGATTGACTCGTTCATTTGGAGCATACTAACGGGAGAGCAATATGACCCAGCTGTAACACCATGCTCTGTGGTTTGTTCCTAGCCAATTAAACCCGCTTCCGCACAACGACACCTTTCACTGGCATCCCTAACCCCATTTGATAAATACCCAATTAATAATTAAATTTTCAATAATCCTTATTAATGTTATGTATGCATTAAAATCTGCCCAATGAACTTGTGCCGCAAAATGAAAATATGTAAATATTTAACTATTAATGATTAATGAAAACAAAAATCTTAGAAAAAGCCAAAACCCTACACTCATGGTACATGAAATAATAAAAAATCATTTGAAAAGAAAGAGTACATACTTATATTGACAAGCATACTTCATCAGACATATCGCTCAGAAAGAAAAAAAAATACCTTAAATGACACGTGCATATGGAGGCACACCTTTAAGATAAACAACATCGATTAATCGCATTTCAATAACATTATTTCAAAATACGTGCATACAAGCACACAACGATTTAAATCGATGACAGTGATATATAATCGCGAAACGTGCTGAGACCGCAAAACTTAATTACAAGTCACGTGACAATTATTCTCAAAAATTGTCGACATCGTTAGCGCACTCGCGCCCAATGCTTAAAAGTAACGTACACATGAATGTGTAAGCCCGAAATGTAGGAAGACATACCCGTACATTTTTAAAAAAAAGGCTTACCGCTGATCGATTCAGCAACAAAGCTGCATACGTTAAACTTAAGTCAATTAATGCTATCGCGCATTTTCACGGTTTACATCAGTATACTACATTACTGAAACGCAAACATAAACATAGACATAGCCAAGGCATGATCATAGCCATTGGCATAAACATAGTCATAAACATAGACTTCCGGTACTCTCGGAATCAACTAAAATTCATCGCGTCAAAATCGCGGTTAACAACAGTATTTTACTGTTTTCTTCTCAAACATATATACATATATACACATCCGATACGCTCGGAAGAAAACTTATAAACAAAGATTGAACGGTCTCAACGCTTGCAACGCGACAGTTACATCACATAATCTAGTAATAATACCTTGTACCAGAGAAAAACCTATCATTCATGTACAACACTCATACCAAAATATGTTTAATACTTTTCTTTTTTTTTAAGCTGATACTAAAAATAGTATTTTTAATTTCTTTTTTTTCTAGTACATTTTTCTTTTTTTTAAATATTTTTTGTTTTTGCATTTTTCTGTTTTTTTTTTAAGCAACCAGTGTTTTGGAATATTAATATTACTTAATGACATCAAAAAGTTGTCTTCTTATCTCCTTTAAAAACAACTAAGCAGTTAATGCCAAAATTAGACCCACAACCGTTGCTGTTACAAAAATATTTTCCTAAAATCTTTGAGAAATATTGAAAATTACAACAAAAAAGTGTGTGCAAAAATTTTTTAGATTGTTAAATTTCATTTGAACTAATGTAGCACGTAAACATGTCGTTTTTTTAACGTTTAACGTTTAAAAAATGTTTTTAACAAGTAAAGTTTTCACTTTAATTTTTGGATTTTTTTTATTAAATAAAGAACAAATAGAGCCTAAATTAATTACTGATCTAACAGTAAAATTTTCAAAAATTACTAACCAAGAATTCGTCACCTTGACTAACATTTTTGATCTCCAAAAATGAAAAATCTACAATCCAAAAATAACCCCTTTCCCCAGTAATATCTTTAAAAGAAAAGCCTACATTTTTAAATTTTAATACCAGTTCCGTGTATCATGATTGGATTAAGAATTTATTAGCAAATGGAACTAACCTGTAAGCCTCCATTCTGACTTCTGTGATATTCTGGTTTACTGGCGTGACGTAAGGTGGATTCTTCTGCGCTGTGTCGTATAGTAGTTTTCCTCCTCGTTATGCCGCGACGACCACTAGAAGTAAGATCCTGGCACTGGGCGCCACAAAGAAGTCCTTGTAACGTAGTGGTTAATTCTTACAAAAGGTCTTAGGGTGTAATAATACGAACACCAGTTGAGTTCCGAAATAACTTTATATATCTTAAGCTTTTAACAGTTAATTTTATGTTTAAACCGACTTTCTAAAACATAAACAGTTCTTTCATATAAGTATAAATATTCCTAGTAAATTTCTAAGTGTTATTTCCTAAGAGCCTTACGTGGCCCATTCCGGCCGTCCGGCCGTTCACTTCTTCTCCCCAAAAATACAGAACAATATCTCTGGCTTTTATGCAATACCATAGACTGTTCATGCAGACTAATTACTGTTCGAGATGACTGTTTGACATGAAGAATATATAAAAGTACAATGACAGTTATATAACGTCTTGCTTAAACATGACAAGTTCGAGTCCAATGTAATTGAAAGATGCAGGTGAAGACATGAAATGACCTGTGGCTAAAATACTTTTGACCGAGCAAATAATTAGTAAACAAACTAATTGATGTTATCTAGGAAAGGATATTAGTAACTAAACAAGGCCCGTAATATATTTTAAATATAAATGTTTAACACCTAATATGTTGGTAAATTATTAGCATAATTTCCTTATTACAGTAACTTGTGCAAAAGCTGATCAATATATCTAACACCAATATGTTGTTTAGATTTTTTTTTCAAATTTTCTTATGTTCACGACCATTTTATGCAACTGCAACTCTGCACCGGCTGTTCCAAGGCGGATACTCGTCCGTTTTTTTCTTTTTCGTTAATATTTGAGATGTTGTTTTATATTTTTTAAATTGGTCATAATACAAACACTCAGTACTTGAGGCGCGTAGTAGCGATTTGAACAATAGGGCTGCGAAATATTTGGTTTGTATATTTTGTTGTGCGAACGTTGTGTTACTATCGTAAAGCTATAAGCTAGTGTATTAAAGAAGGAATCACTCACTGACCTTTCATACATTTCAGCTGATTAGGAAAGATAAGGAATTGTCTTGAGAGTAGAGTTTATTCTAAAAAAGAAATATACAAATGTTTCTGACGTTGTTTCTTGTAATTTCATTTTTGATCCAAACAGGTAAGTATTAATAAAGATCTTTGGTTGTGAAATAGATAAAAAAAAACATCTGAAGTAATTTCGATTAGTCGATAAATCTTTCTGCAGTGTATAAGCTCCTGAGCTATAAAACATGTATAAATTGCGTGATAATCTGTTATTAAAAATAGTAAAGAATAATCTGTTATTAACATAGTAAAGTATAAAAAAACAAATTATTAGTTATTTTTCCGGTATCTGCATTCCATAGCAAACTCAAATGTTCGATGTACAAAACAGTTACACTTTAGCTGTTAAAATTTAAGCAAAATCTAACAAATTGTAGTGACGACAATTTACAAAGAAATCCGATTTTGAAGAAATAACGTAGCTTATATAGAACTACTTTTAAATATAAGGGTTGAGCTGCCCGACAGGATGGCTTCGGCACGATAATACCTGTTATCATTTTTGCCATGATACGGAGCCATGGACAGGGGCGATGGTAAGTGTTAACTCTTTACAAAACTGCAAGAATTGATCAAATATATATAGAATATTAGGTTACTGTCTTACCAAGCTTGAATTTATTAGGCGAGTTGGAGAAAAATATACAGGGCGAGGCTCTGTCGAGCCCTGTATATTTTTCGGAGACGAGCCTAATAGTAGTATGTGTGTGAGAGCGAGGCGTTTTCAAGAGCCAGAGCCATGAGCAGGAGCGAGGATTATGACGTAATAGTTAATCCTCTTAATCCGTTTGAAGTGATTGTTAAGAGGATTAAGTCAATAATTAAGTAATAGTTAATCCTGTCTGGTATGATTAATCCTTGTCAAGTGGATTTTGACACTAATTAAGTGGATATTTAATCCTGTCTGGTATGATTGTTTGATTGATTCAATAATGAAGTAAAATTTAATCCGGTCTGGTATGATTAATCCCATATATTAAGTGGATAGTTAATCCTGTCTGGTATGATTGTTATGATTGATGCAATAATTAAGTAAAAGTTAATGCGGTCTGGTATGATTAAGTGGATTGAGGTAATAAAAACAAATTACTCTGCAAACAAATGGGTCGGGAATGAATGAATGAATGAATGGGGGATTAGTTGAAGAGCGATACACACATACACACACACACACCCAGACACCTGTAGACAGACAGACACACACAATAATACTAGTAATAATAATAAGAGGAATATTAACAAAGAGGTTTATATTGTTAATAATAATAAGAAGAAGAATAGAGCCACACACACACACACAGAAATACAATACAGTATCATAATTATATCATCGTCTGCTGTCGCCGCACAATGGACGCCGCCATAGCAGCAAACAACGAACGCTTTAACACGTTCCAGAGAAGATTAGTTGTGGCGCTGGAGTTTTCGCTGAAGGTGCATTATGCCAGGGCGATAGTCGATAAGTTGGATACAGTGTCGCGATCGGTGTGTATCGGGTGCAGGTACGATTCATTGTCGCAGCGTGATCATTCGTGCCTGACATTAAGTCGAGAGGACAAACTGCGCGGTAACTTTGAAGAACTGTTAAGGAGTGTAGACGAAACGCTCCTACTGAGCGACTGGCATAATACTCAGAACTACACGGGCAGGAAGAAAGCGATTGTCGACGTGTTCGCATTGAAATACAGATGCAAAGATTACAGGGACACTGCGATGAAAAGTGAAAGCTGGAAAAGGAGCCTGTTAAAACTCGCTATAGTCATGCTAAAGTTAGAGGAAAGGCTCTTTTGAATACGTACGAGATAGACGCATTAACAACAACAACAACAACAACAACGCACGCACAATGGATACCGGGGTCATAGGCCAGTTTAAAAGCCGCGAGTGTGACTATAATATCGACGAAAATGATTCGCTCTTGAAGTTCATAGCGCCCGCTACTTTATTGCTCGTGAGTATTTGAGCCTTAACTTATTATTGTTATTATTATTATTATTATTAATATTATTATTATTATTATTATTATTATTATTACTACCCACAATAATAGTAATAATCATCTGATCATCATCATCATCATCGTCACAATCATCATCATCAACAATACGTTTGAGCGCGCTTTGTGAAAATTCTAAAAGTTGTGTACGCTTTTAATTTTACAGGTTGGTCAGAGCAACTCGGGGAAAACGAGATACATGCAGAAGCTGGTTGAAAACGGAGACAGAATGTTCACAATCCCACCATCAAAATACGTTTGGATGTACAACATTTATCAGCATCTGTACGATGACGTCGAAAAAACGAGCGGGGCCAATGTGTGTTTTGTGCAGGGCTTGCCTTCAAGGTCCGATATAGAGAGCTGGGCCGAGAACGAACGTCACCTGGTACTGTTAGTGGACGACTTGTATCATTTGATGATACATTCCCGAGACATATTGGATCTGTTCGTGCTCCTCTGTCACCATTTGACCGTGACAGTAATTATTAGCTGTCACAACATCTTCATGAACTCGAAGTACGCGAAAACAATGACAACCAACTTGCATTACATTCTACTGTTCAAACTTCAAAATCGCCTACAGCTTTCAACACTGGGAACGCAACTGTTCTGTCACAGCAAAAAGGCCAAACACTTCGTCCAGGTGTACGATGCTGTCATGGAAACGGACCAGTTCAGTCCGCTGGTCATTGATCTTAGCCCGCAGTCTCGCCACTCTGACTACAAACTGAGATCAAACATTTTACCGGGAGAGCTACCGATCATATACGAACTGGAATAGTGATGACAATAATTCTACCTGTAATTGTATTAATAGTATCACATAGCCAACGGCAAACAATCGAGACGGATTAACGGGTGCGCGCGCGCGCGTGTGTGTGTATCCATGCGCAAACAACAAACAACACCGAAGCCGTCGATCAGACAGACAGTGTATTATTATTATTATGATTATAAGCAGTTTGTTTGTGTATTTAAGCGCGTGACAGTGATGGACAGGATAGCGTCTCAGATAGACTTACTGCGCTACTTGGCGGTCGCTGTACCGAACCAGAGAAAACAGCTACTTCGGAGCCTCTCGAGAGAACAGATAAACGTAATTTCGGAGATCAGCTTGAATCTTTTAAGAGGAAACGTTGAAATAGCCGACAGGGAACTTTCACTTCTAAGTAAACACAAGAACACACTGAGAAAACTGTCCGTCAAATCGGTGGACAACTCCACGAAGCGCGAGTTAATGTGCAAAGACGCAACTGGAATAAAAACTCTGATAGTTATATTTCTAAAGCACTTTGACAATTATAATTCGTACAGCGATACGTCAGCCAGTGACGACGACGACGACGACAGTTACACGCCTCCGGAACCAGGGCCTACTCGGGCACCAGTAACATCCGGCATCAGCAACAAGCATGGCCTCGGAGAGTGGGAAAGGCTTTCGGAAACTCATTTTGATTCCCGCTTCGCGGTACCAACAACTGATTCAGAAACTGCAGCAGCAGCAACCTCAGCAAGAGCAGCCTCATCAAGAGCAGCTTCAACCACAGATGAAACAACGACAACAACAACAAGCACTAACATCGAATAGTGTGCCTGAGAATTTTCCGGTGAAACAAGCGACTGCTGCTGCTGCTGCAGCAGCGAATAGCCAGACAACGAAGCATAAATAACAATAATAATAATAATAATAATAATAATAATGAAACCAGTTCTAGCACCACCCACACGATTTCCAGACAAATTGCTAACGCTATTGCACAGAGTTTTCCAAAAAGTTCCGCCGATAGAGCAAAGAGGCTATTTTTGTACATTATGAACTTTGGAAATGGCGTGTTTTCTGTGGACGAGATCGGAACGTTGTGGATACACGGGAGAGAAATGGACGCTAGTGTGGTGGATTACATATATTGCACGTTGAATAACACGTCCCAACAAGAACAACAACAACAAAGACCCGGCGACTTTCATTATTTTCAAAGGGCACTGGTTGAAATAAGGGTGCCGGCACACTTGCTACAGGGAAGTGGACAGTCTGGACAGTCATTGGACGCAGTTAGTGTGCCCAAAAGTGGCAGAAAACAATGGTTGTCTTACTGATGTTTACCTATTTGTATTTTGTATGTCAGTTTTAAGCAGCAGCAGCAGCAATAAAACATGTAAAGTTTTGTCGAATTTCTTACTATCTTGGCACTTAAAAAAAAGGTGATCGTATTCTTAAAACATCTCAGTAGTCAATAATCTCGTTGAGATCAAGGGGTGTAATAGGGTCAGGGAATTTTAAATGCTTGGAAGCAATATTAAATTTCGACTTGGATGTTTTATGAAAACGACCGCATGACCGTCCGGGTTAAAACAGCCACAGCAAAACAACAACAACAACAACTGCAGACCGTCCAACCAGACGTCACCTAATAAGCTATGCAATATCTTAAAAGAAAAAATTAGGGGTGGTGGTGTTGTTGTTGTTGTTGTTGATGGTGTTGTTTTAAGGACACGCGCATTGTAGATAACATGCCAGTTTTTCTCTTACTTCGGTGAAGTATTGATTGTTAAGTGATTATCAGAAGCTAACGGCTTAGCATTACAGCGGGGAAATTTGTAGCGGTGTGATTAATTCGCGATCATTTATTTATTGAAGTGCAATCTCTCCATAATAATAATAATAATAGGGATCACAAACGTGTGAATGGAAACACATTAAGTAGAATTAAGAAGTGGTAAGGAAATCGTGTACAAATACAAACAAACAAACAGATAACGAATTTGTGATCATTTATTTATTTAAATGCAATATGTCAACAATAATAACAATACTTTTTTTTATAAGGATCACAAACGTGTGAATGGAAACAGATTTAGTAGAAATAAGAAATGGCAAGAGAAGCACGTACAAATACAAACAAACAAACTTATAACGAATTTGCGATCATTTATTTAGTTAAATATATTATGTCGATAATAATAATAATAATAATAATAATAATAATAATAATAATAATAATAATAATAATAATAATAATCACATAAACGACAGCGAGAAACAAAGTGGTCAGGAAATAAAAATGTGCTATTTGTTCATCAGAGAATGGTGTCCAAAACTGACCGACGTCACAGAATCAAAATGGTGTCTCTTTACATCTAAAACGTTCAACGCTTTCTTGGTGACAGACACCTGATAAAGCTGTTGACCGTAGTTCCTAATCTCCGACACGTTTTCTGTGTGGCACCTTCCCCGAAGCAAACACTCCTTGTAAAGTTCGTGCCGCAGTTCCTTTGAACAACCTTTTCTGGCTTGTTTGAAGCCTTGGTCCGTTTTCATAGAGTAACATTTTGGGGACAAAGCCACGAATTCGGTACAGACGTGCCCCGGAAGTTCAAACTTGACTTTGCCGGGAACCATTCTGTTTTTGTTATCCTTAAGCGGGTGGTCCTCGGGCAGGTTCGAGAAGTCAAACATGTGGCCGTTTCGCCTGTACCTCTCCTTGAGGTCTGGCACACCGGAAATTTTCAGGACAAAGCTGTCTGTGTCCCCGGCCAGGAAGGAAACGGTGCCATTCTCACCGACGAGCGTTGATTTCACGAACTCGTAAAAAAACGAGTACACCGATAGTTTGGACAGCTCTAATATGGAGAATCCCACGGTTATTGGTCTGTTTAGAAGAACTCGTGGTCTGTGCATTTGCACGGCGGTCAGGTTATTGTCGAACACCCTAAGGCATTCAAACGACGGTTTGGCAACCAGCCCCAATAAAGCCTTTTCACTGGTGCAGATTCGCACGTCTTTGTAATTTCTGGGATTCTCGTAGCTTTTGCCTGAAATGGGCGATAAATATCACTTTAGATATTATTTTAAAGAACAGCAGCAGCAACAACAACAACAACAACAACAACGAGGCAATAGAAAACAAACAACTATTATTATTATTATTATTATTATTATTATTATTATTATTATCATCATTATCATTATTATCATTATTATTAATAATGTTGTACATTATCAAAAAGTAATTCTATGCTTACCAGAAACCAAGTTGCTTATATTCTTCCACAGGGACTTGTAGAATGGAGACTTGGCTGCTCGTCGTCTGTCCGCAGTGTACTCCATAAAGGTCTGCAAAAAGGGACTCTGTACAAACGATAATACCCGATGAATGTTGGTCACCTGCAGTCCGTGCTTCGTGTAAAACTGCAAGTTCCTGTAGTGAACGGTGTATGACTTTTTGTCCCTCAGTGTCAGACACAGTCGCTTCTCATCTGGCAAGTTGTCGAGATCTATCCCGCATGCCTTTGCCGTTTGAACTGTGTAATCTGAAAGATCTGCTTTAGATATTGATATGTGTTCGGGTGCCAGCGGGAAATCTGAAAAATAAAGTATTAATCAATTAAATAAATAAATAATTAATTAATAAATTACATTGTTGAGGTGACAATATCATTAGTTCCATTAACTTGAATTATATTGTTATTATTATTATTATTATTATTATTATTATTATTATTATTATATTGAACTTGGAAAATTCCTATACCGTCGTGCAAGTCGTGCAAGTCGGCAGGATATGACAAGTCCACCTCCAATATGTAACCGTGGTCGCTGTCCTCAGGAATGTTCTCAAAATCGGTATGCTCTATTTCATATTCCGACAGGAAGCGGAAGCCGTGTGTTGGAAGTCTCGCCGTGCCCATGACCGACGTGTAGAGGCCGTTAAAGTCCAGAAAGTCAATGTAGCTTGTCTCTTGATCTTCCTGGAACGTCCCTGGTGACATCTCAGGATTGTTTGCTTGTGCAAACCTAGGGTTGCCGACAACTGCAAGACCACCTGTAACGAAAATAATAAAAACAGTTTTATTTTATTTTATTTATCTTTTATTTATATATTTATTATTCATTTATTTATTTAGTTATTTATTTATTTATTTATTATTATTTTTATTATTATTATTATTATTATTATTATTATTATTAATTCAATTACCCCTGATCGCATTTTCTATCATGAGATGCATGTCCACCGAAGTCAGCAATTCCAGTGTGGTGTCGGAATAACGCAGCGCGCTGTCCCAAGCAAAACTGGCCAGAGTGTAGTAGTTCATGGGATCTAGTTTGAGGTCTTTCATGACGGTCTTCCTGAGTCTGCTCACGATGTCGCTCGTGAACAGGCAGTCGCTGACCAGAGCTAACTTAAGGAGCCCTGCGACAGTCTTGTCCGACAAGTAGCTCCACGCCCTTTGTAATTCGGCGTACACTTCCGGTGATAACGACGTTCCCTCACTCCTGTCTGTAAACGCTTCCAGTGGCGGCAGACTAGTCTCCCTGAGACGTTCCGGGCCGTCAATGTAGTCTCTGCACAGGGGGACACGATGCAGCGGCTGCTGCTGCTGCTGCTGCTGTGCAAGGTCGGACGGCCAGTATTTCATAGTGTGGACGAAGCTGTCACCTCCCTCCTCGTCGGCAACCCCGTCTATCAGTGTATCTAGGGAATCGTTGAAAAAGCTCTTGAAGTCTATGTAGCGGCACTTATCAATGGTGATGCCGGCGTACGTGTCTATCGTCTTGGGAATCACCCGTATGTTGCGCGCGCCATGGAGTGCTGCGGCCGACATGATGATTCTACCGTCGTATGAGGAGAGGTCGTCCAGGATGATGATCAGGTGGTTCGGCGTCCGGAAGTTCAGGTTGCAGCTAATGCACGCCCTCCCCCGAATCTTTCCGCTCACGTGATCGTGGTCCACGGCGATCCGTTGATCGGGCAGAAAGTGGTCCCCACAGATGTGGCAGTTGTGGTTGGAAGCTTCCATGTTTCTCAGACCCTCGTCGCAGTACTTCATCGGTTCCACTGCGCTCATGATGGCCAGCGCTGCGTCCTGTTCCTCTTTCATGCAGCTGAGAAACTTGGTCATCACCTTTTCCGGGTCGCTGTCCACAAAGAAAGTGGGCGCACGCGGATGGCTGTCGTCCACGCTAAGCCGATAGTAGGCGAACGCGCAGGGCTTGTGCACTCTCTCCCTGACCGTCATTCCCCGCGTCGGCTCGCCGGAGTCGTAGATGGGCATCCGGAAACACTCAAACCGCGCAACGATGACGAACGGCACCTCAAGCTGTCTGTGGTAGTTCCGGAACCGGACAAATCTGTTGCCGTTCTCTGGCATCCGGACTTGAAGGGGATCCAGAGTAGCGCAGAGTTCCAGGTGCTTCGCCAGATCCTCTGCAGTGTACTGCGTGTTCAGGCACCTGGGGCACACGTGAAGTTTGTGGTGTCCCTCCGTCTGCCTGTACACCAGTTTCCCTAGGTCCTTTATCGCGCAGTAGTGTCTAAAAACGTTGTCGTCCGCCTCCTCGTCCCTAGCGTGCAGAAGCAGCAGGTTGGCGTGGCGCCCACTAAAGACGCCGCAGCCGCCACCGGCTGTTTTCGTCGTCGCCGTGGAGATGTAGAGCGGGAATACGGTTTTCTCAAATGCAAAAACGTTAACCGAAATCCCGTTCGCCTTCTCGAACTCCGCAATGTGCGTCAGGCTGACCGCCGTGTTTCCCTGTGTCACGACTTCCGGCATTCTGTATCGGCCTCTGAAGTCCTGAAACGCCGTCCAGTGAACGGCACCGGTGTGTTGTTCGTCATCGTGGTGAATTGCCGCAATGACTGCCCAGATGAAACAGTCCCTGCTGTTTGCCGGCCTCCCGACCACCGTAATTAGGGCACGTGTGCCGGAAAGTTCTGCCGGCAAGTAAAAGTCTCCACAGTGACCACCGAGAGGGTTGTATCTAAGCACAAACTGCTCGAACAGCAGGACCTCGTCCAGCACCCACCCACTGGACGAAGAGCAGTATGTTTCCAGCGATGAGTTGGCCTTAAAGTACGCCTGGTCTATCTGCTCATCCGCCGCGCTTTCCTCCAGCAAAATCAATGAGCTTGACCTGAAGGTTGGTCTGTCCTCGTCCCTGGCAACAACAAATAAATACATCAATCGACCAGTCAGCCATTCAGTCAATCAATCAGTAAATCAATCAATCAATCAATCAACAAATAAATTATTTGAGCATCATCGTTATATTTAAGTATGTAAGTATCATTATATTTAGGTGTTTATTGTTATTTTAAACGTATCCTTTTGGATAATGTGTGTGTGTATTTGAAATTAAAGAAATGAAAACTCTCTCTCTCTCTCTCAATTATAAACAGTATTTATAAACAGTTTTAGTTACCTTATGTTGCCGTCGCTATCAAAGCGGAGCATTCGGGCTTGAACCGAAATGTACCAGCGCACATTGTTCCATCTGAAATGCAGTTTATATGTTATTTAGGACAAACAAGAAAACCAACAATTAACCAATATCAAATCAAGTAGGTAGAGAAAACGTTTTTGTTTGTGCTGTTCAATACTAAAATCTAGTAGATAAACAAAACGTTGTATTTTTTGCTGTTTGTTTTTGATGTTGTTTTTTAACGAATGAATGAATAAATAAATAAATAAATTATTTACTTATAAATAAATAAATAAATAAAATTCACTACCTTGTCAGCTGTGCGCACAGATTTCTTCGCAGCTGAGATCTCCTCTCTGCAAACATTTGCAGCATGGAATGTTTCTCCGCACCGGCGGGCCTTATGGTGAACACCACACCGGCATCGCCGTGCACCCTTCTGATAGTCTGGCGGTGGTGGTGGGGGTGGTCGTCGTCGTCAGGACTGCCTGGCGAGTCAAGGTTTGGAACAGCATCAGCAGCAGCAGCAGCAGCAGCAGCAGGCTCAGCAGATGGCCCTGGCTGAGGCGATCCTGGTCGTGCAGGAGCGGCGGCGGTCTGCGGTTTCTTTGACAGCAGAGACCTGCCTGCCAACCTCCGAAGCGTTCGCGCTTCGGCTATCGTCAGGAATTCGTTGTTAAGGTGCTTTCTTGCGTGTCTCGCTAGGTTCTCCTTAGTATTAAACTGTTTCCCGCACTTCGGGCAAGTGTTCGTGTGTATGTTTTTGACGTGAACTTTAAGCTGCTTAGCCGTGGCAAAAACCTTTCTGCAGAGTGCGCACGTGGCGGGTGGCTTTGTGCGCCCGCACGATTCTCTATGCCTGTTCAGGTTGTATGTTTTCGCAAATGTTTTGTGGCATTTCGCGCACATTAATGGCGAAGTCGTTCTCTGATGTTGTTGTCGTTGTTGCTGCCGTTGCTGTTGCTGTTGTGCGCCGTAGTCGTGTTGTTGCATGTGCCTTTTCAAATTCCATTTTCTGGAAAACATCCTCCCACACACGGGGCACTCATGTCCGTCCACGGCCATCTCCAACCTCTCCTTTTCCCGTGCGACTGAGGCGTCGTCTGGCACAAATGTTATCTGGGCCGCCTCATCCGGGAAAAGGAACGACGTGATGAATTGATCCATCTCAATTTCACCTGAAGGTAAACCATTAACAGTCTAAGTTATCGTGCGATGGTTGTTGTTGTTGTTGTTGAGGTTTTGCATTGTTAATGAATGAACGAATGAAAGAATAAATGAATGACTGAACGGATGAAACTAATCAAAGACCGTCATTTCCTTTCAAGACACAACAATGGCAACTACCACAATTTAAACAACGATAAACAGAACGCACCTTTTGCGGGATCTCACTGGAAATGCCGTCACAATTTCGCCAGCTCTGTTCACCACCACTCGGCACCGGTACAGCACTGTATGTCCCTGGAACCCTATCGGGTACGCAAAGACGTATTCCTTTACTATTCTGTCACCTCCGTCGGTCTCGTGACGGCGTCCGTACTTGAACGTTATTGCCACGGACGATTCTGCATAGCAGAAGTTAAAAAATGTCGATTTGTTCCTCTTCCACAAAACGTGGTTCGCATATATGTGGCTATTGATGTACATTTGTAATCACAATTATTATTCTTCTTCTTAATATAACTCTTGTTGTTATTATTATTATTTTTACTATTACTAGTCATGCTATATTATTTATGGTACTGCGATATTATTTATAATAACGGGCACTGTAAAACGACAATTTTATAGCACAGGGCATACAAAGAAAGGACTAATACTCAACTGAAGAGGGCCGGTTTGTGTTTATAGCAGAACCTCTAAGTATACCAATGGAAATGGAACTAAATTGCGAAACAATAAATCGCGCTCTTAAACGTACTTCGTCAAATCCTGGTGCTAATGGTAAGCCAAGACAAGAGCACTTGACGAAGCTTTTGCCGATTGCTGTTCACACACGGTGCGGCTAAACGTTCGCACCTTACTGCTCGGGTATGAGTTCGTCAAATCCAGGTGCTAATGGTAAGCCAAGACAAGAGCACTTGACGAAGCTTTTGCTGATTGCTGTCCACACACGGTGCAGCTAAACGTTCGCACCTTAGTGTTCGGGTATGAGTGTGTTGTTTGCACAGCTGAGCTAAGAAAAAGCAAGACATTGACCGAACGTACTTAATTCGACCTCGTTAATGCTAATCCTAATCTGGGCCCTTATTGCATTTGTGATTGCTCTTCTAAGCCAAATCGAGAGCACTTGAGGAAGCTTTTTACCGATTGCTTTTCGCACATTACTGGTCGATTATGTGTGTTGTTGGCACAAGTGAGATGCGACACAATCAACTCATCAATCAATCAATCAGTCAATCCATTAAACGTACATCATCAAATCTCGGTGCTAATGTTAATCCTAATCAGTGTCCTTAATGCCTCTCGGATTGCGCTTCTAAGCCAAGAAGAGAGCACTTGACGAGCTTTTTGCAGATTGCTTTTCACACAGTGCTACTCCACGTTCGCACCTTTCTGTTCAATTTGGGTGTTGTTTACACGGCTAAGATGCTAAACATTTGGGTGTTGTTTACACGGCTAAGATGCTAAACAATAACTCGCGCACACTACATCAATCAAACGTACTTTGTCAATCTCGGTGCTTATGCTAATCCTAATCAGCGAGTGAGTGAGTGCCTTTATTGCCGTTCTGATCCGCCGCGATATTGGTAAAAAAACAACAACTCACGTGACGACCCTCTTAATGCCGAGTGCCCAATATAAAGTACCACTTATAGTAATAATAAGTCAATGTTATTTCTTTATAAACCAAAAGTCTGTCAGAGAGCACACACTCGCATTACTGCTGTTAACGGAATTATACGCACAACGCTGAAGAATGGCAACCAATACCACCACCACCGACAGTGAGCCAGTCGCCGTTGAGCTGGACGTATGCACCAAGCTATATGTGTACATCATTGATGGAGCGGTATATGGCAGCATAGTAGACACCGCGTTAGATCAGTGCGTCACGCTCTCGCAAAGTGGGTTAACCAAACTTATGGCTTCCTTTCCCGTACTCATGGAAGTCATGGAGAAGGCGCTGCGACAGGAGAGGTCAGTCGTAACAACGAAAACAACAACTACTACTAATACTACTACTACTACCACAACTACAACAACATCAGCAGCAGCAGCAGCAGCAGCAAAGAGACACTTGGATTTGGGCGACCTGGCATCCCCCCAAATGTCAGGGTTTAAAAGACTGAGGAGATCTCTAGACTTCGGGTCAACATCATCCTCATCATCATCATCAGCAGCAGCATCACCAGAAGCGGGTGATGACGACGACGACGAAGGAGTTTTCGTCACCCCGGAGTTTTATTCCCCTGGTTCCACAACCGACACTATTCCTTGGGAAACAGAGGAGGACGACGAAGGCGCAGATAGAGGAACAACTTCTAATACTACTACCACTACCACAACTACAACAACATCAGCAACAGAAGCAGCAGAAGCCAAGAGACACTTGGATTTGGGCGACCTGACATCCCCCCAAATGTCAGGGTGTGAAAGAATGATGAGATCATTGGACTTCTCATCGTCAACATCACCCTCATCATCAACTTACGACGATGTTGTCAGCAGCAGCAGCATCATCATCATCAGCGACGACGAAGACGACGATGACAAGCTCGATTTATCGTTGGCGTCGTTCGGTTTAGACGACGAGGATATGCCAAGCGAGCGAACACCCTCGTCGCGCATTGAAGCAGCTGGAGGAAATGGCAACAACAACAACCATGCATGGACGGCGTGACTAGAACGTCTGCCTACAGACGTTCTGTATAGGATTACGTCCTATATGGACATTAAGAGTGTAGGACACTTAAGACAATCTTGTTCAGCGCTAAACCGTGCCTTTGATTCAGGCCATTTTTGGCACCAAAGGATCAGAACGGAATTTGGGTGTAAATTTCAAATTGACGACATTTCTATGTCAAAAACTGTGTATATAATACTGAGTGACCTGTTCAATGGACAATTTTAGATAACATTCGCGTGTGATGGACTTGTAATTATTATTATTAACAGTCTTATTATTACTATTATTATTATTATTATTATTATTACTATTATTATTAAACGGTTGTTAAGCAGTCATTTGCTTGGGTTTTGCTTGTCGTTGATCGCTATGGTCGATTAAGGCCCTCTCCCCTTTCCCCCGAAGTGTGTGTGTATCGCCATCAACACAACAAAACAAAATGCGAGGCTCTCTGTCTTACGACACTAAGCCAAAACACTCTCACACTTTCATCGCTAGTTAGCTCGCAACTAAGGAGATATGTGGGGCAATAGTTAACTCGCACCAAAGGAGATATGTGGGGCAAATATGGTATTTTTTCTAGATCGAGACCAAGGCAAAAACATTCGTTTGCCCAAACTGGTAAATTTTCCCTTCAAACAATTTAACAAATATCGCGGCCTCGAATGGTATTCACGAAACGTTTTAAGTTAAGGTTGTGATCGTGATAAATTATTATTATTATTATTATTATTATTATTATTATTGTTGTTGTTGTTGTTAGTGCATAACTTCAGACGATCGGAAACCATTTCACTTAAGAGGCTTTGTGAATACCAAACTGCCGCGAAAGTAACCAGTTTTTTCTAAAAAACAAAACATCAAAACAACGCATAAAGACTTATAAAGCACTTTTTATTGCCATCATTATCATCAACATTATCATTATCATGTTTTTGGTTAAGATATTTACACAAACGCGTTGTTCTTTTGTTTTTTGATATGTACACAATCACAATAAGTAGTCCCCATGTTTAGATATTTACACAAACTGTTTTTTTATATGTACACAATCACACTTAGTAGTCCTTTTGTAATAACAATAATGATAATGAGGCGTCCGATATGAGGTGTCCGATGGTGTGCGACTACCAGCGTATCTGCAGGCGTCGGACTGGGCGTCGAACACGCTGTCCTCTTCTCGGTTGTGGTGGTGGTGGTGGTGGCAATTCCCTCAAACGTTCGTAGTACATCACACTCGTCGCGACAATCGCTGCCACCACCAGAATGTCTGCAAGTATATACACTGTATATCATACACACACACACACACACACACACACACACACACACACACTACATCTCAAGCGTGGGGTAGATCCTTATTGATTCCAAAGAGGTAGCCGGGCTCGTCCTCGGCTTACAGCAAAAGTATGCCCGTCTCCTCCTGCGAACGATGATGAAAACGGTGGCTGTCAGTAGCACACATGCGCCACCTAGCGCACCGATGAGCCCGTAGCTCCAACTTGCTACCGACTTAGTTTCTGTAAATAATGAAGATTCGATAAATAAATAATAAATAAGTGAATGACTGAATCGATAAATAAATAAATAAATAAATAAATAAATAAATAAATAATATTTAATCATAATACAGCTAAAGAATAAGCTACCCTGTTTTGCGTTAACTTTAAAAAACAACAACAACAAAACAACAAACAACACATGAACAAACTTGAGATTATCGTTATTATCTCAAACGCAAATTTACATTACATTAATTATTAATAATATTATTATTATTATAATTATAATAATTATTATTATTATTATTATTATTATTATTATTACCTAGAACGAGGGCCGCGATCGCAGTGGTCACGTTGAAGCGCCATTCCGCGGTCATAGTGGTCGTCTTCACGGTGGTGATCGTGGTCGTGGTGCGGGTGATTCTGGTCGTCACCGTCTGCAGCGATGTCTGGAGAGAGAGAGAGAGAGATGTGAATAATAATAATAATAATAATAATAATAATAATAATAATAATAATAATGATAATAGTAATAATATAAATACAAATAAATAAACAAATAAATAAACAAATAAATAAATAAGAATAAAATTCGTATCGTGTTGTTAAATTAAGAGCAAATAAAAAGTTTTAAAATGTATTTAATAAAAAAGCACATGTAAACTTACCGACGTCTTGCACACCTCCTCGTTGACTGACACCACGCCGCCAACGAATGAGCACTTTGAGCAGTCCTCGAAAGCACTGTACAGACGAATCTCTGGTCCCGCCGGCAGTTCACATGACCCGTCCCAATCCGTAACGAGCAAGGTCCTACTCCCGATCCTCGTACCATCCCACCTCCTCGTACACCTGACAACTACATCATCCACCTCCTCACACCTCCCTTCAACCCCGGCCAAGCAAATCACGAGCAGCAAAGCGAACATCATCATCATCATCATCATAAACATCTTGCAAGTTAGCTTTCCAATTTTGGAGTGAATAAGCTTTTCAAAGCATTCGCTTATAAGCCCAAATTTCAGACATCACGTGACCATGCCGATGCCACCCCCTGCTGATTTCGACTGTCTGCGGGGACACCGATTTGTGTATTCGGATCGGATAAAAGGAGTTCTTTGAACATCAAAGGATTTGGCGGCGTGCAAGTGTATGTTTTATCGTGACCGGCCGCCGATATCACGTGACATTGGGACACATTTACTGTGTATTCGGAGGAGCTCTCCAAAGATTTAGGTTTACTTAGCTAGAAGGACCGCCTGGGGGTTTTAATTGAACACCAAAGGATTGGGTGGGGGACGCACGCCGCAATATAGCTTTATTTTGGGATATTGTTAAGTTAAATGAATATTTCATTTTTTTCTGAATTAGAGAGAGAGAGAGAGAGAGAGAGAGAAACACAAGGTTGGATTAAAAACTATTTATTACATGAACACGTGTGTTTAAATTGATAGATAAATAAATAAATCAATACATACAACAAATATACAGGTAATTAAATAAGTGCATAAATGAAAGAAGAGAGTTTTGCATGCATTCATATAACATAATACAAATTACAAACAGAAACAGCGAAATGTGCAGTAGTTATGCTATTGAAACAACTATATAAAAATGATTGAATAAATAACTAAGTGTAAAAGTGGTTTGTAAATACAAACAAAAAAACACACAAAAAACAGCGAAATGTTCAATAGTTATGATATTGACAGTTTGTCTGCCTGTATGTATGTATGTATGTATGTATGAATGTTTGTACATGTTTAAACCAGTTTGACCACTCGAGATTCGTCAATCTCCATCATGGCGTCGTATTCGGCGTAGAAAATGCAGGCAACATTCTGCGCCAGAGAGCTACCGAACTTCACGTTGAGCGAAAGAGTGCCAGTGTTGAGCAGTTCGAAGTGAAAACCTTCGTCAATCACCGGTGCCAGATCGAAGACGTATATTGCATGCCCTTTCTGCAGGTCCTTCCTGCTGATACCCACGTTTCTTCGGGGTTTCCCGCTAATTCCGCCCATAGCGGAGTCGCCGCCGCCGGACATGACACTCTTTGAACCGTACATTCTATCCAACACTTCCATCACCAGGCCGTCGTTAAAGTTGACGCTGACGGGATTTCCCGGACAGGCTATACCGTTGACTAGCAACGAAATCTGGCGCAAGTCGAAATGTTCCATGTTAAACGGGTTCTTTTTCAGCGACCCGAGAACGGCGTAACTATCGACAAATGACACAATTACTAACTTTGGCAGGTAAGCAGAGTTAATGTGATCCCAGGAGAACACACTCTGGCCGCTCGCTATGTTTGCACACTTTGTTTCGGAGCGGATGTAGGGATATTTTGCGGTCACTGTTTTGAGCAACTTGGAATGTGCCAACAGAATAGCGGGATTGACTTTCGCCTTCCAGAGGCGGAAGTATGCATCATCGATTCTAACCTGGTAGCCACCCTGGTCGACGTCTTCGCCGCTGATTAGGCAAAAGTCCGAGGTGTTCCTGTGCAACACGAGCCTAAAGTGAATGCCGTTGATCAGGTAACGGTCCAGTTCCATCAAGTCGCTTAGCGGCAATCCAACCATGTCGAAAGGCCGAGATCCTTTGCTTGTCACGTGACGTAGGTACAAGTTTTGATTGCCTGAAACAGACGGACCCGTTATTATTATTATTATTATTATTATTATCAAATAATATCTAATAACAACACACTCACCACAAGCGCAAAAAAACACAAAATCGCCTCGTTTAGCTAATAATAATAATAATAATAATAATAATAATAATAATAATAATAATATTAATAATTTTAATAATAAAATTAAAACTATTAAAACTGTTATTGCAGTTGTCGCTGTGTTGCTGTTATAAATACTATTATTTCTTGTTTCTGTTATTTGTACATAGTTTTACAGTATACTGACAAGACTCAAGTTTCAGTGGTCAATGTAAAAAAGCAAAAAAATATTTGCAAAATAACGTGAAACTTACCCCCGAGTGGGTTGGTTTCGGCCGGAAATCCTGAATTGTCTCCGAAGAAGAGTTCACATGCCGTGGACGCTGTGCCGACGTCGCCATTTTTGTTGATTCCAGCTCGAAACAGTTTGTTGAAGTAACTCTTGTAAGGGTACAGGTCTCCTGTAGAACTGACCAGAGTTCGGTTCATGTACACGTCGATTTTCTTAAACATCGCATGAAAGAACATGTCACATGGAGAAATTTTAACATTTTCACCACAAGCAGTGCCGTCAGCGTTCAAGATTCGCACTCTTAGGAAGAGCCTGCAGGATTTCAGGTCGCAGTATGTGTCGCCTTGAAGTGAGGTCTCAAACTCGAGCGGTGCGTCAACACCGATGAACTGGCTAACCGGGCGAATGTCTTCCTGGTAGTGTCTCTGAATGGCTACTTGATTCGGATACACGCGAAAAATATCAAGAGCCTCTGGTGCACTTTCATTGTCACTGAGCGGAGAGAGCACGGACATTGTTTTCTCTATCGCGACTTACTGAAAATGTCGTTCAGAGCTCCGTAGCTGAACTTCTTGGCGGCCGCCGGATTCCCACCGCTGCCTTGACGTTTCCTCTTTCGCTTCTGTTGATTGGACGTGCGCTCTGGGAACTGTAGAATCGTTTTGACGTTTGTTGCTGATGTTGTTTGTTTCTTTTCCTTTGCAGCACCAGCAGCTGGGAAACTGTTTGCCTTTATTTCGCTCTCAGCTTGGTCCACGGTCTCGACGACGGGAGAAACAAACTGCAACTTCACTTCACTCGGGCCCCTGACCGCCGCCGCCGCCGCTTTTGCTTGTTGTTTTCCTGTCGCCGCCGCTGCTGCTGCTGATCCCACCGGCACTCTCTTGGCGTATATCCTCTCCCAGACTTTGAAATCCGGTATGTACAGCTGCCTGGACTGATCTGAATGACCGCCGTTCATCATCTTGATAGCAATAACACCAACAATACACACACCTTTACCTGTGCGTGTGTGTGCGCGCGTGTATTGGTTTACCTGTCTGGCGGCGGCAGAGGTGTGAATAAGCTTTTAAAGTCGATTGGACACTGATTGGTTAAACAATCGTCGTCTAGCCGTGACGTTTGAAGTGCAGCGATACGCTAAGTAAGCAGTCGCCCAGGGCGTCGAATTTCTCGCCTCTATTTGTCAATGCTACAATGTGTATGTTTTTTATCTCTTGATGCTGCACTCTCTTATAGAAACAGTAATTTTCCACAGTGTCCACAGAGAACACGGTGCTGTTCGTCGCCGTTTGCAAGCCGCTCCCCAGGCACACCTTTCTAAGAAGCTGTGTCTTTTTGCCCCCTAACACTGAAAAGTCCGCCACGTTTGAACACAGACAGATCTCTTTCCCGCGTAGATTGGCACTGCTTCCCGCACTATTCGCTTCCACGGTCAGGCCTACAAGAGCCACGAGCCACTTCCTGTTTCTCATGTCCAGAGGCTCGTCCAGTCCGACCCAGAAGTCGCATCCGGTGTTGGCCGGATAAAGATCTAGCGAATCTGCACTACATATGTCGACGTGAAACTGGTCCATCTTCTGGGGTGGTAACTCAATCTATGTTGTTGTTGTTGTCCTCGTCGTCGTTGCTGTTGTTGTTGTTGTTGCCGACCGATGAGCGTGGTATCCACCTGTCGAACTTTGGTCCGAGTCCGCGATAGCGAACCAGTACTTCTTTCCTGCTCCCTACTTTTCTCCTCTTCAGAACTCTCTCAATTTCCCATTCACGCGTGTCGTTCAGGTTCTTTTGCACCCGCTGAAGTTCGGGTTCGTAAAACGTGCTTTCTATTGGCTGTTCTTCCAAGTCCATCAGCAGGTAGACGGGCACGTTTTCCCGCAAGTACCTCCCCCTGATCTTGAATATTTGCTCCGTGAACTTTTGACTGTACGACCGCTCAAACGTTCGCTTTGCCAGACTTATCCTCACCAGGTCGCCCTCCTTGTACTTGAAAGATCTAGCAGGCGGCGGTGGCACTCGGGCGACGTCCGGCCTCGGATCGGCCGAACCCGCATACATTTTATTCCACAGTCCGACCTGGTTTGTCTCGTTCACCTCGCTGGGACTGAGCCCAAACAGAGAAGAGTGCACTCTTCGGTTGTAGCCCTCTACGATCTGATCTAGCACCGGCACGTAGGCAAACGATCTGTTCTCGTAACACCATTTGTACACGCTGTTTTTCAGTGTCTGGTTGAACCGCTCTACCGGTTGGCACTTCAGGTCCGTGGAAGTGAAATACTGTTTCACGCCGATGCGGCGAAGAAGGTCGGTCACGGCTTTGGACTTGAACTCGGTCCCTCGGTCCGACCGGCATCGCTGAGGCTTTTGGTCTCCCGTGAGAACACCTTCCAGGGCTTGGGCCACGGACGTGCCGCTCTTGTCACGCAGAGGTTTCACGAATGCGAATCTGCTGAACACGTCGATGACCGTCAGGAGGTATCGCGTCCCTCGGTTGCCACGGTGGCGCCTCATCTTCGACATGTCGCACAGGTCCATGTCGTACTGCTGCCTTATGCCACTCACCACGATCCTGTTTCTTTTGTGTCGCCTGTGGATGGGTCGGTTGATGCTGTACGTGTCCTTTGATTCCAGAAACGACAGTATTTCTCTCTTGCCCACTTTGAACTTGCCTTCACGCTCAATCTCCCTCTTCAGCCGCTGCGGCCCGCTGTAACTTGCCGCATGTGAAGGGTCCGTGTAAATTCTGTTAAGATATTTCCACATCTTTTCTTTTTCTGCACCGCTACTGCTGATGCTGTTGCCGCTGCTGCTGCTCCTCATTCTGTAGCTTAAAAAGAGACCACGTGTCCGGCTGCTGCTGCTGCTGCTGCTGCTTGCACTTCGTGTACTTGAGTCCGGGACTCGGCAGAACGTAACCCACGGCGGAGCTCAGCAGAGCTATCCACAACTCTTTATTGGAACCGACGTTTAAAGACAAATTCACTGCAGACAGTATGATAATTCCGTATATGGCTATTATCTGAGCTAAGAAAGTCACTCGGTTTTTGGGTATCCGTTCGCCACAGAATAAACACGCAGTAGAGACGCTTCGCGTCGTCGACGTCGTCACTCCAGCGGCCCCGGTGCCGTCTTCTAGTAGGTTCAGTATTTCGTTTGCAGAAAACTTCTCCAGTTCCCCGGCGAAATTCTCCTCATGCACACGTCCGTTGTTTGCTGCTATGGCGGCGTCCATTGTGCGGCGACAGCAGACGATGATATAATTATGATACTGTATTGTATTTCTGTGTGTGTGTGTGTGGCTCTATTCTTCTTCTTATTATTATTAACAATATAAACCTCTTTGTTAATATTCCTCTTATTATTATTACTAGTATTATTGTGTGTGTCTGTCTGTCTACAGGTGTCTGGGTGTGTGTGTGTGTGTATGTGTGTATCGCTCTTCAACTAATCCCCCATTCATTCATTCATTCATTCCCGACCCATTTGTTTGCAGAGTAATTTGTTTTTATTACCTCAATCCACTTAATCATACCAGACCGCATTAACTTTTACTTAATTATTGCATCAATCATAACAATCATACCAGACAGGATTAACTATCCACTTAATATATGGGATTAATCATACCAGACCGGATTAAATTTTACTTCATTATTGAATCAATCAAACAATCATACCAGACAGGATTAAATATCCACTTAATTAGTGTCAAAATCCACTTGACAAGGATTAATCATACCAGACAGGATTAACTATTACTTAATTATTGACTTAATCCTCTTAACAATCACTTCAAACGGATTAAGAGGATTAACTATTACGTCATAATCCTCGCTCCTGCTCATGGCTCTGGCTCTTCAAAACGCCTCGCTCTCACACACATACTACTCCTAATAAATTCAAGCTTGGTAAGACAGTAACTTAATATTATATTTATGCTACCGCCATTACCTATTTTTCTCCTTTTCTTTCGCTTGAAAGAGATTTTTTTTTAATTTAAAAAGAATGAACATCTGTTGTTGGCGTATGAATACATCTGTCCTGGAGACAATTCTGTACCAATTCGGCCATTTTGTTTAAATTGTTTTCACTTTTATAATGTGTAGAGAATACTGAAATATCAAAGAAATATGAGGGGTGTCTTTTAGAATTTGAAACAAAAATAATTTTGCAAAAACCATTTGGTAACAGTCGACAAACCTGTCATCATAAACAGCGGGTTTACGGGTCGTAGGCTTCCAACATGTCCAATGTGCAATATCCAGTTTCTACTTTTTCCAGCTGTCTAGCCTACTTGAAAAAAGCTAGTCTCTGTATTTCCTTGTCCAAAAGAATAGTCTTTATTTTTTCCCTTCTTCACAGACTTCAGTCATTTGAAATTTAACACCAGCAACAAAGCCATTTCAGTTTTTATTTCGAAACCGAAATGGCCTAGACGCAGGCAATGAATCGGGATTTCTTATCTTCAAGCATATAAATCCATCAGCACAGAAAAAGCAACAATTAAAACACATTTTAGTCTAATACAATCAAAAAAATATGTCCGAAATTGATTACACATTGTCATGCCGGAAGGAATATTGATCTCGAAATGACGTCAGTTTTAATTAGAGCGGCTCCTGTTTCGAGCGGATTATAATACTAGACTCTCTCGTAGTACAAATGGGACTCTCGTAGTGCAAATGGTTCCTTCTCTGTTAGGGAACTTGCAAACAGAGTAGCATTAGTTCCAGGTCAAGTTTTAGCAAGTATTTTGTGTATCGGGAAACTAGGTCAAAAGCAGTTCCGGACCTGCCTAATAAAGCTTGGGTGCCGTATAAACGTCAAGTTTACACGGCAGGCCGATTTTCGCGAAATAAATGGGTAGTGGTAGGATAAAAATATTAATGACAAAAGATTTAAGCAATAACTATATTTAACAATCTTGACCTTACAAATTTGCATGAGCCATGGACAGGAACAATAGTAATTGATTTACTCTTTACAAAACTAAATTTAGATATTAAATTACAAATGATTTTCAAGTATATCACCTGTGACATTTAAGGTTATAATTTATATATACTTAAAGAAATTAGAGACGCAACTTCTTTCAACACATACTATGTTTCGTGATTAAATAAGTTGCGTTTTTATGCATATTTCACCTTTTTTTAAATTTCATTTACTATATAATATGTATTTTAAGAAATAAGAAACGCAACTTCTTTAAACATAAAATGTAGATCTCTATTTCTTGTTTTAGGAAGTTGCCTTTCTAATTTTTTAAAGTACATGTATATAACTCACAATTGATTGAAATTTGAAAAGAATTGATCAAAAAGATTTTAGCAATAATAATTTTCAACAAATCTTGACCTTACAAATTTCAGCCCAAAGTGGAAAACTAAAAGATATATTTATTTATGTCCAAACTTTTATTTTTTTAATTTTAATTACACAAGATTGTAGTGCAGTATAACACATTCCATTTTAACTGAGAAGTCCCTTTTGGCTGTATGAGCTGGCTTTTTCACGAGGTGGCTCTTCCTAATATGCACATTTTTATTTAAGTTCCCCTTTCACTTTGAGGCTGTTTTATGCTCAACCATACCGAATAAATATTTTCATATTTGTTGTTTTCAGTGGCTTAAAAAAGTTCACTTCTCACCTATTTTAATATCACAGTAGTGTTGTTTGTGCCGAGTGGAAGCTGTAAAATGTCTTCCCATACATTCAATCAGTGTTGTTATCGGTTACTTTCTTAAAATGCTGTTGAGCACAAAATTATTAAAATTGAATAAAGAACTTTGGTGTACCAAAGTAACTTCTTTTCGTCAACAAAATGCATAAGATATCAATCATAATTAAAATTGCAACTTTACCAGTTAATTGGGATTATGTCTAAGAATGGAAAAAATGTTGATACTTTACAAAAATGAAATTGGAAGGTATAAAATAGCCACATTTTCGGAAAGCACAGTCTCCCCACAGCCAAAAGATGAAGACGAAAAGTTTTTTTTCAGATTGGGAAAGACATTACAAATGGCTAACAAAAATGATGACACATTCACACAAACCAAGACTTTTTTTAAATTGTGTAGTTTCTAGAATCTTATGAATCATCTTCAATGTTAAAATTAGCTTAGAAGCAATTTCATAGGTGCTCATTTATTTGCCTGTTTCGGTAAGTGCATATTTGAGTCAAAATTAATAGACACATCCAATCGATTATACATGCATACATTTATGTATTCCAATTAATTTTACAAACAAGTTTTATAAAGTGTGGTAGTCTTTTAACATTTATCGACCACTTTAAACAATATTCACTAATATTTTGATAAGCGCTATTTATTACAACAAAATGACTGCTCTTCGAAGTGTCCGAGTCAAATTTGAAATGTCATGCAGATTCAACTGTTCATGATCAAATTTAGTAAACAAATGTTTAATATTAAATAAGTTACGGAAGTATACAGAATTTATGATTAAGCTTCAATGATAATCACTTTGAATTGATGTGTAAATCACAGCCAACTTATTTCTCTTTGTTTGTGATGGTGTTAAATTCATCTATATAACGAAAGTAAGACAGTGTTATCATGTCACCTTTGTTGATTAAAGATTCGTCACATTTACAGGGTCCAGTTAAAGTTTTAGATCATCATCTGTCGAAAATGTTTTGTTTCTCATACGCTTTAAAATGGATGAGACAAGGGTCTACTGTTTTGGAAGGAAATCGGCTTCTGTTCTAGATAAAAAGGTGAAATATGCATATCAGGAATCGCCACATTCAGAAAAAGCAGCCTCCCCACACAGTCAAGAAGAAGAGAGGGAGAGAGCATGGTTAATAGAATGATCAGTTTCAAAAGAGACACCACTAACAATTAACAAAAATGAGAACCCGAGGGGTTACCGCCTTGGAACGGTCAGTGGCAAATCAAATTGCCAATGGGGGTTTAAACCAGGTTTTAGGGTGCACCAACCTGACACTTGCCCCAACAGGTTCTCATATTACAAAACAAATACAAGTTGTCTTGCATTCAGTCGTCTCTGTATTTGTAACAGAAATGTATTTTACAATTTGTCAGAATATTTAAGTTTATATCCGTTATTTTATTATTGTGTATCCAATAGACAATCTTTTCAACAGGAGATGTGCCGTGTGGTAGGAGGAACACTTGTGGAAATTGAAACAGCTGCAGAAAGCTCATATTTAGTCGCTCAGATAAAACTTTTAGGCCGTAAATGGTTATTATCTTTGAAATATATGCCTATGCTTTGACAAAATGTTTCTTCAGAAGCAAAGGTTTAATAATTAGGTAATTGTATATAATGTTTAACACTGTGAACACTTCTAATCGTGTTGCTTGCATATCGTTTGGAGAATTTATTAAGCATGATCTTACTTCCCTGTAAAACTTTTAAAGGAGTATGAAGTTAAATGCCTTTTTGCACCAAGAACTGGGAATAAAGAACATTCAGTTGCACGGGGAGACTTTAAGAGTTTTTAACAGAAGAAAATAAATATTTGCTAGTGATTTCAAAAACCTTTTCGCAAAACCTTTTAAAATGTTCTTTTATGGCTGTAAGACGTAGAGTACGGATACATGTAAATGGGATATTATGAAAGAACGGGAGTTGATGATAATTCTGTCTTTATATGGTATTTTGCGCATGTTAGGCAACCAATACATAGGAATTTTATCGTGTTTTGGCTCAACAGTGTTTCTTTGTTGTGCAATATATAGAGTGAGTGTGCAGCAACAATATAACTCTCTGATGTAGAAATTAGTATGTAAACATTAGTACTAGTACATGACATTGTAAGTTTTTCAGTTTGAAAATAAATCTAATGCATACATAACTTTATTATTTGAAACCTTATCAGGTGGTGTTAAAACAAATCTGTTGTGAAAGTCTTGAAAGTCTTGCATTCCCCCTTTCAAATGACGAAATTTAAACCGAGGTCGTTGTGGAAATAAAGATGTTTGAATGCCATTTAATTAACGTGTAAATACTTGTGTTTTTTCTTCAATAAGAGAGGGCATAATGCTCAGCATGTTCTCTGTTGCACCATTTATTGCAAAAATAGTTTAACGACTGTGCATTTTTCGCACGATAAGTATTAAAGTATCAATGTCTAAAGGGATTCTGTGTATTGAAACTTTGGAAATTAATTCAGTCTTTTCACCGTTCAGAGGCGGTATCCCCAAGGGTTCTTTTTTTCGATAATTATTCGTGGCGCCTTATTTGAATTGACATACTAGTAACAAATATGTTCTCTCTTCCTCTCTTCTTTTTCGCTGCGTGGGGAGGTTGTGTTTTGTTAGTGTTGCGAGCGGCAGGTTGATAGCAATATTTTGAATGTGAACAATGTCATGATTTTGAAGTATTTCCAACAGTGAGAAGAATAATTGTTGTAATTGAAAATTCTGTTTCTTGATAACTTAAATATAAAAAGATCGGTGTTTCGGCATTCTTAAAATAATCAGGTACAACCGATTCAACTGTTTTATCTTTAAATATACTTAAAAGTACAAGACATTTTCGGGATATGTCTTTGATAATCAGATTCCAAGTCGATGTGTGGTCTGAGAACATGCCGAATGAAAAACTGAGTAAGGCTTGCAACTTCATAAATTGTATGAATTCTCATAACAACGTCAGCGGGATCCTCATCCGATTTCCGTGAACTTGATATCGAAACAGAAGCCTAACGAAATTGTATAGCGTGTCTACCAGAAAGTTTTTAAATAGTTGAAAGGTTATGAATGGAACAATGAACACGTGAATTCTTTGGATGTTACCATGACGATTTTCGTTTTCGTAATTCAAGCAAATCAAAAATGTCAAAACCAGAACTTTTAAAAATGTAAACCAAGTGGATAAGGCGTGTTAAGTTTTTAAATCCATAAATGTTGCGGAATAAGACTAGCTCCCTTTTTAAATGCTCTTGGTGCACTGTTATCAAATGTAAGTTTTTCTACGGGTTGAATATAAACATCTTTTAAATTGTGACTTGACTGTATGAAATTAAAAAAAAATATTTTGATCTAACTATTGTTTCGAAGTTTATACCTAATGCTTAATAGGACATTATAAACGGTCAACTTACCTTTTCATGTAAAAGATTTCGTCAACCTGTGCAACATATAGCAAATGGGATTTTATCCAGAACAGATTTGTCCTGTTTATATACTGGTATGAAAGTGATTGTTATGTAATCTTTTTTTTATTTAACATCAAGATGATTTTACGTTAAACAACCCATCTTCATCTTGGGTCAACAAAATATATTCTGATGAAACCAAACTTTATAAAGCGAACAATTTGGATAATAAATTCAAATATGCATATCAGGAATCGCGACACTCACAGCCTCTCCACGTAGCGAAAAAGAAAAAGGAAGAGAGAGCATGTTTGTTATAAGTATGTCAATTCAAATAAGACGCCGCAAACAATAAACGAAACAGAGAGCCGTTGAGGTTACCGCCTTGGAACGGTCAGTTGCAAAACAAATTGCCACTGGGGGGTTTAAACCAGGTTCTAGGGTGCACTAACCTCACATTTGCCCAACAGGTTCTCATATCAACAAACACGTACAAGTTATCTTGGTTAAATAACTCCAACCACCTATCAGCTCAACAATGTTGTATGCATATACCTCATATATAACATATAAAATATAAGAAGCTTATAGCATTGCAAAGGCAAATGGGTACTTAAAGATCTAACTGAGACCAGAGTACCTGGAGCGAAAAGAGAGGATGTCCATTTTAATATTTTAAATTTTCCTATTTTAGATGGTAAACATCTTATGGGGTTTGTATGAATGCTTTTTTTCTAAAGCTTGTAACAAACTACAATGCCGATATCGAGATTTAATTCAAATATACTGCTGAAGTGTAAAATGACTCCTGAAACAAAGTACTTCTCATCAAGTGTTTTGTGGATTTATGATTTATAAATCCAACAAAACATCTTGATCTTGCTGATTTGACCCCACATGCCCTGATCTCGGTAAGGTCATTGAGCACCCACATTCTTTGCTTGACAATGCCATTTGCTTCTTTTGTTTCATACGTTTGTGTCTTTGCATGAAACAGTGTCTTGTGAATGGTTAGGTTGGAGCTTGATACCACTGTAATAGAATAATGTTCATTTTATATATTTAGATAAAATACTAAAATTATTTTTTTCCGCTACTTTTCGGCAACGTTAAGGTGACGTTTACGCGCCATTTTAACGACGTCACGTCATTTCCGTTGTTTACCTGTTATTTCCTGGTGCATAATTAAACCGTTGGAATGACAAATACGGTTCGAACGACGACTGTAGAGTGCTGGATGCGCGGTTGGATGGACATTTATTCAAGTTTGTTATTCAATCTTTAATTATTATCAGTTTTTGAATTATGGAGATGTTTAGGGAGTAAACACTAACTGCCGACCTTATAACCCAGTCGCGTTTATTACAACGCGCTAAAATTGAATTATGATTATTTCGCTTATTCAGTCAGATGTGTCGTGTTAGAATTGAAATAATCAATAGCTTCCGGTGAAGTATCGCAGGATAATTCATGGGGCGTCGTTCAGCTGCGTAGATATATATCACTCGGGGCTACGCCCCTCGTGATATATCCTTACGCATCCTGCGATAATTCACCGGAAGCTATTGATTATTGCTTAATTAAATCACGATTGTGTGCATACAGAAATTGAAGGAGCATATCCTTATATTTTCAGGACTATCAGTAGAACCCAATGCAATAAAGAAAATGCGCGCGGATACCAAATAGAAGACTGTATGCAGAAAGCCAGTATATTTACTGCAGACTTGTATGCCCTCTGCATACATCACTTGAAAACTTCTAGAAAGATGACAAATGAAGTAAATTGGAACCGTTTTACTATTTATGTTCCCCCCCCCCCCTCTGGGGGAGACATATTGTTTTTGCCTTGTCCGTCTGTCCGTCTGTCACACTTCGTTTCCGCTCAATTACTGGAGTACCCTTTGACCCAGAGCATTCAAACTTAATAGGGTGATAGCCCTTATCTAGTAGAAAAACCCTATTGATTTTGGGGTCAGTAGGTCAAAGGTCAAGTTCACAGGTGCCCGAAGTGTGAAAACCGTTTCCGCTCAATAACTCAAGTACCCTTTGACCCATAGCCTTCAAACATCATAGGATGACAGCCCTTATTGAGTAGAAGAACCCTATTGATTTTGGGGTCAGTAGGTCAAAGGTCACGGTCACAGGGGCCCGAAGAGTGAAAACTATTTCTGCTCAATAACTCGAGTAAACTTTGACCCAGAGGCTTCAAACTTCATAGTATAATAGCCCTAATTGAGTAGAAAAATCCTATTGATTTTGGGGTCAGTAGGTCAAAGGTCAAGGTCACAGGGGCCTGAAGAGTGAAAACGGTTTCTGCTCAATAACTGGAGTACCGTTTGACCAAGAGCATTCAAACTTCACAGGGTGATAGCCCTTATTGAGTAGAAGAACCCTATTGAATAGGGGTCAATCTGTTAAAGGTCAGGGTCACAAGGGCCCGAAGAGTGAAAACCGTTTCCACTCAATAACAGAAGTTCTTTTTCACCCAGAGCCTTCAAACTTCATACGATGGATGTTCTTATTGAGTAGAGGACTCCTATTGATTTTGGGGTCAGTAGGTCAAAGGTCAAGGTCACAGGGGCCCCATGAGTGAAAATGGTTTCCTCTCACTAACTGGAGTTTTATTTTACCTAGAGCCTTAAAACTTCATTCGATGGTTGCTGTTATAGACTTAAAGAATCCTGTTGATTTCGGGGTATTTAGGCCAGAATTCAACATCACAGGGGCCCGTAGAGTTAATATATATATAAATGACACAAGCTTCCGTTTCAAAAAGGTGATATGTTTTCCTTGGCCTTCCTTCAATACGGCGCAGGGGGGAGACATGCGTTTTTCACAAAAACAGATTCTAGTTAAATTAATGAAAAGTGGGCTATGATAGCCGTTGGACGGGGCAGATATGCATTTCAAATTTTCAACTTTGAAATCATGTTATTTCCGCATAATAAATTATCTCCGTATTCGGCGGTGTCGCGGTTAAAACATACAATGTAAACATATGTGATGACCAATTAGAACTTTGGGTTTGTGTTTACTCGAAACAGTTGTAATGACCCCAGTGGGCCCAGAAGCATTCTTAAGTTCTGACTGGCAGCTATGTTAAAACTAAACCACCATTGTCCTCATACCAACATCATCATCTTCACGATCGTCGTTGCGAACTTGCTGAACAGTTCTATTTAAAATACATATGTTGTGTTCAATACTCTATGTCATCATTGGCATTTTAATGATAAGGATCTGTTTCATATCAAGAGAACTAAAAACGTAGTATGGCTTTAACATTTCTGTGTTCATTTTTTACAGAATGGCATATAGGAAACAATGATATTCAATCGTTATAAATTGTTTGTGGCATGGGCAGTTATAAGCATATCCATTGCTGCCCGTGAACAGAGCCGAGCCTGCCATATTTTATTAAATATTTGTCAAGTTCACTGACTTTCAAAATATCTTTTTTCATAATTATTGTATACAGTTTACGTCCTCTGTAATTCATCTCTGTTTATCGATAGCTAAATTACATGATGATCCTCGACATAGTTTAATTATTACGTCATTCAATACATTAACGTCAAACGAACATAATACCTGTAAAATGAAAATTATTCAGATCCCACTTTTTATAGTACAAAGACGGTGCAAAAACATTGTGTTTTAACAAACATCCCCAATGGTGTTGTTGCTTATGACGATGGATATCTTCAAGTTGCACCTGACGTAGTTTTTCCACCCTGCTAATAAAATGTCTCTTTTGTGTTTTTTCGCTTTCACGTTGACTTATTAGTGTTAAACTTATTTTGTATTATTTATTTATCAATTTTGCGGTGCATGCATGGTAAGTTAACTATTTTGATAACGCAATATTCGTTTTGTTCGTTAATTTACCAATATGGCTACTCTTCCTTCTCTATAATAATGTCAAGCTTTTATTAAAACCTGTATTTCTACGACAAGGTGAATTTTGGTGATCTAACGAAAATGGTGAAGGCGACGCGAGGCCTTATTTTAAACATATTTTATTTCTCTTTTTCTATACAACACACGCGTTAATGTACAATGAAATAAATAAATTAAAATAGCAAATGGTTTGGCTACAAGTTATATCAACTTTAGAGACAGCCCGTCACAAAATTACAAATTCGTAAGTTTATATAGTAATGACTTTAACAAAAAAGAGCAACGGCATGAAAAGAAGCATTTGGAAAGTAGGAAAAACACATAGGTATGGAAAAAAAACAGAAAAGAATGAATGTCGTCGGGTACCGTATCGTGAATGGGACACGATACGGTACCCGACGAACCCGTACAGCCAAACCACCTAACAATGAAGTTTATAGTGTTCAGCATCTTCGAATTTGTTTCCGCAATCACAGTTGGGCGTTGACCGTATGAAATTATGATAGAGGTCGCCATGAAGATTGCTTCAAAGATTTTCCTTGCATGATATAAAGAATAAAGTCGTTTACCATCTAGTTAGTAGGTTGGAACGGACGGTGCGCGATATATGTTTTTCATTTTTATCTTGAAACAGTGAAGTGAAGGGAAATTTCTTACAGATACATCTAATTCATTCCATAGTTTGACGGCTGACGGAATAACGGATATGGCGAATATTTCAGATCATCTTGCGATAACTAATAGGTTATTTGAATTTCTAAAGTAAAAAGAGTGGATTTTATAAGAACTAGGTGTAATAGTTTCGTCTAAGTAAATAGGTAAGTTTCCATTGTAGTAATTATAAATAAGTGTAAGTATTTGTATTTTCCTGCGATCTGCAAAGGAAACCCATCCTACTTCTTTAATTAGTTTGTCGATAGTCCCGTTACTATCCTTGCAGCTTCATACTATATTTGTTTTCCAAGATATCTTGTTCATATAAAGTGTAACTATCCCATACAACAGACGCATGTTCGAAAATAGGACGCAAGTAAGAAAAATAAATTTGATTAAAAGTTTTTCGTTTGAGTTTAGATTTCAACATTTTCATGAACCCTTAAACTTTTGATAATGAGGAAATAATATTTGTAATATGTTCATGCCAGGTCCCATCTTGTGTTAGTGTAACTCCCAGATGCTTATGAAGGAATGTTGGCTGTTTTGAAAAAAAAGTTGGTCGATTTCTACAAACAAGTGAGAAAATATTACTTCAGTCTAGTTAGGATTAAAATCTACAAGCCATTGTTAAGCCCATGTTGAAAGTTCACGTAGGTCAGTATTTAATATTTGTTCTATAAGATTAAGATCTTCGCTGCTAACAAAAAGAGAGCTATCATCAGCAAATAGAAGTGTAAGACTGATTAAGTTTTTCGCTATGTCGTTTAAAAAGAGTAGAGGACCTAGACCAAACCCCGAGGAACCCCTGCATTTAAATACGATTCGTTTGAAAACAAGGCATTTACAAAAAACGGTGTTTTCTCTTTGTTAAAAATTTAGATAACCAAGACAAAAGTTCTCCCGATAGAAGACCACGGTGCCAAACTTTGTCAAAAGCCTTGGAAATGTCGCAGAAAATTATGCAGGTTGATTTTTTCGCATCAAAACGTTTACAAATTTGATTATATATGTCATTCATTTGGTATACAGTTTAAAGGCCGCAATGAAATCCGGCTTGGTTTCTAAATATTAACTTATTAAAATATAGATGATTGACACGTGTTTAAAAACTAGTCTTGACTTTGCCTACACAGCTGATGAGAGATATAGGTCTATAATTAGACTGTATACTGTCACCTTTTTGGAATAAAGGCATAACATTCGATGATTTCAAACAATCAGGATAAACGCAATTATTAAATGAAAGATTTAAAAGAATACAGAGTGGTTTACATACAGTTCACGCTTTTGATTTTAACACACGGTGACTTATTTCATCATGATCTCTAGCTTTGTTCACATCAATAATTTATCTAAAACAACGTTTATCTTTAGAGCGAAATTAGGCAGTCTTGCCGTACTATCATCAGGCTTAGAAATAGACGTAAAATTTCTTTTAAACTGGTAGCCTTTTCATTGTCAGTTATTGCGTAACCATTATTTGCGGTAAAAAGAGGGGGAATACTATCTGAAGAACACTTTTTGTCTTTTATCAATAGTTTAATAGTTTTCCAATATTTATAATTTTGTGTTTGTTCATGTGACGAGGGAGACTTAACTTTATACTGTATTTTTTCACAAATCGAACATTCGAACCGCTTTTGCATTGCTGCAGAATCAGTAACCTCACATGACAACGACTGTCATATTCTGGTTGACATCATCCTGGTGCACTTCATTTGAAACACTTTTGTCCACGATCTCTATTATGTCTTTGATAACTTATTATAGTAATCACTGTCACTTTCTAGGGAGCTTTATTCTCCAACGTTCAATCAAAAAGATTTAAACAAGCTGTCCTTCACCTGCAAATTAATATAGGCATTCACCTGAGAAACTTCTACATGTATTTATTGATACTGAAAAATGGCTGTGCGTGGTTACCTATTAAACTTTTGCTTTTTCAGGTACTGGCCCGGCAGATTCCCGACCGGGTCCAAAGAATGCTGCATTGGCCAAAAATACATTAAAAACCTGTAAGTTAATCCTGTTGCTGCAAAACTGCAAACAGGCGGATCAGACAGGAGGGTTATCATAACCCAATATCGTTCACTTGTTCATCCTAGCACTTTAAGAAGGCAGATTTATTGGACTTTTCAATTAAACAGTGCGTATAATGCCTTTTCAGGGGTCACAACTCTAGAACTAATAGCGATACGAGACTCTGCCAACTTTAATTTGTTAAAAAGCAAGCCGCCCCACGTCGATGCACGTCTAAGTACCATATATCACGACTGGTATCAAATACTATGCGTTTAGGTCAGCGTCCACTATTGTGTTTCCCTATATGTTCTCTATAGAGTCTTTGGAGTCTCCTTGATTTATTTATTCTTAGACAATATCAGGCATGGTCTTCTGATGAAGTTTGAATATTAATCTACATAAAAACATAGATTCCATACCACCATAACCGTAGGTTTCTACCTCAAATTTCACTTTGAAAACTACCATCCTTGCCTTTTGACTAAATTTACTTGTAGCTAACCTGTTTATAGGCATTATTTTAAACGTAATTTTTTTCTTAACCGAAATGTTTTGGATAATGATTTTTGGTTCCAACAGCTGCAGAAATGCACAATTTCTGTTTTGTAGAAGGAATTTTATTTTTTCTTTAGCTAAATTGGCCAATCAGCTAATGTTTGTATTGAGTCTGTCCCCAAACTTTTTTTAACCAACCGGGAAGCAGCTTTTATTTGGTGTACACTGATCTATAACGATTACCGGTTATTGTTTGTAATTATTTTACTCTGTATTATGAAACGGATAATCTCGGACATGGCGACTGCGGTGATTTTAATTTGAAAAAGAGATAATATTTTGCGATTTAAATGTTCGCTGGATTTTTTTGCTGGATATATTTCTGCGATTTCACCCAAAGAACGCAGAAACGCAGAAATATTCCACACGTAGAAATAACCCGCTATACAGTTACACCGAAATGACCGTTAGTTCATGACCGTAAAAAGTATTCATTAATCAATTATGTTCGTTTGAAGACACTCACTCAAGCAGAGCAACTGGATCATGAGACAGAATAGACCATGTCGCCATAATAAAAAATGAATGACATGACATAATGTTTAAAAATTCTGGTAATAAGAACATATTTATATCAATTTTACAAAAACTTACCATCTTTTAAAACCTACACTGTATCTGATACCAAAAGAAAACACTCAAAAAAAAACAGCTTTAGTATTAAACTCATTAAACGGTTAAAATTGACACAGGTTAAAAGGAGTTTTCAGAAGAAAAACATTTTTAAAACAACTTTTCTTGGCCTGTACATAGCAGATATTTTGCAGATTTTGTCAAACCAAGCGTTAATTAAAGGTCTTCAACCGTTATTACACTGTAAACTGTCAGCGGTAATAATTCTCTGAAACGGCGAAATGCCGTTTAATAAAACTTTGCACTAATTATCCTTATTAATGTTTCTTCACTTTAAAAAAGGTAAGAACAGTAAAGAAAATTAGCTGGACCTAAATATTCAGTAAATTTCTATTCACAAAACTAAATAAATTTATTTATTTAAAATGTCCACGTAATTAAAATGTATCCCGACATCTAAATATTGTGACTTTTTAAAGAACTTTTAATTACGCAGCGAGAAATCAACGTTTGTTAGCCGTTTACGCGACCTGGAAATTCCAAGGTCAAGCATACTTTTACATTTAATATCTATCTCATATTGTTTGTTTGTGTAAGTTAAGCGGGCACGATGTGGGCATATAAAAGGATGTTTTTATGTTGTTTTCTCTTCATAAATTAAAGTTCTACCAAAATAGTGGTCAGAGACAAACAGGCAATACCATTAGCTTGATGACCTCATACCAGTTGTGTGACTAATAAAGACACTAGGTTCATAAAATGTACTAATTTAATATTTTGTTTATTGCTCATGTCTTCCGATTGAACAATAAACAGCACTTTTTACATTTTCCGCACACACACAAACGTTACAACGCAATCCACCTAATAAATGCATAACATGTTAGTATTGAAATTTCTAAATCGAGAATTTAAATGTTGTTTAATTCTTTATAAATCTTCGAGGTTTAGCATTTCGCATTAGGTCGTCAACTTTCTTTCCAGTAAAGAGTTAGTTAATATACAAAAACACAATGTCTATGCAGCTTATTAATGTAGAACTAGTATAAGACAATTTCTAACGGCGTCATCCAATCTTCATACAGAGGCGAATCAAAACAGCAGTTACAGCGTATAGTTGGAGCACAGCTTGATCTGTAAGATATAAAGACTTAATAATCAATTTTATATTTAATTTTACAATAAAAACGCACGTTTAACCTGAATTCATTAATAATGCAAACCTTTCAGTAAAAGCTATATTTGCGAGCGAGTCTTTCATTCGCACTGTCACAGAAACAAAAACAAATAGGCATCCGCATTTAGTCTGAATTGGGATGGCAGAGAGTGACAGAGATCTTAATAAGTGTCGTTACAATGAGCAATCAACGTTAGCTACCACAAACAGTCAAGTTGAATAATCTAGTAACCTAGTACCTACCATGAAACTTTACTGCGCCTGATACATTTGTTTGGTTGGCAGCAGTTGTTGTATTGCGGACCGGTATTTTAGCTGTAATACGAAAGATGTTGCATTTTATGAAATGATTGTAATAACCGAGCCGCGCCAAGCACCATCGCTTCTTGAATTACCCCAAATTAAAACGATACAAATTTTTGCAGAAACAAAAACAATTTATAATAAAATTTTGGAAAATAATGGATAACCATTTGTTCTTGACCACAACTAGAAAGTTAATTACAACGTCTTGTTAAATTTATCGCTGAACTTTAACAATTCCGAGGCTCCATTTTATGTTGTTTTTTTTCAGACGTGTTTTTCATATTTTGTAAGCCAGTATTGTAAAACTAAACTTCAGAAAGTATTTTAACAACCAGTACGATGTAATCGGCATTTAGCATTTTGTGTGATCTCGTCAATTTAGTGAATCGCTCCACTACGCTCTTGTTGTTTGGAAAATGCCTTTGAAAGGTCACTAATTGTATGATATCCATACAATACTGATGCCGACTTCACGCAAAACTGAAGTTTCACTCTCTTACACTATCAGCTCATTACATTCACCTCTGTTATAGGCTGGGACTACTTTCAACTACTTTTACGTTAACCCCAAAAAAATAGTTCACCTATTACATTTAGAACGCTTGGGTTTCTTGGAAAGATAGCGATGATTTCTGTCATTTGTTTTACCTCAAGCTTTCAAATTCATAATTATGACTGTATAAAATAAGGCTGTCGAGTTTGGTCAAAAGTCTTGACGTTGAGCCTTTCGCAGAGATGAAAAGAGAGTGTAAGGAACGACAACTCTGCGAAGGAGATTGCTGAAGTTTAAGTGAGAAACCGACAGTCTGAGATTGGTGCACCGTAGAACCGGTTCAAATTTCCATCGGCAAATGCATTGCCGCTGACCGTTTAAAGGAGGGGATCCCTCAAGTTCCCCTTTTTGTGTTTTTGTGGTATGTTGTAAACATTGATCATAACTAGGCTCGTGATGTCTTCTTTATATTTAAGCTATATAGTGAGGTGAGACTTAGTTTTATAAAGGTGCTGCATGTAGACATTCAAAAGAAAGCATACAAAATAATTTAAATCCTCTTTTCCTCTACTTTTTGGCTGTGAGGGGAGGGTGTGTCTGCTGAATGTGGCAATTCCTGATATGGATATTTCACTGTTTTACGAAGGAGGAACAGTTATAACTGTATGGATATTTGAAAAAGAGGCTACTATGGAAAGTACGCAATAAATTTATGCTCGAGAAAATGAACGAACGAATATTTAAGGACATTAAAATCTATTGGCCAAGTTTTTAAAGAATAATTTATACTCAGACTAATGCTTCTATCAACAAGTTTTGTTACAATTTTTCTGTGGAAAATGGGAGTGGGATTGGGTTGATGAGATGGAACGGGTAACGGTGGGCTGTGGGGCAAGGGGAGAGAAGTGACAGCGGGATAGATTAGATTGGATGTTAATAGATCTATGTATTTGTTTAAAATTAGTTTCTCGTTTTTTATGTCATGTGTTAAATAGGGTACCCTTTAAATATTGTGAAACTGACTAGAAACGACTTGTTAGACATACCTGATACCCGTCCAGAACATCTGAAACAACAAAGTGCATCATAGGAATTGCTACTGCACCAGTCTAACGACATAGTAGCGCACCATGGACTGCGATCGCCGTATTCACAACCTTTTTTAAAAAAATTAACATTTATTATTAGTCATTCATGTTAGTTTACTCATGAAATTTGCATTAAGATTTGTTTTCTTTAAGCGACTTTTTGTGATAAACAGAAGCAGAAGAGGTAATTAAATAACAACCAAAAAAGATCGTAAGGCGGGAATTACAGGGGAGATAAGTCGATCAAGAGCAAATAAGATAAAAAGGCCTCATCATGAGATTTTCCGTCGTCAACAGTAGTCTGTCATAAGTTTTGCAAATTACGGTCTTTTGCCTTGTTATGCAAGTAAACAAGGCGCGAATAAAATTTAAGTAAAATAGCAAACACATATTTGTCGTCAGTTCGTGTTTCATCGATTTATAACCCCTTGTCAACCAGGCAAAATCAGTCATCATAGCTATCAAATTCTGTACGTTAAGTATTTCAATATTGTAGACAAAAAGATTTTGAGTGACTTTGCATTTAAGATTATTTTAACTTAAGCCCAACGTATGCACTCATTTTACATGGAATATTAATGATATCATTCCTGCATCTTTTGCAGCAAATATCCACTTCGGATTTCTCATAAAACCAACTTAATGGCATTCCTTGGGAACTCTTGAAATAAAAATGTTTAGTATATATGGATTTGAACTTTATAGGTATTGAGTCGGTAACACAATTTAATGTACATAAGTTTGTTTTAGGTTTGGTGTGAAGAAATAGTTAATGGCAAACATAATTAAAAAATATACCGTTATATTCTAAATAAACAACGGCAAAACAAAGCCTTAATCCACAAGATCATATATAGACGTTGCATTCGTTCTTCCACTGAAAGCAGAATTGTACCTTATCCAACACACTACTAGTATTCGTATTTCAAAAATTACCTTGAACAGCTCCAAAGTTATCTTTATGCCGTTGGCAGGTGGCACAGCAGGAGTATCTGATGTCACTGTAGCAACGATATGCGTCACTGGTCGCCCCTAGATACTCTGAACAGGTTTGATGTCGGTAAGTTATGTTGTATGGGGTATCACCAAACATACATTGTTCTACAAAATGCACATGTGATAAATTAGAGTTTCTACTAAACGTGATATTTTGTATCATATAAAGGCGTTAGCCGTAAATGACATTTAACATTGTGGGAAAAAACGTTCCATTTTCGTAAATTGTTTTTGGTGACTTGTTTGAATTTGACATACTTATAAACACATGCTCTCTTTCCCTCTCTTCTTTTTCGCTGCGTGGCGAGGCTGTGTTTTGTGAGTGTGGCGGTTCCTGATATGCATATTTCACTTTTTTTCAAACACACTTTTTGAGATATGTTGTTATCTTTATTATAAACAGCTATCCACTTTTTTCGTGTTTTATGTACGTTTTTTATTGAATTAAAAATTTGTCAATTTACTATTTAGTTGTATTCATGTTTGACAAGTCATCACCCTAATTACAAGATTTCAGTACATGATCATATGCTGAAATATATATCTTCCATGAAGCTAAGGTAAATGTATGCGATCTTACAAATAAAAAATATTTTAGGCTTCGTCGGTGGATATTCCAAATACAGACACACGCATTAGAAACGTTATGCTGAGTATCCAAAAGCAGTACTCAGAAGAGGAGATTTCTTTAAATCTTTAAATCACAGAACACGAACATATTTAGAAAACAGCTGAATATCCATGATAAATATTTGCAATGAGAAAAGCTTTGCCTGTTAGAACTTGTTAAATAAGCATAATGAAATTATATCGCATTCAAAATGAATGGGCCACAGAAAATACAAGGGACAAGTCATACAGCAACTACATTCGGGGGACTTCACCACTTAAATAGTTTGATATATTCATCAAATTTTGTATTGATTTTATAATTGTACATATGTAAAATTCGACAGTTATAACGAAAGTGTGACGATTAGTTTCAGGGGCATTAGGGAGGTAACAATTTAATTGTACTCTGTTACGTTACTGTCCATTACTTACCATTTTTGATGGTCGGTGCTGCTGACGAAAAGACACAACGTCCTGCTTGACAGATCTGCAGATCAACACAGACAACAGTTTTTTTACTGTAATATTTGAGGAAAAAAAGTTGAAACGTTGAAAGACATCAACAATAATCCTGTGCGTTTATTATTTGCTTTAAAATGGGCTTCCCAGCAACCTCGAGCTCCACGTTGGGCGCGATTGTCGCACTAATGACCCGGTTTATACGACAAATACTTTTGATGGTTTCTGTGTATGGGGTTTGACCGACGATGATTGTAATCACGGACAAAAAGTGATTGGTCAATTATTATAACAAATAAAACAGGGTAAAGGATTATGATAAGTGATATATTTGGTTTACATTATGTGAATATATATATATAGAATATATCTTATTCTATGACATATGTCACGCCCTCTCAAACTTTGTCCCGTCTGAAAAGCTATAAAATGGTTGGAGTAAAAGGTAATGATCGACGGCCTGTCGAGTGGTGCGTTAGTAGTTTGCTTAAGTACAGGAAAGAACAACAGGACATTGACCATGCAAAGAAGAAGTGCAGCAGTTTGTAAAACAGTAAACCCCATTTGTATTTGTAGTACTGTTTTGAAAACAATGGGTTTAATGTGGCACTGGTTTGGCAAGGAGTAATACTTAGAAATAAAGCAAATACGAGGGGTGTTCGAAAAGTAATTCTTATGTCATTATAGGACTCATATTGATGAGTGTTAAAACGTTGTATAAATGTCTGTTGTCAGCGTAACCTTTTGTCTAACAAACCTGAAAAAAAAATTTACCCATGTCAAAAATTGAGGATTTTATAGAACTTAAGCGGCTGCAAAAAGTCTCCCCGTACAATCATAACAATCAATTACGTCCTTTGAAGGTCTTTGTTTGTTTGTTTGTTTGTTTGGGGTTTAACGCCTGGTTTCAACACTTCTGGTTATATCCCGGCGGTCAGTCCACCTAACCGGTGTTCCTGGGTCTCTAACCAGTACTAACCAATTTCTCCGCACCTTTGAAGGTCATTGAGCACGATACTTATGTACTATGATAATAGTACTTATAAAATTAACATTGTTTTAATATTTCAGCCAGTTTTGAGATTGGTGGTTTCAATTTCCCAGGTAATATAAATTTGGATATTGTTAATCATCCCAAGGATATACTTCCTGCTTTATAAATTTTGCCTTTGGCGTTGTCTGTGATATGCAGGATTTATGTTCAAAGATCCCCTGTCAAAATTCTAGTCTGTTTAGTTCCGCCTGTTGTTTTCTCGTTTAGACCCATTCTTTTTTCTTGGGACCAAACGCCGCTTTACATGGAATGGTATTAACCATGAAAATACCGCATTGAAGGTTCCATGTTCACCGCCATATGCACACCATTGTTTGGGATGGTCAAAATTGTACTGTTTATTCGTGTAAATAATTAGTTGCGCTCAACCCGGGGCTAGGCGGCGTGGGCAGTAACATGCATTTCCATTACTGTTCACGAACAGACTCAATTAAACCGAGCTTGCAATATTTTCATATTTGTCGTGTTCGATGGGTTTCGAAGTTCCCTTTTCATCTATTTAAATATGGTGTACTTGAGTATACTAGACTAATTTTCGGCTAAAGCAGATATCAGATAATATAACGAAAAGTAAATAGCAATGCTTATACATTTTGAATACACCATTAAGTAAGGACATTTATACTTGTCCATTTGATTTTAAACTTTAAACTAATTTTATCTGCTAATCTGGCCTCAAACAACGAAATCCTCAACAGGGTAGGTAAGTTTACATAATGAGAAATTACAGGGGTTCATTACAACGCTCGTGGGTAAATTTAGACTCAGAAATTTTAAAAAATGCCAATTCTGTGTTAAAGATAACTACTCGGGCCGTAAATCCATGCATAAATAATGAGATTCCAATAAATAATATTAATCTTAACTCTTAAAGTGCTAAGATACCATTATTCAAGTTTAGGAAACTGAATATTTTAACAGTTAAATTTCTATAAAGAATTTCAAATTATATTTTTCTAAAAGAAAATCACGATTTCTACAAAATAATAATTCAGAACGATGAAGCAAACTTGTTTTTGGTTATTGCCTGGAAAATTCGCAGTGACTTTTTTATACCCTAGAAAGATTCTGACCCGGCTACATTCGTGCACTCAAAACTGACCGAAATTTTTAGAGTTAATAGAGGAACTGATACATCTAAGAATAATTTAAAACATTTGAAAATCGATAAATGTTCTGCAATATACATGTAACTGCATTAGAATTACTTTTCGAACACCCCTCATACTTCAAGGTTAATCGTTATTTACAATTAGTAACATTCATATGTTTATTCAATCATATCAGAAGAACTTATGGTCTAAACAATATTTAAAAAGCAATAATACAAGTCGAACTTGTCGCTGTTAAGTTTTTTAACAAATGTTGAGTAATCGTCGTATAATGTTTGCATGTGTTGCATGTAGAAATAGATGAAAAGGGAACTTTGAAAGACACCAAATTATATGTTGCCTTCTTCAATATTTTGAAAGATCGGAGCAATCTTTTATAGTATATAAAAAACAGAACCAGGTTTCTGTTGCGGCGGATTTTTACACTAAGAAATTGAAAGTTTTTGTATAAACTCCACATCCGAGTGCTTCAGAATATATTAAGCCTATATGAAATAGACGAAAAGCTTATATGAGACTGAAAAGATCTTTGCTTACAAGACTAAGGTGAGGAAGATGTAAGCGTGTAGAGTGGACAAATTGACATAACGTGCATGAAACAATACGGTGCCGCTCTATACTACTTCACTTTTAATATTAGTGTTACCGTGCCTGCCTTTCATAGTAACGTAGAAGCTTTGAGAAAATTGTGAATCTTGCTTTATTCTTCTTTTAAGTAAAGGGCTGTTTGAAAAAAAAAATGTCTGGAAAAGTGAAAAAACAAATGAAAAATTGAAATTCATAAAAATTCCAAACTTGTTATTCTGTATATTTTGTTAATTGAAACTGAGTATGGAACTGAAAAGATTTTTGAAATCGGTCAACTGGTTGCTGAGATATTGTCATTTGAAAAAAGGCAAGTGAATTGAAAAAAAAATGTAAAGAATATAAGTTCATAAAAATTCCAAACTGACTGGTCCATATGTTTGTACAGTCTTTACAGTGATCAAAATCAATCAAGTTATGCTCGTATGTGGCAGAATAAAAAAATTATGGAGCTTTATAGACCAATATTAAATAAATCAAAGAATTTTAATTAATGTGCTTTGAATACAAGTATTACTGTTTTTTATTTAAATGTGTATTTCTGTTAAAATGCATGGTGAAGCATCAAGTATAAGTGCTTTAGAACTTGTGATATCGCATAAAGATAAAACAATTCATGTTAAAAAGTGTGTCACACTTCTGACAACCACATAAGTGCAGTGTACTCAAAAATGTTTCACTAAGGCCATTCCTTTTTTTCACAATTTACCAAAACATGACATAGACTTCTAGGAAAAAACATGCTCTTGTTTTCATGTAAAGGATATGTTGACAGAATATTGCAATATGTGCATAATGTCACGTTCATGACAAATTTTAATGACATTTTCTGAAGGGAGCTGCAGACAAATATAATTTCAATAGAGGTGATAATATTATAATTATTGCATCTATAAACATAAAACTTAATGATACACAAAACATTTCTTATGTACTATTAATCTTTAAAATAAATTTATAAAGCAAATATGTATTGATTTTCTTGAGGTATTTTCTAATCTACCACGCTTGACTTAATAGCATAAATTTTGATTGCTTTAAGTACGATATGCTTAATTTTATCATTATTTGACGCCTAATAAATGCACATTTTACTAAAACAACACTAAATCTTGTCTTTACCCAAGCTTTTTATAAAATAATGGTCTGAACAAATGTGATTTTGAAAAGTGTCACACTTTTTTGTCACACTCCTGACATTTTTGCCCATTATTTTAGAATATTTTTTTAACGGATGGTGCTATTTTGCTGAAACTTCAAAAATCTTTGAAGGGCAAGATGAGACACCTCTGCAAAGTAGGAAAATAGAAGTAACTGTTTGTTGTACATTTTTATAACAGGAAAACCCAAACCAGCCTTTTTTTTAACAACCCTAAATTAATGACAATGAAACTATGTAAAATTTGTTATTCATTGCCACTGAAAATGAAAATCTATGCCAGCTCGTTGGTGATAGTCATAATTACAAACGATGATGACAGCGCGGAAAGAGAAAATTGTTTTTTTTGCCGTAAAAAGAACACATTTTCTATACTGTTTGCTTCTATAAAGTAACTTTATAGGTAATGTTTGTATATAGTTAAATATTTTCTGTATGTAAATTGCAAAAACTTGTTTTATTTATTTCATTTTTAATAATAACCTTGTTACTGCCACACGTTGTGCCATCCCAAGGTACCACGTTCCAGTACTTTTCTTGAGTGCTACATGTCATTTTGATGCAGATTGCAGAGTAGTTTCCTTTGTAGTGACCCTGTTTAAATAAAAGGAACAGTTTCCTGCGTATGACTTTCGACAACAGTCCAATGGCGTTAAAAATTCACACAGTGAGCATTTATTTTTATGATAAGAAGTCTGGTATCTTACCAAACTTTAACATCAGAAGAACGTATGACAAGCCAATCCCTAAAACCAATTGTCGCTAGAAATGTACGACTGAATCATTATTTAAAGCAAAAGTCACAGCGAGGGCATGTATGACGATATATATTCAGGTCTCAGTCATGTACAAACTATTTTAAAATACAATAATTAGCAGGATATAAATATTTACATAAACAAAAAATAAGATTACTGTTACCGAAGTACACGTAGATCTAGGCTTATTATGGTCCTGTTTTACTTCTTAAGTTACAGCGTTCGAAAAAAACATGCCTGCATAAATACGGACGTTCTCTTTTGATTGTGACACTTATTCGAAGATAAAACCAATCTGACAAACATTCAGAAATCATACGTTTCTGCTGGCATGGTACACACGGCAACACATAAGGACATGCTTTCCCGAATTTGATATAATCAAAGAATTGGCATTTTCAATTTTCATACCTTCTTGTTTTGTGAGTAGAAGGGCAACCCTAGTCACAAACTTGTTATCACAATTATGGTAAGGTGGACCCATTATGAAAGTTAGTTATCACAGTGAATATAAAATAGTTCCTCTATCAAAAAGGCTAAACATGCATATCAGTAATTACAACAACCTGAAGACAAATCCTCCCACACAAACAGTAGAGAGGAAGAGAGAGTATTTATAAGATTATCATTTCAAAATTAACACCACGTTTACATTTAATGAAATTGTGATCCGAGGGGTTACCGCCTTGTAACCGTTGGTGGCGAAACAATTTGCCACTGAGCGTAAAACACCAGGTTCAATTATACTGCAACCTTCTACTTGGCCCTAACAATTCCTCATATGAACAAACAAGATCAAGTTGTCTTGGTGAAATATCTCTAACCCATTTATCAACTCACAATGTTGAAAAGCACACAAACATATAAAACATAAGAAGCATTGTAAAGCAAAAGAACAGGTTCTCAATGACCATACGGAGACCAGAGACCCTAGAGTCAAATCAGCATGAACATGATGACCATGATGACAGGGATATAAGTAACCAATCGAAATTCTGTGTTCTTTTTCAAGTACCCTATAAACCTTCATAAACTCTTAAACCTGTGCCGCCGTCGTGCAAACAAAGAGAAGAGCACAACGATAAAAGTAGATGGGTAAATCACCAGGCATACACGGCGCTGTTGAATATCATGTTTGGTAAAATTAATATTTCCATTTATTTTTTCTAAGTTTATAAATTTAATTTTCATGAAAACTGATAAAAACTGGCTGAGAAATACCTTGTTGCAATAGTGATTTTAAAATGAACCTTCATTTTTTAATCAAATCCGGGCATCAGCGATAAAACTTGCAAAGGATTTTCGTAACTTTGTGATACCGATAATCTTGTTTTGATATTTTTCTGTCAGGCAAATATTATGTTCAAAACAGTGAGGGTAGGATAAAAATATTATCAATTCATTTCAAAGCCATTGTATGATATAACCATTTCCAAAGCAATTATTACAGTGAGCGTATAGTAGAGGCATTATCAAAGTCCACTTGTCGTAGAGAGTGAATAATAGAATCAATATCAAAAAGCGATTTATAACAATGAGTCTATGACAGAAACATTATAAACAGCAATTATAAAAGTGAGTGTATGACAAACAATTATCAAAAATTACTCACTTGACAGAAATCTAGTGAGTAATTATTTATGTTCAGTGCTGAAAATATACAGTTGAGTAGTTTCAACATTATGTTTAGTCGAAGCAGTGTAATAGTGAGTGATAATTCCAATATGTTCAGTTGCAATGACATGCTGTTGGGTGGTAGAAGTATCTTGTTCAGTTATGAATATGTTCTGTCTAGTGAGTAATTCTTTATGTTCAGTCATGAAAATATACATTGAGTAGTTTCAAGTAATACAAAGCTTCGACAAAATATAATATTGAAACTACCCAAAAGTATAATTGTATGATTGAACATAATAATTGTGCCACCCGACAGCATGTCATTGCAACTGAACAGAATGCAAGGATAATTCCGTAATAAACTGCTTCCAATCAACATAATGATGAAACTTCTCAACAGTATATTTTCATAACTAAACATAATGAATTACTCACTTGAAAGAAGATTATCGTGACTGAACAGGATACTTCTACTACCCAACAGCACGTCATTCCAAATGAACAAAATGAAAGAATCACTCAGTAATACACTGCTCCGACTCAACATAATGATTGTATATAGCACAAGACAGAATATTATCAAAACTGAACATAATAATTGTGTCACCCAACAGCATGCCGTAATAACTTAGAATAATGAAAGAATCACTCAGTAATACAATGATTCGACTAAACATGATGATGGCTCTACTCAATAGTATATTTTCATCGTTGGACATGATGTATTATGCACAAGACAGAATGTTATCATAGCTGAATAGAATGACAGTTGACCGAGCATAATAGTTTTTCTTAACATAAGACAGTTTAGGTCTTCCATAGTTGCAGGTTAAAACTGCTATCAAAAGCCAATTATCACAGTAAGTGTATCATTACAAAAATTATATTGCTCCTACTGGTGAGCGAACTCGTACGGTTACAGCCGCTAGCCATGCACGGCCAATATCAATACCTAACCCCAGCTATCGCCGTTAGTATATGATAGTTATCGTGTTTGATAAAATCACAAGTCAAAGCGCATAATTAAAATGAGTAAATCATAGACTCCCAATTAAAATCAGTGTATGAATAATAGAATCGTTATAAAAAATAGGACTTTTATCGAAAGTTATTATCATAGTGACATAAGGTAAAACAAATATAAACAGTAACTTACTCTTAATAAGAAAGCTCCCGGTCCGAACTCGTACTCGCACTGAATGTCAGGTGGATATATCTGGCCTGGCAGATCGTTTATATAAGGCTTTAGGTTAACGCCAGTATAATCAGCATCCAATGTTGTCATACAGTTGTACTCTCCGCTGAAAACATTAAATATAACTCGCAGTTAGGTGCAATAGTTTAAGCTTAGTTGGCGCACAGATGCCGAAAATCTTTGGGGCTTAGACCGCAATCAAAATCTTGTTTAAAGCGACTTACAGGTTAAGCGAAGAAATCGCAAATGATCAATTAAAAAAAAACTTTCATCTATAAAATCGCATATTCTTAAAAATATAACATGGAATGGTATTAATCTGAAAATACCTCATTGAAGGTTCCATGTTCACCGCCATATGCATACCATCGTTTGGGATGGATCAAAATTGTACTGTTTATTGGTGTAAATATTGAGTTGCGCTCAACCCGGGGCTAGGCGGCGTGGGCAGTAATATGCAATCCCATTACTGCCCATGAACAGGATCAATCAAACCGAGCCTGCAGTATTTTCATAATTGTCGTCTTAGGTGGCTTTCGAAGTTCCCTTTTCATCTATTTCAATAGGCTGTACCTAATTATTTCAAGAATACTGAAACACCCATCGTATGTTCGTTTGTTATAAATACAGTAAGCCAATTTGAAACACAATTTTCACTTACATTTTAATTACTTCGGATCTACAGATCGTTTAAAAAACAACGAAATCTTGAGATTGTTCAAATTCAAAATTATGCTATTAACCTGCGGGTCATATCGTTACAGGGAATCTAAATGTTATCAAAGACTATAGAATCCGTCATTTAATGTCCAAAGGTCCGAAATATAGAATTCCATCGGACATGGACTTGTCTGTCGTGCGGAAATTGCAGTCTTTAACCTTTTTTTGCAATAAATGGTGCAATCGGAAACATGCTGGACCTTATGCTCTTTCTAATTGGAGCAAACAAATATTCAAAATATTTGATCTCGTATATCCTTCTATAATAGTAACAAAGGAGAAATTGCTTTTTATTTTCTTAAGTTTAAAAATAAATCTCCATTAAACTGATTGTGAAATACCTTGTTGCAAAAGTGATTTTAAACTACACATGCATTTTGGAATTAATTTCAGTCTTGACGATTAAACTTGCAAAAGGTTTTCCTTAATTTGTAATACCGATGACCTTGTTTTAAAAGTTAAGAGTGGACGGGTGGGTTGGAGTTATGTGTAAAACTTGTATGTGTGTGCTATGAGAAGCTGTTGGGGCAAGTGTGAATTTGGTGCACCCTAGAACCTGGTTTGAGCCACCAGTGGCAAATTATTTATATTTTATATCAAACTTTGAAATAAGTAATCATTTACTAATAAAAAGACCTATAGACATGGTTTATTATCAAAACTCGTCGTAGGTTCAACCAGGGCCTATCAGACATTTAAGCAATTACAACGTATATTAAATGAGATAAAATAGATATTACATCTCAAAAGTAAATAACAAAATGTAAACGAACGCACTAAAAAAAACACTCATACAACCATACAACCAATTTAGAGCATATTAATATGACTTGCATATTCTATACAATATTTAAGATGGTATCACTGGATAAGCTAAAGTAGGTTTGGTGTGTAAACTACTTATTTCTGAACCCAAAGCTTGATAGTAAATGTATTATTATAGGTTAAAATAAAAGAGAAATGCGTGGAATTTAATTCACTGAAAACAGACTTTCTGTAGACAAAACGTCTTACACTTCTACTGTTGTCAACAGGAAAACATTAAAAGGTCAACAAGATAGAAGATGATCATTGAACAATATAAGAAATATCTTTTTAAAAAGTGAAATATGCAAATCAGGAATGTCCACATCCAGCATACACAGCCTCCCCACACAGCCAAAAGGTAGAGAGGAAAATAGAGCATGGTTTTACAATAATCAGTTTCAAAATGGACACCAAAAACAATTAACGAAAGTGAGAACCCGAGGGGGTACCACCTTGGAACGGTCTGTGGCAAAATATTTTCCACTGGGGGGGGGGGGGGGGGGTTAAAACCAGGTTCTAGGGTGCACCAACCTCTCACTTGTCCCTACATTTTCTCGTTTCACAAACAAGTACAAGTTGTCCTGGTGAAATAACTCCAACCCACCCATCGGCTCAACAATGCCGCATGCAAAAGCACACAAACATATAAACAATAAGAAGCCAATAGCACCGTAAAGCCAAAGGGTAGGTACTCAATGATCTTACCGAGACCAGAGCACCTGAAGTAAAATCTGCAGGAACACGATGACAGGGATAAAAGAAAAGATAAACGGCGTTGATCTAAATGATTGTTTTTATATATAAGAAAGAAATATAGCAGACACAGTTTAGTATTTTTTTTACTTTTATAGCTGTTTGCGAACAATCCCTGCCTTTTAAGTATTAACCCATAAATTTTTCTGTTGCAAAAATTTTGTCTGGTGATACTACGTCGAATAAAGAAGCAATGTCTTATGTTAGGTCTTGATATGCATTAAATTTAGTTTTAATAAATGATCTCTTGTAGAGTTAGAACACCCAAGATGAATAAAATGTCCTTGAAATATAATAAATGATAAAAAATTATAACATGTTACAAGAGCGAAATCTACCAACTTTTACGTAAATTAACTAAAATGTTGTCCATCTCGTGAATTGTACCCGGGGTCTGCTTGTGAAGCGAGTGTATTAACGGTTACCACTAAGACCCTTTGTGTTTCTGGAGGAACTAGAAAGGAACCAATAAGAAATAGAAATATCTACACTTTTGTCGGTTTACACTGTGTAATAAATTCCATAAAAAATCGTATTTAAGCTATCAATTGACTTAACTGGTTATTTATACCATAAATATGTTTTTCTCCTAAGGACATTTCCTTAAAATTTCTTTTTTAAATAAAGGAATATATTTTATTGACCTTCCTAGTACATTTAAAGATAAAACAGTTCAATCGGCTGTTCCTAATTATTTTAAGAATACTGTATCGCCTATGGTTTGTTATAAATACAACATACCAACTAGAAATACAAGTTTTAATTATAATAAAATTACCTCTGATTTACAGATCATTGAAAATACATTAAAATCTTGAGAGTGTTTAACTTCAAAATATTGCTATTAGCCTGTCGGTCATATTGTTATCGGTGATCTTATTGTAATCAAAGACTCTAGAATTCGTAATTTAATTTCTTAAGGTCCCAAATATAGAATTCCATCCAAAATTGATTTTAATGCATGCCGTGCAGAGATTGCTGAGTCTTTTAACCTTTTTTTGCAATAAAAGGTGCAAAAGAGAACATGTTGAGCCTAATGCACTTTCTAACTGGAAAAAACACACATTCAAAAGAATAGACACTCGTATATCAGTTTATGAAAGAAACATTGCTTTATTACCACCTAGACCTCGTTTAAACTTTCGTCATTTGAAAAAAGGAATTCAAGACTTTCATAACGAATTTGTTTTAACACCTGCTGATAATGTTTCTAATAATGTAATTATAGTGTGACGGGTACACTATATTAATATTCAAAACTGAAGAAAATTCAAATGACGTTTTGAAAAAGCTTAAATCAAATGATTTTCTGGCGTTCTGTTTGTCTACTTATGATTTCTCAACTTTATATACTTCGCTTCCTCATAATTTAATAAGAGACAAGCTAACCAGTCTCATTGAAAAAACGTTTGCTAGAGCAAATAAAACCTTTACCGCTTGTAATGAACATTGGGCATTTTTTTTACAGATGGTTCTTATGATAATTATACTTAATGGACTTGTCAAGACCTAATAGAGTCGCCAACTTTCTTACTGGATAATATTTATGTTAGATTCGGTACCTCTATTTATAAACAAGTAATAGGCATCCCAATGGGTACTATTTGTGCACCCCTTGTTGCTGATCTGTTTTTATACTGTTATGAAAGAGACTTTATGTTATTTCTTTCTAATGAACATCAAGATGATATTATTACAGCTTTTAACAACACCTCGAGGTACCTTGATGATTTATTTAATATAGATAATAACCATTTTCCATTACTGATTAATAAGATCTTCCCCAAAGAACTACAACTTAATAAAGCGAACACTTCAGAAAAGCAAGCAAACTTTCTCGATCAAAATCTGTCAATTGAAAGTGGTTATGTCACTAGTAAAATATATGATAAAGCGATGATTTGAATTTTAATATAGAAAATTTTCCGTTTTTAGACGGCGATGTTCCCCGTGCAACATCTTACGGGGTTTACATTTCACAGCTTGTTCGCTTTTCAAGCGCTTGCAACGATATTAATGATTTGAATGAACGTAATCTTTTCATTTCAGAAAAACTTTTAAAACAAGGTTGTCGGTATCACAAATTAAGGAAAACATTTTGCAAGTTTTATCGTCGTTGCCCAGATCTTATTCATAAATACCTGTGCATGTTAAAATCACTATTGCAACAAGGTATTTCACAGCCAGTTTTTATGGAGATTTAATTTATAAACTTAAGAAGAAAAAGGGCAATGTTAATTTCTCACGGTTATTCGTAAAAAACCATCTGTAAATTTAAACAGAAAGGTTACCAATACGATATTTTACAGCGCTCTGCATGCCTGGTTGATCATTGTGCTTACCTCTTTGGTTGCACGACGGTGGCATGGGTTAAAGAGTTTATGAAGGTTTATGGGGAAAAGTTTTCTGAAAAGAACCTTAAAGCTCGACTTGTTTCTTTTATCCCTGTCATCGTGTTTTTGCTCATTTTACTCCAGGAGCTCTGGTCTCGGTACGATCATTGAGTACCCGTCGTTTGGCTTTGCAATGCTATTAGATTCTTATGTTTTTTATGTTTGTGTGCTTTTGCATGCAACATTGTTGAGCCGATAAGTGGGTTGGAGTTGTTTCACCATGACAACTTGTATTTGTTTTGTGATATGAGAACCTGTTGGGGCAAGTATGAGGTGGGTGCACCCTAGAACATGGTTTAAACCCCCAGTGGCAATTTGATTTGTCACTGACCGTTCCAAGGCGAAAACCCCTCGGGTTCTCATTTTTGTTAATTGTTAGTGGTTTCTATTTTGAAACTGATTATTTTATTAACCATGCTCTCTCCCTCTCTTCTTCTTGAATTTGTCGGGAGGCTGTTTTTTCTGAATTTTGAGATTCCTGATATGCATATTTCACCTTTTTTAAAGCGAAAATGCCCGAACATGTGTGCCAGGTAAATACGCACAATATAAAAATAGTTACGGTAATCGTTAACAATACCTATTGACAACCAATCGAAATAGTCTATTTGATTTTCCCGTTGCATAATAAGTTTTATTAACAACATGTCATTAACCAAAAGCGACCTTAGACAGCTTACGCTGAAAAAAACGTTCACTAATGGAATGGACTTAAAATTATATATCGCTGTTTGTATACTTAGTTCGTAAAGTAGGACCTCCCAAATTGAAAGCTATAGTGTACAAAAAAAGGACATAACTTTCCCGTTTCTCCACGTTATTATTCGAAGAAACGGCGAAACATAGGGATCGCTTTGTTCGTCCGTCCGTCGTTTTGTCACAAAAACTTTAAGTTGGCTATATACGTATTTGCCATTTCTTAATATTTCTTCATCAATATTTCAAATTGTTTATGACAACATGGTCATGGTGATGCTAAATTCTTTAGGTCAAGATCACATTTGATGGACTTATGTCCCTTTTTGTACTTTTTTTCTGACAAGGAACCCGAGGGTGACATAAAAACGTAACTTTGAATATAACTTCCCTTTTTCTTAATATTTCTTCATCAAGCTTTCAAATTCTGTTGCCTCTGACAACACAGTGATGATGATGTCAAATTCTTTAGGTCAGGGTCACATTTAATACAGTTATGCCCCTTTTTGTACTTAGATTTTTTTCTGACAAAGAATCCGAGGGCGACACAAGTCTTCAACCGAACACCCATCTAGTGCATTTTAGCCAACCAATACATAAATGTTACTTAAACTTGTTTCGGCTCAATACTGATTTTTTCAGTGGAATTTTGAAGACGTCAGTGTATTAGCATAAGAACTATTAAGCTCTTCAGTTTGAATATTGATAGGAGACTTTCAGATATTAATACAAATCTGTTTGAAAATCTTAAATTCCCTTTTTTTCAAAACGACGCATTTGACCCGGCATGTTCTTTCTTGCATTTTTTATTGCAAAAACTTAATGACATTTAATCTGTTTATTACTCACGTTTCCAATATTCGGATATAGTTATCGATAGCATCCAGAGAACAGTTAGAGAATATCCAAGAACGATATATCCCTTCTCTGTCAGCAGATGACCACGGTCCTCCCATGACGTAGTTATCGTCGAATGAACAAAAGTTAGTTTCGCCATCATGATGAGCTCCAAGACTGAAAGTGTTTGTTTACAACTTTATGGACATTGTCGCCTAAAAAACTTTAAATTCAATTAGGTCACACGAATTAACGGAAAAACATCTATTAAGTCATTCGATTTCCGTTATATTTCAGACCGACATGTAACTCAAAGTTAATGAAATGACAGCTGTCATAGATATGTGTGTTTTACTGTGTACAAATGTAAGTGTTTTAAACTATAATTTGAGATAACAAAAAATAGAATTATAACGTACTTGTGACCAAGTTCGTGGGAGGCTGTTTGAACTACGTAGGATGTAAAATCTTTATCTTCATTTATGGAGTACTTGTTGTCACTACACAAACCTGGACGAAAACCAAGACCTGCAATCACACAAAGGGAGATAATTAATCAGTTTTTGCCAGCTACTTAAACAATTTTTTAACAAATCAATCAGATGACAATATGTCGGGTACATTTTGCTCATTGTTCTAAAACAATGTTTCGGAAATTAAAGTAACAAACCTCATAATAAACCAGCCATGAGATCAATTTCATGAGTTCATACGGTTATTTGATTGAAAAGCACTGCAATTACAACAGCTTTAATGGAAAATCCGTTTCTTAAAACCTCTCCGTCGTCTTATTGCAAGTTATTATAATACGCAAATATATGATCGATTAATGCTCTCGTAAAGAATGAAATATCCGCTTTTATCAAAATGAAAAATTTATAGAGGATACGAAATGAGTGATAATCTTATAATGAAATTATGAAACGATCTATCTAAATCGATATTAAAGGATGCTTTTCCGAGTTTTATATCACTTTAGATGACCAGTGGTATCAAATAAACACAATTGTTGTATTATATTTATCAAATACCATCACAGATCAAGCGATTTCCAATAATTCTCACCTTCTGGCGCCTACTAGAAGGGCAAAACTTAAACGTCGCACCGGACGTCACATTAGCTAGTCCAGACATAAAATTATATTTCACTCTTGTCGCAAAAGACAAAACAAAGTAATTAAAAATCATTTTAACTGCGCTATTGTACAGGAATTGTATAATATTAGGCTACTTGACTGTTTTTTTATCAAAGATATCTATACATGGCGTAATTTTTTGTAATCTTTTATAGCGGTATAATATTCAATGTTTGCTTTAATAATAATCAGGATATAAACTGTGTTTTTTTTTTTTTCACAGTTTCACTTATGTTTTGGTGATGTTATACGGTTAACCCGATGGTAGTTTCAAAATTATGTCGGCGTCTGGACCATTTTGTATTCGATTTTATCTAAATATAAAAAGGCTTTATTGTAAGTGTTGAATTTCATGATACCGTATATACTGAATAATCAATATGTCAGAATATTACCATTAGGGATGCTTAAGTTTCATACAGAATTGATTGTTTAGAGTGGTCATATGGCTAAAGTAAGTGAGTTATATTTTTTATGATTTTGACAGCGCGGATAAATAGTGATTTGACTTCGATACATAACTAGTTATATATTAATTAGACTTGTTATTACACTCCCATGCCGGAAGTCATGTGCTAAAACAATATTGTATTCAAACATTTTTTATTGTAAACACGAATTTATTCTCCTATTAAATGACTTATCATTTAGGATAACACGTTACCTGCAATATCCTCTTCTTTAGCATTTACAAAACGTGTCAAGTTATATCTGTAATGCAATGCATTTATAATAATTATTTTATTCTTTTTCTCTTTTGCTCTTGTGTCAGGTCACTTATTGTTTTATGTCAGTTTTAAGTGTCATACAAGAAATTTATCACAAATATCTAGTAATATTTTTTAAGAAATTTGAGATTTCAAAATTTTGACGATGAAATTTAGTTTGTATTCTTTGACATTTTTAGAAAAACGGAATATTTTTCCAATAACTGGTTTGGTAAAAGTTAAATGTTGTTATTTGACATGACAACACTTGGTAAACAAAATTTATTATTAGGTTTTGGAATTTCATTAAATAGTTTCCGGTAAGGGATACGGGTGTTCAGATATCGTAGTGATATTAACATTAAACAGAAATCAATTTATTCTTAGATTATACCCTCAAAAAAAAGCTTAAAATTATTTATTTTGTTACTTACCCACTAAACAGGAAAGCATGGTCATAGTGGTATGCAAGTGAGGTCTCTGCCCATTCCCTGAATGCATAGAGTGCTTTCTTAGCGTCCAGGACTAACCCCACGGCTCCGTTGTATAAGTTGTCATTCACAAACGGTGACGCATATGGAGTCTACATTAATTATATATATTATTGGTTCTAGATATCCTATCGTTTTCTTTACAACAAAATTTCATGACATTTACAAGAACTTTTAATTATGATGAGAGAAACTAACATTTCTTTGGTTCATCACATTTACGCAAACCGGAAATTCAAGGTCAAAAGCAATTTTACAAATATCGTATTTTGTGTACTTTTCTTAGATAAAAGGACACAAAATATTGTTGTGCGTTTCATCTTTCATATTAATCATGTGGGCAGTTAAATAATGTTTTGTGATGTTAAGTTTTTATGTTTGGATAAAAATAGAATTTGATGCAATTTTTATATCCAGCTAATTTGCTTTACTTTTTACATGTCTTAACGTATGCAAAATAAAGACAAACAAATATTCTCTTTTTGTGCCAAGTTTTATTGAATTGCATTGTGTGGTACATGTAAGGGGAAATCTGCAGACCTCAGACCACCATCCCAACCCTTAAGAAAAAGTTCAAAAATGCATTAACTACTGAAAAACACAATATAACCCTATAAATTCCATAGGAAGAAATTGTTTACTTAAAATTCGTATAATGTTAAATTACCTGTCATAAGGTAAGAATACATGACATCATTATTTAAGTTCTACGTTTGCTAATGTGTAAATTTCAGTTTTAACCAATTGAAATGTCAAAAATATACATAGTTGGTATAATTATTTCTCAATCACTACTGTTTATTGCTGAAATATTGACTTGCGCTCAACCCGCGGCTAGGCGCCCTTTTTATCTATTGTACAAAACTGATAATCATAACATTCAGAATGTTTATTCAGTACTTAAATTTAAATCTGAGGTTTCTATCTAGTTAAGTTCTTATACTTGTTGATCCATGAATGATGTACAGTACCGGAATCAAATCTTGAACTTTTACAACTAAGAATAACAATTTAGAATACCCATAAAATCACCAAAATAGGTGCCGTCTTATCTATATACATACCTATTTGAAACTTAAAACAGCTGTTATTTATAATTAACCTACTTACGTCTGCTATGTACAGTCCAGCAAATAAACACGTGACTGTGTAACCTCGTCCCGTTACACTTCGGTACGACAAGTTCACCTGCAATCAAAACTCAAAAATGCATTTGTGGTAACTGTTTAAAAGAAAAAAAAAACGCGAAATTCTGGCCGCAGTACAACAACAACAACAATCTTTTATTTCAGTCAGGTCATTTATGTTGACAACATGACTTATTATAACAAACAAAATAACGTGGGTTTTTAAACAAAAAATGTAGTGTATACAGGGGACAGTTTTAGGCAGGAATGAAGTATATGAAGAATATGAGAATTACACGCGTCTGTTTTTTATTACATAATATGCATGTGGTTATGCTTAGGGAGTCAAGTAAGTTTTGACTTAACCTTTGCTATACATATATACGCTTTTTTTAGTGTGTGCAACTGGTGCAGATCCAGGTCAGCCGGTCGATCCGCGCCATCGGGCCCGATCAGCACTGATTACATTCTGTTTAGAAATAACCTAATAAATCTAGAAGTGAACAATGCAGACCCCCACCAGAGGGCACCGATGCGCCAGCCGACCCAGACCTACACCGTTAGGCAATACCATAAATCAACATACAACCTTTATTTAATACCCGGTTACAAACGGTTACAACAGGGTTACATAAAGGTTCAATTTATGGATGGGTTGTTAGTAAACACTTTTTGGGAACTGAACATGACTACTGTTCTTAATTTAAGGATATAATACTTTTGATATCGAGCGTGCACTTCCCGGGCCTCACGACAATCTGGTCTGGTTATAAGTTTTCTGGAGCACGATTTTTACGAGATAATTCCGACCGTCATCAATGGATACAAACATAAAAGTCGGTCAATAATGTGTGAATGGATTTACGATGTAATCGAGAAAGCTCTTAGAGTTACAGATTGTCGAAGGTACTGGATATTTTATATATTTACAATTACAATTAACAATATATTGGAACAAACAAACAAACAAACAATACAATACAATACCAAACATATAATCAAAAAGAAAAAACAATGACAAATCAAACTATAAACTCACAATGTCCTGACGCTTAAATTGGAAAAGCGGCATAATGAAAATACTGAGATTTTGAGATTCAACTTTGAAATCATCATTTTTATTGAATTATTGAAAAAAGAGTTTATAGCCCAATTTTTCTTCCGCTCCATTAAAACGAAAACACTTTTCAAGGTATATTTGCTCTGAAATAGCAAACAATCAAGAAGATAACTAAAAATGACAAAGCGCGTTGTTCCAAATGATCCAAAATAATCACCCCGTTAAGGACAAACGCATAATACTGTCTGATCCTATTCAGTGTTGCTGTTTGTCTTTCCATTATCGTTCCCGTTGTCTTCTTAAACCAACTATAAAAAAGAAATGAACAATTTTACTTGTACGCGCATTTTGGCCGTACATTTGTTAAGCATTTATGACTTATCTTTCGGAGCACCCGTGAACGATGTTGGTATTAGCTGGGGTTTTCTATCGTCTTACGAACTTAATTTTACGTAAAGTGCAATTTTTAATATAATCTGAAAAGAAATAAAAAAAAGACAGAAAATGTGCATTGTACCGAAATTAATGTTACACTGTTAGTACAAGTAGTCAAATGAACTAAAAATAATCAACAACATTATATGAACACAACAGTAACAGATTAACACAATATGTATAACATCACGCATAACCTTCATAACCTTCATGCACCATAACACAGTATAAACGCCGGTACACTTGGTAACGTCTGCTCAGTAACTGAAAAGATGCTCGTAAAAACTGTGATAGAAACTTAACGGCAACTGACACCAAATATACAACTCATATTATTTAAACTCTACGAAAAGTATCAAGTAATTCATTTTTACCTTAATTTTGTAAAATCTAAATGTTTAACTTACAACTGATACACAGCGTAGTCAACCACAAAGAAAGCTTCAATTTGATAGTTCTTCGTCTGTCTCTTTTGTATTGTCGATCCCATGTTTATTTTCTTCCTAGGTGAATACTTTATTTCTAAACAGAAGATAAGTTTTGATGAACGGAAAAAAATAGAAAGCACAATTTTACACCGAGCACTGTAGCTCCTCGATGGACATCACAGTGGCTTGGCTTCCAGCAGCCAAGAAATCAGAATGAGGTTAACCAGTCTCAGAAACTTCGAAAGATTTCAAATTAATATTAATTCTTTTGATTTTTTACATCGAAACACTCTTAGTTGATTGTTTGTGGTGTCCTTTTTGGGTTGACATACTTATATCAAACATGCTCTCTCTCTCTCTCAAAATGAAAAAAAAGGTAAGTGCAGCTGCAAAACAAGGTTTACTGTACAAACAAGTCTTGATTTGCCTTAGATTAAAAATATCAGATTTCACGCTTACATGATAGAAATCGAGATGTCCTATGCAACTGACCGTTTAAAGGCATCAAATCCTCGAGTTCTTATTTTTGTTACTTTCTTGTGATGTCCTTTGAAATTTTTCAAACCAATCTTATCAACTAATTCTCCCTTTTTATCTGCACTTTTTTGGTGGGAGAATACAGACACTTTTAAACAAATTCTTTAAATATGTTTACATATTTCATTTAATTGCATTAACAAAAGTTTAATACACAACCCCAGCTCGCGCGCACTAACCCACCATTCCCTGATCCTCTCTATCTGCCTAAGGGACCGGAGAAAAAATCTAATTACTTTTTACCCTATATAAATGACGGGAATCAAACCGCGCCCGAGCAGGCTACCAATTGAGATAGCCGGGATAAACACACTAAGCGAGACCATCATTATTTGACAACGGGTCCGATTTGTACTGAAAACAATACTGACTTATTTTTAACGGGGAGACATTTTACGACAGTCATACCGCACAAACCAATGCTATTGTATAGTCACAAACTAGAAGGAAGAAAGCTCTAAGAAGATAGCGCATATAAAGAGTAACTTCAGAAATCATTATTGTCTCCTGTCGGAACTCAACGAAACAGCAGTATATCCAGCATGTTAACAAAACTAAATTTACCGATCATGCCACTTGTTAATTTAAATATTTTACTTTCCAGGCAACTACCACCAAGTCGATGAATTACGGAGCGTTATAAATCTGCGCTTTCATCAACGGTCACCTAATATGCATATCAAGAAGTCAAATGCACAAAACACAGCTTCGTGAATATTGGGAAAGAAAGTTAACTTTCTATTATGAACATGAAACATAACAAATGGTGCACTCACCTAACTATTGCACCGACTTGTTTTCAAAAACAAATAATTACAAATTGCCTTGTTTAGTAACTCCATCCCGCCTATCTGCTCTACAACGATGCATGCAACATCATGAAAACACAAAAATGGACATATTTGGGGATTTTTCCAAAAAATGGCTAGTTTAGGTTTTCCTGCTATAAAAATATACAACAAACGTGACTACTATTTTTCTGCTCTGCAAAGGTGTTTATCATGCCCTTTTATATTTGTTAAAATATTTTAATGGGCAAAAACGTAAGGAGTATGACAAAAAGTTTTACATTTTAAACAACCAAATTTGTTCAGACCTTCAGTTCACACAACGCTGTAAAGGAGACAAGTTTTAGTGTTGTTTAAGTGAAAGGTGCATTTATTGGGCATCAACTTATGATAAAATGAAGCATATAATGCCATTAAGTCAAGCATGGTAGATAAGAAAATACATTTAGAAATTCCATTCAATTTTGTTTTGTAAATTTATAACACGTGCAATATAAATAGTTCCAAGAAATTTACTGTGTATCATTTAGTTGATGTTTCTAGATGCAATTATAAAATTATAACCTTTAGTGAAATAACATTTGTCTTTGGCTCTTCACCTCCGTTGAGAAAATATCTGCTAAATTTGTGAGGAGTGTGACATCATGCACACATTGCAATATTATATACTAGAGCATGTTTTCCCGGAAGCCTGTGTCATGTTTTATTAAATTAAGATAGATAATCATAAATGATCATAGTGAAGCATTATTGAGTAAACTGCACATATGTGTTAGTACACAATGTCTTTAAAGTATGAAATTTTAGACCTTTATGCAATACCGGAAGTTCATTTACAACATGTATTTTAACAGAAATGCACAGTCATTTAAATTATAAGAAACAGTAATAATTGTATTTTAAGCACATAAATTAATATTCTGCTGATTTATTTTATATTAGTCAATATAGCTCCTTAAAAATTATAATGAATTTAAAGTTCTATGTTGATTTTATCTTTTCCGATGGACAAAGCTTCTTTAACATAGCTTATTTAACAATCATAATGTATAATTAACGAGCAGTATAAGGTAATACCAATCTCTGGCCTCTTACCGTTTTCTGCTGCAGATATAAAATCGATACGTTGAGGCAGGCTGCCCTTCGTCTTGGTTACAGAGTGCCCTCGTTTCTTCGGTTGCACATGATACACGTTTCCATCAGCCAAAAATGTGCCAAACTATAAAATTAGAAAGTTATAAAAGGATTCAAGCTCAGAACATGTGCCGCAGTTTCTTGGGATAAATGCCGCAAACGGAGATGTGAATATGTACAGTTTTACTTTAGTAAGTTTACAGTGAATTTGTATGTTTTGATTTTAATATATTTAATTTTCTTTTTGGTCGGTAATGTTCCACGTGCAGCATCTTATAGGGTTTAAATAAGCACCTTGTTTCTTATTCGAGCGATACACTTGATTGTTTTAGATAGGGTACCAGATAACTGTAAAAATCTTTAGTCATATGCATACCATCGTTTGGGATGGATCAACATTGTACTGTTTATTGGGGTAAATATTGAGTTGCGCGTGGGCAGAAATATGCATTTCCATTACTGCCCATTAACAGGCTCAATCAAACCGAGCCTGCAATATTTTCATATTTGAGGTGTTCGGTGGCTTTCAAAGTTCCCTTTTCATCTATTTCAGAAGTAAGAAATGTGAATAAATATCTTTTTCTCTTTATTACTGCAATTTTCAAGTTTGTTTCTCGTACAAATCAATTTGAAATCATCAGAACTGATATATTTTTGTTTTAAACTTTCCTAAGGCTATTTTTGCAATATAGTTCGGTACACTTTAAGTAGCCAAAATCAAAACAAACCTTTGGGGACTAAAACAACATTGTTATAATTAATAAGCATACATAATTCTTAATCAGTTCCTTTAATCAACACTTCTACTCCCAAAAAACATGCCTTTACCTCTTAAAGAGTAAACTACTGATCTTCAGAAGGACCTTTATCACAACACCATCTGACTATAGCTTTGCCTTGCTAATTACATTATGTAACATAGTCGTAAAACACAATTAATATTCATACTGTGCAATACTTAACAGTTATTGACTGGAAACTCTGATGGGATATTTAAATCTGTAATATTAATTTTAAAAATAGTTAAATAAAGTTAATTTTAATCCATTGATATTATTTAATGTGTATTTAAAATGACTCTGTTAAGTTCAATAGAAAAAAAATTGCCCAATGGCAATGACAATGACAAATATTTTATTCGGCATTAAAGTATACGATACAATTATAGCCGATAAATACAATACACAGTAAAGAGCAAGTCATATAATATATATCAATTTAAAACCAACAGTTGTACAGAAAGACTCAGATACTTAAGTGTTATTTTGCTCCTTAAAAGCGAAATATAATTTAAATTATTTATACTAGAATGCCATCCTTGTTTGTTAATATCTAATATTTTTTAATATTTTGTTTCTTATAATACAAAAATGTAATTGACAGTAGTAATTATCATCAGTATCAAATATTTTAACATTCCAATAATACTTAAAATTGTTTTTACTTGATGTGCCCAAGTTATTCCGTTATAAGTAATGCCGTTTTCGGCGTCATTTTAGTGTGTTGTACATTCCTTTTATCAAACTGGTATTGTTAATTTTTGATATTTTAAACCAACATTTAATTTAAAAAAATATTTTTATGACGTTGGATTTTCGTGGGATGCCGTCCTAGTTCGCCGTATAATCCATCTAGATTTCTTCTGTCAATAGTAGACTTTCCTTTTTGGAAGCCAAATTGGTTGGTAATTATTGTTTGATGTTGTTAATCTATTCAAGAAAACTATCGATTTTTCCTCAATTTTTGTTTCACCTAAAACCTCTCGGATTTAGTTTTGGCTTATTTGTAAAGCGTGTAACCATCACATAAGCGTTACCAATTTTTTATTGTTGGATTTTAAATTAATAAATGTAAATTTCATATAAAATCTTACATATGTGAACGACCGTTCTTTCACGTGATTCAAAGTTTCGTCTGCTCCCCACACCATAAATGAAGCCCCTGTTGTCGAGTTGTCGTAATATGCAACCTCCTGTGAAGGTAAGAACACTTTTACATTTATTATTTTTGATAAAGGGAGAGTGATATCACTACCGTTATATTATCTATAGAAGTCTCTCCAGTTATCATAAGTTTAAAAGTACCCACAGGTAAGAAGAAATGCACAGCAATAGGCTATGCTTCGTTAGGACCATCACGTGTTTGGTTTTTCTCGAAGAAAACCAAAGTGACGATGGCGAAAGAGCAATGAAGAAGCGAAAGGACAACGGCAAATACGAAAAGGTGTTATCGCCGTTATGCAGTCTTCCCTACCGAAACCACAATCTACCCATTGTCACTTAAGCGTTATATTTGAAACGTACTCTGACATAAATATTGGTTTTGTTATGATTTGTGTATGTACTTACAATGTTTATTAGAAACATCCATTCATAAACAAACCCGACAAATGTTGGCAGGGGCAGTATTACAAAAGTTCATGTTTTGGTTTTGTCTTTTATACTTGCCTTGTCGCTGGTTATTTTGTAGCCTTTGATTCCTTTGGGTCTTTGTAGGAAGATCGGCACATCGTCTGAAAGATCTAAGTTTCTCCTTAAAAATATGTCGCACGCTACGTCGACTGAAGTTATGCGTACCACTATATCCGGTGGAAAACCAGAGTCTGTGGATTGATGACTGTTTTCTGTGAAGGATACATCAGCGTTTATCCCTTCTGTAATAGAAATATTGAATTTTAATTATTTACAAATAGCAAGCTACTTTTTGCAAATTTGACAGATGGGTGGGCTAATAAAGCAGCATCTTGGATCTACGATGACAACACTCAGACTGCAAATCTAGTATATCATTAGTTAGTCTGAAGACTCAGTCTCAACCAATCAGCGAATCAGTCGAAGACATGTCTCTCGTCTCCGTTTGGGATGGAACGGTATGCTGTAGACAATAAGAAATTTGTAAGTAGCTTCAAAATAAAAAACTGCGTTTAAAATGCCTGACTTCATGTTTAGCACATAACATTATGAAATGCAATAATGAAGTTTCTTTTCATGTCTTTAGGGTTAGAAGTTAACGGAATACATAATTTGTGATAATAATTTAACTAATTTAGATGATATGGAAAATACGCATAGTCCGTGGTTATAACTACATTTAATTCTTTCAGAATAACTCTCTCTCTCTCTCTCTCTCTCTCTCTCTCTCTCTCTCTCTCTCTCTCTCGCTCGCTTGCTCTTTCTTAAAAATTTTATTAATTCAAAAAATGTTTATTTATCGTCTTACAATTGACCGCGCACAAGAAACCTCTGATACGTTATCACAGCTTATTTATGACTTTGTTTACCAATCTCATCTGATAACATTGAAACATATTATGCTCTCTTGGATACTCTGGTATTTATCTAAAACCTAAATGGCTAAGTAAATTTTATTTCAAGTATTAAAATATATTTTATACAGAGGTATATGTCAGAAATAGGAACAAATTCAAATAAAATTTTCAAATAAAATATACAAACGCGATTTAATAATAAGCTCATATATAAATATCCTGCCGAAATATCTATTTAAACTGTATTTACTTTTGTTACTAGAAACCACAGACTACTTGGATAAAAGCAGACAGGTGGAGGTATTCCATGAAATGAAAGAATATGCAATTACTGCAGATCTGAATTCCACAATATTATGCCATGCCCATTTCTTGTCGACGATAGGAAAATAAATGTTAAACCTTTAACTATAAGTTAGACCTAACATTTAAAACTTAAAATCTAATTCGGTTCTGACGAAGTTATAAATTTAAAAGTTGTGTATCTTCTTTGACAAAAAACCGTAACAGCATAACATTTAAATCATTTCTGCCGGGCCCTCTTGCGAAAGCTCGGCTTAGTTGTCCCTAGGCGAACCGGTGTTTTTGATGGATGTGCCCGAGATGGATTGTTGTGCACAAATTCAAACATCGTCCACGTAATACATAACTATAATGTTTTGTGATAAAATCCTTTAAACTGGCCTTGTTCGTATGATCCATCTTCAGCAAGCACCTTGCAGCCAAAAAAAAAATCACGAAAAAATTTCGAAACCGTACACCATTCACGAAACTTGATAGCGATAAATCAGGGTTGAGACAAAGACCAATTCTAGCCAATAATTTGGTGGACATTGAAGACTAGTCGCTCATGTTAGTCATATATCATGTCGTCAGCCTAGTATTAGTTAAGGAAGGATTTGTGCTAAGCATTGCTAGTTGAAAACAGATAAGTACGAGCAGGTATTAGATTACTAGCACACCGTGTCCGCCTGTTCGATAGCCTTTAAGAGTATACCATCAAATAGTTTGAATCCAAACATGCTTGCGATTGGTCGTGACAGCCAAATTCCATTAAAATTGTTTTCTTTTTTCTTTTTTCATAAAGACATTTCAAGTAAATAGTGTGAATACCTTGTTCGCTTTCGGTTAACATTCCATTGAAGGTTGGAACTGCAAGTACGTCCATGTAATGGATTGACCATGAAAACAGAAAATACAAAATAAGAAAACTATTTGTCTGATATTTAAACATGCTTGAGTGTACATAAATCTAAGAATTTTCAGTGATCTTTCAGTTACTCTTATCAAACGTACTTAAGGTACTTGAGACTTTTTTAACAGAAATTAGACAAGGAAGTTATATTCGAGTTTTTAAGTTTGAATAAATCTCATTGATTTTAATAATTTACCAATCAATAGCTTATCTCAGTCTTTAAAGGCTCTCTCTTTCTTCAATGGTTAAATTAAACGACGGTATACGCAGATCTTACTCTCAATCGTTAACGACAGAACATTTACTATAAACATCAATCCTGATGTGGATTGACATACTTATAATAACTTATAATATTATATACATTTTAACTTGAAACTATCATAACTATGGGAAACAGAATGTTGGACCGGACGCCATTTAAAACACGTTTTGGTCGACATTGTTTTAGAATTCGAAACAATAGCAAAATCTAATCTTTTTTTACAAACATTTCAAACATTCTAGTTCATTTACAATTTATTTCTATTCAACCTTAAGAAAAACATACATTTGATAACAGTGCATCAAGAGCATTAAAAAAGGACCAGGTCATTTAAACTCAATTGGTAGAAAGAGATACATTTGTAACATAACGTATCTTTCTACTGAGCTCGAAGATAACATTATTACAGCCTTTAACAATACCTCGCGGTACCTACAGGACTTGTTAAACATGCGTTATAACCATTTTCCATCTCTGGATGATAAAAAAATAATATATCATAATGAACTCAAGCTAATTTCAATAAACGTGATCTTTGCATTACAGGAAAAAACTTTTAAAACAAGGTTATTGGTATCACAAATTAAGGAAAACCTTTTGCAAGTTTAAGCGCCGATACCCAAATCTAATTCACAACTATTGCAACAATACATTTCACAGCCAGTTTGTTTATGGAGATTTAATTTTATAAACTTAAAAAGGTAAAAGGCAATGTTTATTTCTCCCGGTTATTCGTATAAACCATCTGTAAATTTAAAACGAAAGGTTACCAACATGATATTGTACAGCGATCAGCAGGCCTGGTGATTAACCCATCTACAGTTGATCTTTTGCTTACCTCTTTGGTTTCACGACGGTGGAAGGGGTTTCAGTGATTATGAAGGTTTATGGAGAAATCTTTCCTTAAAAGAACCTAGAAGCTTGATTGTTTCTTTTATCCCTGTCATCGTATTCTTGCTGATTTTACTCCAGGAGCTCTGGTCTCGGTAAGATCATTGAGTACCCGCCCCTTTGACTTTGCAGTGCTATGAGCTTCTTATGTTTTTATATGTGTATGCTTTTGCATGCAACATTGTTTAGCCGATGGGTCGGTTGGGGTTATTTCGCCAAGAAAACTTGTACTTATATGTTGATATGAGAACCTGTTGGGGCAAGTGTGAGGCTGGTGCACCCTAGAACCTGGTTTAAACCCCCCAGTGGCAATTTGATTTGCCACTGACCGTTCCAAGGCGGTGACCCTTAGAGTTCTCATTTTTCGTTAATTGTTTGTGGTGTCTTCTTTGAAACTGATCATTTAATTAACCATGATCTCTCTCTCTCTCTCTCTCTCTCTCTCTCTTCTTTTTCTTCTTCTCCTTCTTCTTCTTGACTGTGTGGGGAAGCTATTTGTTCTTAAATGTGGCAATTCCTGATATGCATTTTTCACCTTTTAATAAAGCAAACACTTAAAAAAGCAAGCAAGCTTTCTTGATCTAAATGTTAACAATTTATAATTGTTTCGCCACTGCTTAAATATTTGTAATTATAAAAACTTACATTTTTCAAATAAAAAACGTTGCAACATATTACCGGGTTTATATCTCACAGCTTGTTCGCTTTTCTAGAGCTTGTAGCAATGTTAATAGAGGATACAACATGAGTGATCATTTTATACTGAAATTATTAAACGAGTCATCTAAATCGATATAAAACGAGGCTTTTGCCGAGTTTTATATCGATTTAGATGACGAGTTTAATAATTTCAGTATAAAATGAACAAGAATGATGTATTCTATTTATCACATACCCTGAAAAAAAACAAGCAAAATCCATGAATTGTCCCATTCTATCGCCTAGTAGAGTGAAATTATAACGTGTGTAATTCGGTTGTGTCGGGTGATACATAAGCTAGTCCCCAAAGAATATATCCTACCGTTTTCCCATTTGCCAAAATGAGTAAAAATAAATAAATAAAATTAACTGCGCTAGAGTCTAGAAAAATAATCTACCAGTTATAGGCTTCTGAAGTTGTGTTTTATTAAATAAATCGATCTACTGTATGACGTCATTTGTGTAAACTTTCATAGCGGCATATGACAACATTGAAATTTGCTGGATATAAACTCATAATTTGGATTGAAAATGTGTTTCTAGTGTTTTTATTTTGTTTCGGGGATGTAGTAAGATCACACCGACGATGTTCTGAAAACGATGTCAGCGTCTAGGTCATTTTGTTTTCGATTTAAACGAAATGAAAATGGCTTTGTTGCTGTTGACTTAGGTATAGGAACGACTTTAATAAAATAAAAGATTTTTAATGACCTGATAGTATTTCCATGTAGCCATACATGTGAGAAACTCAACAAAAAAATGTCATCAAATTTCATCAAGAAATGGCAAAGTTATGGTCCCTTTTGCATCATCATAGTAGGACGCCATTTTCAACTTTTTAAAAAAAAATAAGAAAATTTGGTTCCCAACATTTAAATCGATACAGATTTAATTAGAAAGAATGTTTTGTGTTGAAAGCTATACATATTAGTAAATTCAGTTAAAATATCACATTTTTAAGGAACAAAAATATGATTTTGTAAGAAAAATACTGAAACAACTATCTTTTTTCCCCCACAAAATAAGCAAAAAATAGACAGCAAAAACCATAAGAATCATAACTTTCTCAAAAATTGATGTAATTTGCTATATCTTGAAGCATGTTTATAAAAATTCAAAATATAAACAATTTTTATTCCCATAAATCAAATTTTAATGAGTTATACTAATTATTATCCATTACATATCATGAAACAAGTCTCTGTCTCTGGTCAACAAAGTATTTTTTTAGTGAAGTTTTTTCAAATATATAAGCTGCAAACTGTCAATAGTTTTACACTGCTTCTTCAAGTTCTTGGATACAGCTTTACTCAACACATATAATCCACTTGCTGATTAAATTCCTCATCCTTCTTAGTGTCTATACATCTGGACTTCAATCAACTGAAATATGTGAAAAGCAGTTTAGCAATTTTCAAAGTAACATTAATTATTTATATGAATTTATGAACAAATAAAATATTCAATACTTAATTTCAAGTTGCAAATAGACTTATCATTCTCATGACAGTTGTGAGAGATAGCGGTTGAATATAAAATCTGAACAAAAAATACGTAAAACAGGGAAACAAAATAGAAAACAAGGGATGCATTGTCGAGTTCATACTTTGCAAGTTTTATTTTAAATCAATCAAACATTTAAAATGGGTCACTAACAAAAATCTTTTGTGAAAACGTTTACCAAAATCAACATTTTACATATTTCAGGAAATAATTCATTGACTGGCACAATATATGTTAATAATCAGCAAGAATAGTTCGTTTATTTATTTCGGGATGAATTTCCCAGGAAAAACATACTTCGACACCGGGAAAAATAATAACGAGTTTTTGCATAATATCAGTTGTTTTCATCTTCAATACTCGTATATGCATTTAATAGATCATTGAATAATTCACTTACAATCGATGGTTTTACTAGGAATGCTTCAAAATATTCAATTTGAGCCAACTACGCCGATTTTTAGTTTTACGTCGTAATAAACATTATTCCGGGTCAAAAGTTATGGATACACCGGCGGACGAAAACAAATTACAGTGGGGTTGAAATTAATAAAGCTTACGGAATGACGGTACCAAACAAAGTTGCAAATACAATTGATAATATTTGAAAAGGGTATAAAGCATGAGAATATGACCGTTTTTTGTGAAATACAGCTTTTAATTAGTTTTTATTTAATTTCAGAAAACTTTACTTACATTTTTAATTTATTTCCAATGATCTGTTCCCCCTCAAATTTTTTGGTCACGTCCATGGAACATTCCTTAGACTGGTTCAGTAAATTTTTTGTTAAATAACACTGCTTTTATAGCGTAAAACAGCGTAAACCAGACACACCATTTCGGAACCAGAAATTTCGCGGTGACAAGGGCAACGGGAAGAGTTAGCTCCCCTACCGTTCCTATCGAGTGTTGTTGAATTTCATCATAGGCGTATTTCTATCATACGGAGTAATAAAGATGTCAGAAAGTTATTTTTCCGTGGATATTATCTATAAAAGGGATGCTTCAGTTCCTTTTTGAAGCTGCTTGGATGTCTGAAGTGGTCAGATGGCAAAAGTAAGTCATTTTCATAAATTTGATTTGATCGCTGATAACGCGCATGAATAGTGATTCGGCTACGATATATAACTAGTTACCTTCTTTTACATATCTTCGTGCCTTCTCATATCCTCGTTCCTTTTGATTATTCACGCGCTATTAACGTCATCAAGCATGTGATACTTTGTAAACATAGACAAAACAAGGGTAAAAAAACAGGTATTTTACATAAATCATTCCAATCTTAGTGTTGAATATAAAAATATTACCTGTTTTCTCAAAAATTACTAATAATGCACAAAAAATCTTAATAACTGACCCAAAGATTTATCAAAAACGTTTTTGACAGCTGCAGTACAGCGTTATAAACAACATGGAGTTCACTTCCTGTGACCTTTAACCCCACCATGTGCAAAAATTACCTCCTAGTTCATGACATCTAGGATATTGAACGGATAACTTTTCTTTGAGAAATATTGCTAATAAAACCCCCAATAATGAAAGATTTATTTTCTTTTAAACTAATTATCTTTTCTAGACATCACATTACATGGATAGAGTTGGATTTTCTGTTGTTTTTGTAGGTCTTTCCTATGAAAAAGCCTAAGAGACCCTACAGCTATAGCTGTATTGTAGTCTTAATTATAAGCATGTATGACAAACAAGAAAGTGCAATACTTTAAAAGATATGACTTTTGTCATGTTTGAAGTATCAACTTTTACTAAAGGAATCGCCTTCTTAATCTGCAGTGTAGTTTTTCATTTCCAATATTTAAATGACCTAAGCGACCCAGTTTCAAAGCGAGGCACGATGATATGGTAAAATGGCAGCCCCATGAAATCATTTACCCCCACCTGAAATAAATAATCTTTTCTGGCATATTTAGTTTACAATCTTTAAATTGGATATTGCATTCAAGAGGTAAGTGGTACTTAAAATAAGTATTATTTTTTAAAGAATATATATGGAATGTTTTTTAAATTTGAACATGAAATGTACGTAAGGGGGACGAAGATACATGCATAGGGCATATATATCGAAAATATATAACGGGTGTTATTACACTCCCACACCGGAAGGTATGTGATAAAACATTTTATTAAACGTAATCTGGTCTGAGAAAGGGTCATTGAGTACCCGCCCTTTTGCTTGACATTTCTTCTTATGTTCTATATGTTTGAGTGTTTTTGCAAACAACATTATCAAGTTGATGGGTGGGTTGGAGTCATATCACCAAGACAACTTTCACTTGTGTCTTTATATAAAACCTGTTGGGGCAAGGGTTAGGTTGTTGCACCCTAGAACTTGATAAAAAAACCCAGTGGCAAATTGTTTTGCCACTGACCGTTGCGTTAATTGTTTGTGGTGTCTTATTTGAAAGTTATAAACCCATGCTCTTGTTTCCTCTACTTTTTGGCTGACGCTGTGTTTTCTGAGTGTGTGATTCTTGATCAGAATATCTCAATTTGTTCGACTATAAGTGTTCATGAGTTGCAGACTTAAATCTGTAAAGTTTTTCTGTCACTGCAATAAAATGTCGTGTATATAATAAAGGGAAACGAAGCTGGTGTACTTAGCGTTGACTGTTTACTTTATTTAAACTTCAGAACTTGATAACAAATTGCACGTTACGATGACATAAGGCCAATAATGGCGCGCATTAATTATTTTGAAACTTTAAGTAAATTTTAAGTAAGATTATTAAATAATTTATTTGACACCAATTTCCGATTAAATGCACTGTGAACTTGACCTAACAATAATAAAGTTTACTGAACTAAAGTTATCCATACACATTTTAATTGTAGGTCACGCTGTTATAAGCAACCGATTTGCAACCATTTCAAGGAATGGTCACTGTGATCTTGGCCAGCGACCAATTGATCTCAAAGTAAACATGAGGAAATCTAGTGGCATTAGTACCAATATACCACGTTTGATGAATGTATGTTACATTATTTTCTGTTAGTGACTGTAAACCAACTTTCAAAATGGTCACCGGAGCTGGGTTTTTTTTAAATTTCTTTACTCTTTTACTATAAAAAAGAGCCAACCTATAGTATGTTCATTTGTGGTAGGTTTAGGCAGTTTTAATGTATTTCAAGGATATCAACTGCTGCAAATAAAATGTTGGTTGCATTGATATTTTTCTTGCCCCATGCATTTACAAGAACATATGAAGTAAATAGTTTTATACTAAACATGCACATTTAATGTAAATCTGTTCGATACCGATAAAGGGTTATTGTTTTTTACTTTAAATTAATGTATCTTTAAATCAACAACTTTTTGTAATTTTATGAGTTGTGAACGAGATGTAGAGTTTTGAAAGCGAGACAAGCTACACCTATGACAGTCACCTTAATATTTGTTTTGTCTTCTTTCAAACAAAGTTTCAATAGAAATCCTTAATTAATGCCGAAGCACAGACAAGTGTTCCTTTAGGTAATGTTCCTAAACTCTCAGTTGGTAAAATCATGCAATCATGCGTTTGTTCGAAAAAAAAAAGACCTCGGATTCAGGTCAGTGGTCACTAACTCAGCTTTTTAAATAAAAAATAGCTCAGTTGAAAAAATGGTATACTCTAAGTTCTATAATTGTCCGAAATAATTTTAATTTGTTTCAGGCAACAAAATTGAAATAATTTTAATTTGTTTCAGGCAACAAAATTGATGCTTTAATCAAAAGTGTAAAGTGCAACCAAAATAAAGAAAATAAAATGTTTGTAACATAATCCGAAGAGATAATCGTCATCGATGACTGAAGTGGTAAAGTTGCTCCTTTGAAACAACTATCCTACATATAGAAAAAATACAATACACTAAACCCTAAATATATCGCTAATTATCGATAACAAAAATGTTCACTTGGTTGTTTAAGCGTGTTTTAACTGAATCACTTCACTCATTCACTTATGAAATTAAGCCAATACAGAAACAACAGACGTCTAACAAATATTGCAAGAGCTTTCGTTTTCAATCCGCTTTTGTTCGGCTCTGATATTATCTCGTCGATTAGATTCTCTAATTCTTTCAGTTTCAATGCGCTGACGATTATTATCCACTTGCTTTCTTTCATTATCGATGCGTTTTTGGTCATCTTCAATGCGCCGAAGTCTATCAGTCTCTAGGTTTCTTAAGTAATTATTGTGTTGTATTTCTTCGGGCAATGTGGCCCAAGAAATCCAACCCCATAAACCTGAAGGAGTTTGTCTGTGGCTTTCTATGCGTTGTCTGGCGTCGGCCATCCGCTGTTGTCTTTCAGCTTCTCTTCTTCGATCGTCTTCCCTTTGCATGCGTTGTCTTTCTTCGGTCATGCGTTGTTGTCTTTGTGCTTCTCTTCTCCGGTCGTCTTCCCTTTGCATGCGTTGTCTTTCTTCGGTCATGCGTTGTTGTCTTTGTGCTTCTCTTCTGCGGTCGTCTTCCCTTTGCATGCGTTGTCTTTCTTCGGCCATGCGCTGTTATCTTTCAGCTTCTCTTCTATCATTTTCATAGCGTTGTCTGTCTGCCATTTACTTTCTCTTATAATTCCTTAAACTTTTATCTAAAATGTATAGAAAGTACGTTGGATATTTATACAAAAACAAATACAAAGCATTTATATAGCTAAAAATGTATACAATATTCGGTTGCGCTGTACGATATCGGAACAAAACATTACATACATACACATAAAATTAGCAATCACATTAAAAAATGTTCTATACAATCTGGTTTAAACAGCACTTGAATTAAGCCTTTAGGTATAGTCATTGACACAACGTTCTAAGTGTTAAACTGCTTAAATAAGTATGTCTAAGGTTTTGACTTAAACTGCTTTTCATTAGTGATTTCCTTTAAAAAAATTGGTAAAGAGTTCCACCATTGAGGGCCAACAACTGCCACAGATCTACCGGCAAGTTAAGTGTTTGTAGTTGGAACATCAAAAAGATGACTTGATGTTGACCTTAGTTTTTGTCGGTATTGATTTTTGGATGAACTGAATAATATTATGTCACAAAGGTATGAAGGTGCTGTGCCATTCACGACACGAAACACAGTCACAATCACTTTAAACATAATTCTGGCACGAATCGGAAGCCATAATAAACCTCGAAGAATCTCGACACTAGATTGTTCATATTTGGCCCCAGTAAAAATGCGTACAGCATGATTCTGTACACGTTGTAATTTGTCCAGTTGGTAGATTGGAATATTAGTGAATAGTCATTTGCAAAAGTCCAAATGTGAATGTATCACACCATAAACGAGTATTTCTGCAGATTTCTGCGTAAGATATTTTCTATTTGTCTTTTTTATGCAATATATCAAGCAATGTGTAAACAATAAAAAGTGATCCGTTTTTATTGACTGTAAGACAAAATTAAAAAAAACTGACGGCAAAATGCGGTTCATTAAAACATTGCACAAATCAATGATATTAAAGTATGTTTTTACATATGTATAGAAAAGTTTGAACTGTTAGAACAGTAAAGAAAAATAGTTTGACCTAAAAAATACATAAAATTATATTTGCAACACCAATCAGTATTTAAGAAGGGAGACTTGTCTAAGGTCAGTAAGTTAATAGCTTAACAGATAACTGCTCTACATCTTGGTATCGGTTAATAATGGTGTATAACATAGTCCTCTTTTTTACATGGTAACTTTAATACATTGAAACAGACATTCTTACACGACTACTCCCTCGTGATATACCCGTACGCATCTGAACTCCGTCACGTGATAAATCCTGCGATATATCACCGAAAGCTATTTATTATATCTTAAATTAAAGTATGGCCGTCAACAGTAGCAGTAATCGGTCTTTTTTGTCGGGAACTTGGTATGTGTTATACTCTACCTAATATGGTAGCAAATATTTGAAAAGTGGTGTTTTGTGGCTATTATATGACGTTTGAGGAAGTCTTAGCTGAACAATTGGCTTTTCTACATGTACATGATTAAACATTTCATTGATCGATTTCATGGAAAGACAATGTCAAATGATGACTCAATAATCATGACTTCGATCAAACGCATGCCTGAGATGACAGTATAACAACATGTTCGTTATAAAAATTCATTTTCAAACACCGACAGCAAAGAGGGTAACGTGGATTCGTAGCAAAAATATTTTGATCTAGGGATCACGATTCGATAGCTCATTCTGTAACGTGGTGGAAAATAATATAAACACTCACCCAAAGTTCTAATTGGTCGTTTTTGTCCGTAATTTTAAATTAAAAAAGGCACTGAAGCAACTCTATTTCTGATCAGATGCCACCGATAGTCTTCAATGAAATAAATTCTTGCAATGATTGACTTTGGAACAGTTTGGCGAGATGTATGCTAAATTTTGCTAAAAATGGATTTCATGCATTAAAAGGTCAAGCAACCAGAAAACTTAACTGCTTGTTTTGTTTGAATAGGACTCCTCATTAGTAGGAGAAAATTTTAAAAAGTTCAATCAGCAGCATTTTTGTTTAAATGAATCTCCTTCATGGAACCCAATTTTATAATCACCTCCTTTTGAATAAATAAACAACTGTTCCAATTTTGACCCGGAAGTGTGAATAAATGGTATTGGATTCATAAAAGAAAATAGTCAATAATATCCTATTTTTATCACAATCTGAATAATATTAACTCTGTCGCTACTCGCATGTTTAAAAGTTGGCGGGTTTGCGAGAAATACAATGTCTCATCTAACCCTGCAGGAACATATGGTTAAGAAAGGTAATTCTGTATATGAATTGTCAGTTTACAAAGATGCAAATGTGATAAACGTGACATCATTTATATGCCATCGTAAAAAGTTTTGCTGCGTGGAAAAGTATGTAATTTCATAAAGAACTCAAAAAATACAATGATATTCAATTGTGAAAATAAGACGGAAACTAAAAGAATATCTTGTCGAATTTTCGTTAACAAATTCATTTTTAATAGTGTTTGACACAGAAAGTATCGTCTAATTATCTGCACTAAAGAGTTAAGTTATACCAAAGAGTATCTTTTTATAGCAAAATGGATGAGAACTCTTAAGGCATTGCTCTGTTCGTCATTGCTATGTCGAAGGAAAAAAGAAAAATATCAAAATCTCTCGAACAGCACAATACATTTTCAGCAAACTTTGCACAAATCAATGCTTTTAGTGAAAGATTAATTTAAATAAATTAATAAGTAAAAAAAAGTTAGAACAGTAAAGAAAAATAATTAGACCTGAAAAAATCCCTAAAATTTTATTTATCACAAAAACGAAGCAACAAAAAAAAGAAATTCAAATGCCAGCATGAGTGAAATAACACTTACAACCAGGGTTTCATTACTCGTACTTGTACTCGTACTCGTACTTACTCGGGTACCAATTTTCAAGTACTCAACAAGACTCAGTAATCATCTAAAATTATGAGTACAAGTACTCGTACTTACTTAAGTACTGTCAAAAAATGGTCAGTACTTACAAGTACTTAACGAGTACTATATGAGTACTTTCACACTTCAATAAATATAAATTAAATAAAACTTAACCTAATGAAGTGTATATATAAAGTGGAATGGTAATTCATTAATATCTTATATCGGGCAGGGCAATTAAACAACTTTTGTATATGCTGTTATGTACTTACTTGTTTTTTTTATACTATTTCATGCATTATATTAAATCATTAAATAAATCATTATATTTGTAAATGGTTGAAATACATTTGTACCTTACTAAAATTTATAGTGAATTCAGTAAGATTATAAGATTTACCAATGAAGTCAACAGAACTGATTATCACCATAATTATTATAATACAATGGAAGATGATAACATGTTTTCTCACCTTTGCAATTATGATTATGGTGAGACCAGATAGGTTTAGATGACACTTTTGAAAGACTAACGATGTTACTATGCAATACCCGTGACTATTGTCAGTTGAACTAGTTGTTGTCATGGTCACTTTTTTCAATAATGGAATACTTTTGATTTCTGTGTGTGTTTGTCAAGTGACAATGTCAATAATAAAATTATTACTACTTCATATAAATAAAATAATATGAGCATACCACATTTGAATAAGTTAATTGTACATTTTGTATTGTATATATAAATATAAAAATAAAACTAAGTTTTTGTACTCGCAAAATACTCGTGAGTACTTAAAGTAGTACTCAGTACTTACTTAAGTACACTCACAGAAGTGAGTACTCAGTACTTACTCGAGTACATCTTAAGCATCAAGTACTCAATACTTACTCGAGTACTGAACCTCAGTACTCAGCAAAAACCCTACTTACAACAATATCCAATGTCCTTGAAATTTGAGATTTGGTACCTCTATTTATAAACAATAAATATGTATTCCAATGGGTACTTATTGTGCACCCCTTGTTGCTGATCTGTTTTTATACTGTTATGAAAGAGACTTTATGATATTATTACAGCTTTTAACAAAACCTCGAAATACCTCGATGATTTAATAAACAAAGATAATAACCACTTTCCATCACTGGTTAATAAGATTTATCCTAAAGCACTACAGCTAAATAAAGCGAACACTTCAGAAAAGCAAGCAAACTTCCTTGATCTAAATCAGTCCATTGAAAATGGTTACGTCACTACTAAAATATATGATAAAAGAGATGATTTTAATTTTAATATAGTAAATTTTCCGTTTTTAGACGGCGATGTTCCTCGTGAAATATCTTACGAGGTTTATATCTCACAGCTTGTTCGCTTTTCAAGAGCTTGCAACGATGTGAATGATTTCAATGAACGTAATCTTTGCATTACAGAAAAAAAATTTAAAACAGGGTTATTGGTATCACAAAATTAAGAAAAACCTTTTGCAAGTTTTATCGCCGATACCCAGATCTAATTCATAAATACAGGTGCAGTTTAAAATCACTATTGCAACAAGGTATTTCACAGCCAGTTTTTTTATGGAGATTTTATTTATAAACTTAAGAAGATAAAGGGCAATGTCAATTTCTCCCGGTTATTCGTAAAAACCATCTGTAAATTTAAAAGGTTACCAACATGATATTTTACAGCGCTCTGCAGGCCTGGTGATTAACCCATATACAGTTGATCATTATGCTTACCTCTTTGGTTGCACGACGATGGCAGGGGTTTAAGAGTTTATGAAGGTTTATCGGGGAAATCTTTTCCCAAAAGAACCTAGAACCTCGATTTGTTTCTTTTATCCTGGTCAACGTGTTCTTGCTGATTTTACTCCAGGTACTCTGGTCTCGGTAAGATCATTAACCATGACAACTTGTACTTGTTTTGTCATACGAGAACCTTTTGGGGCAAATGTGAGGTTGGTGCACCCTAGAACCTGGTTTAAACCCCCAGTGGCAATTTGTTTTGCCACTGACCGTTAAACATGCTTTCCCTCTCTCTTCCTCTCTTCTTTTTCGCTGCGAAGGGAGGCTGTGTTTTGTGAGTGTGGCGATTCCTGATATGCCTTTATTACATTTTTTTCAATATTGAAGAGAGAAATTAACATCTTTGTCATCTATTTTCGCGACCACAAAATCGAACGTCAAACACACTTTTACAAATATTTAAATTCACATGATATACATTTGTAGGCCAAAGGACCTTTGATATTGTTGTCAGTAATTTCTTAATTACAAGATTCCTTAAGTACACGTTGGATACACTTCATTATGTATTTTATGCATTATTACAAGTTTTTAGAATTTTCTGTCAGACAGCGAAAGCCGAATTACATCAGTGTAAAGATTAAAAAAAGTGTAACGGATTGCAAGTCCAGGAGTTATTCTTGCCGTCTAGAATAGGTGGCCCGTACGTCTGAAGACATTGTGAGTTTAAGGAAGTGGTTTTGAAATATGTGATCAGTTTACTTAAAAGTGTTTTTATATATCTATGCAGAACAGAACAGAAAACAAAGTTCACTTTTTATATATTTAATGTAAAACTGGAAATATGATGTAATTCAACTAATTACTTGATGTTAAGTATTGTTGCTTAACACCGAATGTACGGCTCATTAGAAAAAAAAACGGACTAAGTGGCCCTTAAACGATAACTATCACTTTCAATGGTGTGAAAACAATACCAATGTTCTCTGAAAGATTTTGCAACGGAAATCAACGCGTTGGCTGATATTTAACCGACACTGAAAAATACTATGGATAATATTTTATCCAACTTGTAAATCAAAATTATTATCATCATGCTCTGTGGCTGTTTCTTGGGTGTCATTACGCCTCCCATGAAACATGTTTGTGTTCTCTTAATGAATTTCGTTAAAAATCATTGTCAACATCTTCACTAATCACCTACTTATTCTTTCCAGATAACTGTTATCTGTCGTATCTGTCTTACATTAGAGATCCCATAATGAGCAAATATTAAGTAAATAAAATATATCCATTTTCATTGTACAAGTAACAAGGACGTGATCTGCAAAACAATAATCAAGTGATTGATCATAACAGAGCGTCTAGATGATCTAGACCATAGCATTTGTCGTCTGTTTGAATTCAGCTGAGCTCACCGCATAAATGATTTCAATGTTATAGGTATCATATAAACGCTTCTGAAAGCAAAACTAAGTTGACCCTAAATTACAGAGCTTGTTTTAATCAACACGAGGGTAAAAAGAAAACTACAGAACATATGTTTATGCAAATTTCACAATAATTTAAGATATCGTCTTGAAACATGAATGCATAATTACAAAGAAAATTTAAAATAAAAAATAAGTCACAATTTTTTAAACCTTGTTAGCGATTAGCGGAGCCCGTCAAATAACGCTTCGTTTTGGAATTCGGTTATTTAATTAAACAATAAATACATTAAACAATGTCTTATTAGCCACAAAAATAACGTTTTCATATACGCTGATCATTCTGTCATCAATCAGTTTCAAGAAGGTGGCTTCATTTGGATAAGGGTATTCCTCGTTTTATGCTATTGATTAAACAAACTTATGAACAGGCTCAATTAAATCAAGCCTGCAATATTTTCATATTTGTCGTTATCGGTGGCTTTCAAAGATCACTTTTCATAGACAATCGCGACGTTTACAGAAGCCGGTGTGCACATTTCGATTAACTAATATTGTACATTTGTACTAAAAGCAATTTGACGCCTGTGGACAGACTTATGAAATTGTCGCAGAAAGTTTTACCAAGGTAAACTCGTATCCAATATCTCTTGTCATCGCCGAACCTCGCGCCAGCTAGATGTTGCACATTCGACGAAATCAGGAATGCTTGGCCTTCAAAAAGTGTCTTCAAACAAAGTGTTACATTAATGTTTTAATAGTCGGGTTGACAGACACTCAGGAAGGAGTAACCGTATGTTGTGTGAGCATTGTAATGATGTGCCGACGGTCGATACGTCACCTTGATAAATTGTTTGTTATTTCTATATGATAAATGGTTTTTCTTTGAAACTTCGCATACAAGTAATCAATTAATGTTTTTTAAGAAATGTGCAATTTTTATAAACATGTTTACAGCAGTTTTGATTTATTATCTACGTTTTATTAGGACAACCCTCATAGATCAAAAGGATCAAGAAGATTGAATCTGCAATTTATGAAAATAACGATATCTGCAGATCATTTCTTATCACAAGGGACAAAATCATTTTTTGACTGTGTTTACCAGAAATTCAAATGCCAACTTGAGTGAAATGATACTAAGGTCCTTGAAAAGAACTTTCAAGTATGATGAGGGGTGATGTGCACTATTTTTAGGACGCATAACGGAAACATATTATATGCTCCCAGTAAAGTGACAGGATGTAAATAATATTTCAGGTTTGTTTTAAGCTCTTAAAATAATAATTTGAAATAATTCATAGAATTGTTGTCACTGTGAACGTGTAAAAAAATACAAAAACACATAAGAAATTCTTTTTAAAATGTATTTGGCTATACAGTGATGACTATTCCAATCGCGTAAAAATTAGAATATGTTACTCTTATACGACATAGAGAAAAACCATATCACCGCTATTGAAAATCAAAAATCTGAAAATGATTAAAAGTTGCCAGAAGCAAAATTACATACCACTCCACTAAAAAAACAGAAAGAATACTGCCTGTTAAAACCAATTACAAAACAACCAATAATAGACAAACATGAAAGCCGATTAAAATAACCATGCTACTATTGACGAAACAAACCTGTCCTCGAATAATGTCATCAACATGATCAGTCTTAATAGTAATCCATAATAACTTGGCAATAGTTATGAAGGTAACCATCAGTTATTAAAGAGGCTGTCCGGAATATTAGAATCATTTATCAATTCAAAAAACACGTTGAAACTGAGAACAGGCCTGAAAGATTTTTTAAAAATCGGTTTACTGGTTGCTGAGATATGGTCAGTTCAATATTGACCCTTATGTGCACAAGTGTATTTTTCATTAATATTTTTAACGAATCAGTTTCTAATCTAATTACTTAAATCACAACAAAAATGATTTTTTGTAAGTGTTAAATATTACATAAAAATAATATTATATTGAATTTTTCTCAATTTAGTATTTACATTTCAGCATAACAATTGATGATGTCAGTTGTCACTATTCAAAATGGATGCCTTCATAAGCATTTAATTTGCAACTTCAGGCAGCCATTGTTAAGTAATTAATGATCCGATTTTGAAAATTCTTTCATGGATGCAAGGAAAATGTGTAGATCTTTGCAATTATATAATGTCTTATTGTCCGTAATTCCCTTGTAATATAATGTAAACACTGGTACTTACTTTCTGTTATGATATTACCTCGCCTCGAAGCGCAGTTATTAACATGTTGAGACAAGCACTGTGGGTACTTTTATTCGGCACTGGTAAGAGTCCCACGTTTGTGGCTTTTATAGATATTTTTCAGATTTCTATTTAAACATTTTACTGTAGTTATGTTAATGTATTTTATTGTATAAAGTTAAATTCATTTTATTTTATTTTAACAACACTTAATGCACGGTACAAGCTTACGAGATTAAATGTTTAAACAATTGTTTCAGTTAATTCATCTGCGGTTTAATTGTGTGGCAAACAGACATTAGATATATCAAAAGCCTTTCAATATTCTCTAGTATCTCCCGGAAAAAACACGATTCGAAGTTTGCTTAGCACCACGTTAACCACACATCATTGTGAAGTCTACATTATATGCAGCTACAGTTGAAATCGCTTAGTGGTGCATCGATAACCATGGACGACAGTCGTCTAAACGAGGTGGCACTGTATTTTTTTTAACTTACGCTGCATACATATACCTGACTTTTGTAGATACTCTGAACGTTTATGGCTGAATTAATAGCAAATGCGCATGTCATAAGAGATTTTTGGATGCAGACATTCATAGTTGATTCTGTTTTGTTGAACTAATATTGAATTTGGCACATAACAAATATCCCATTCAAATTCAAAATAAATCCCGTAAACACATTACAAATGTTAAAACAGTACTTCATTGTTTACATGTAACGTCTTTGATTATTAGTAACCAGATCTTATATAACATTGTTGTGATTTTTGTTTCCATTTTTGAGGCATATCAATATTGTTATTATAAATAGTTTTTTGAATGGATAGTCCTCTTCAAGGTTAAATATTTTTTTCAAATAAAATGTATGTCTTGACATTGGTACAAAACAAAATCTCCTTAATATTTTGGTAATATATAAATGTCACTTTGTATAAATGTCAAATATCGTTGGAATATTGCCATACAGCTACCGTAGTATATTTCCGCTTTAACCCGTTAATCAACCACCAATTATGGCATGTGGTTTGCACAATAATTACTTTAACCATAGGTTTGACTGTTAAACCCATAGTTTAACAGACCCAGGGTTTAACTGTTAAACATATAGTTAAAGAGTTGAAACTATGGGTTTAAGAGAAAATTGTGCAGAATGTTACTTATACTATAGGTTTATCGGCTAAAACCCTATGTTTAAGTGTAAATCCTATAGTTTAAGAACTTAATCAATAGGTTTAAGTGATTTTCGACAAAGTTTCATTAAACTATGGTATTAAGAGACTTAAATGCATAGTTTTAAGTGAATTTTCTTTAAACCTATAGATTGTACTCTTAAACCCATAGTTTAACAGTTAATCCTATACTTTGAAGTTTAATAAGCACAATAATCCTCAAAATCTGTTAACTATATAGTTAAGACTTTAAACTATGGGTTTAACTGTTAAACCTATGGTTTAAGAGGTATCCAATCATTTTTCGAGTTTGTAATCACGTGATAAGTTGTTGTTGTTGTTTAATCGGATGTAAACTTATGTATAACATATTACAACCATGCAGAGGATGTGATTCATATTTTTACTTTGATATCTTTAGTGACATTTGATTTTTGACAGGTCTTGAGAGTATGTTACATATTACTCACGGATAATTTCTTTTATAACTCACAAGGACATTGAAAGGAAAGTTTTATTCCTTAAAGAAAACAAGTAAATACAGATGAATTTATTAATTAAAAAAATCAGTCCTATCAACTACGCCTTATAAGGTTATTATTACTTAATTGTTAGTATTTTGCAAATGGGCGTTTACCTCCATATGCAGACGACATGTTTACCTTATCATCAACGCTAATCACTTGTGAAATAGCAAGTGCGATTTCATTGGTTGAACGGCTTAATACTATAGTTTCTATTGGTTCGCTGTTAAACCTAGGGTTTAAGTGTTCAACCAATGAAATCGCCCTTGCTGTTTCACACGTGATTAGCGTTGTCGATAAGGTAACAAACATTGATTTCTCTCTTTATATTAGGTTTAGGTTTAATAAGGCGCTGGGCTTTGCCCTGTGTAGGCTCGCAAACTCTCGAATTTGTACAAATATCAGTAAAAAAAACAAGAACCAAGCATTTTCGTAAACATTATATTTGTGAGCTGTCTAAAATGCAACATGGCAACGATAGGCGAAAGGAAACTGCAATACTCGTGAACACAAAATGCTGTTATGCAAGTAAAAACACTCACTCTAAGTTCAAATTTGTCACGTTTTGTCCGTATTTTTTTTATTAGAAAGACACTGGCCTCTTTTTTGTGATAAGTTGCTTACAGCAGTCTTCAGTTTAAGCTTTAAGTTAAGCCTTAAAAAGTAACTTTGGAACTTTGGCAAGAGTTATCGGAACAGTTTGGCAAGAGTAATTCTTAATTTTGCTAAAAATGCATTTCATTAAACTCAAGGTCAAAAAATAAATAAAAAATTGGTTAAAATTGCTTGTTTTGTTTCAATAATTCCCCTCGTAACTAGGAAAACATAGAACTTCATGAATCAGAAGCATTTTTGTTTAAATGAATCTTCTTTAAAGTACCCAATTTTGTCATTACCCATAAATCATTTTTTTAAAGTGTTCATTTGGACAAGTGTACATCACACAGAAAGCCCATGGTGATACCCAGATACCCAGAACCCCTAAATAATCATTCTAGATGTCTTCTACTGTACATATCCTTTAAAACAAAGCCTAGTTGAGCAAGATATGACCATAAATAATGATTTTAGAGGTCAAACTGTTGGATGAAACAGGTCGAAACTTGAAAAGTCTTCATTTCGACAAGTATGCATCACACAGAAAAGCCCATAATGATACCCAGATATCGAGAAATCCTAAATTATCTATCTTTTATGCTTCTACTATACATATCCTTTAAAACCATGCCTGTTTCAGCAAAATATCACCATAAATAATGATTTTAGGGGTCAAACTGTTGGATGAAACAAGTGGACAAATTAAAAAGTGTTCATTTCGACAAGTATGCATCACAAAGAAAAGTCCGTGATGATATCCAGACAGCCAGAACCCCTAAATTATCTATCTAGTTGTCTTTTACTATACATATTCTTTAAAACCAAGCCTATTTGAGCAAGGTATGACCATCAATTATGATTTTAAGGGTCAAACTGTTGGATGAAACAGGTCGAAAATTTGAAAAGTGTTCATTTCGAAAAGTATGCATCACACAGAAAAGCCCATAATGATACCCAGATACCCAGAAACCCTAATTTATCTGTCAAGTAGTCTTCTACTATACATATATATTTTAAAAAAGGGGTCAAACTGTTGTTCAAATTAAGTTGAAAACTTTTAAGTGTTCATTTCGACTTGTGTGCATCACACAGAAAAGCCCATGATGATACTCAGATACCCCCAAAACCCTCAATTATCTATCTTATTGTCTTCTACTATACATTTCCTTTACAACAAAGCCTATTTGAGCAAGATATCACCATAAATAATTATTTAAGGGGTCAAACTGTTGAATGAAACATGTCGACAAATTAAAAGTGTTCATTCGACAAGTATGCATCACACAGAAAAGCCCGTGATGATATCCAGACACCCAGAACCCCTTAATTATCTATCTAGTTGTCTTCTACTATACATATCCTTTTAAAAACAGCCTATTTGAGCAAGATATGACCATAAATAATGATTTTACGGGTCAAACTGTTGTTCAAATTAAGTCGAAAACTTGAAAAGTGTTCGTTTCGACTCGTGTGCATCACAGAGAAAAGCCCATGATGATACTCAGGTACCCCAAAACCCTAAATTATCTATCTAATTGTCTTCTACTATAAATACGCTTTAAAACAAAGCCTTTTTGAGCAAGATATCACCATAAATAATGATTTTAGGGATCAAACTGTTGGATGAAACAAGTCGACAAATTGAAAAGTGTTCATTTCGACAAGTATGGATCACACAGAAAAGCCCGTGATGATATCCAGACACCCAGAACCCCTAAATTATCTATCTAGTTGTCTTCTACTATACATATCCTTTTTAAAAAAAGCCTATTTGAGCAAGATTTGACCATAAATAATGATTGTACGGGTCAAACTGTTGTTCAAATAAAGTCGAAAACTTGAAAAGTGTTCATTTCGACACGTGTGCATCACACAGAAAAGTCCTTGATAATATTTAGATACCCCAAAACCCTATCTAGTTTTCTTCTACTATACATATCCTTTAAAACAAAGCCTATTTGAGCAATATATCACCATAAATAATGATTTTAGGGGTCAAACTGTTGGATGAAACAAGTCGAGAAATTGAAAAAATGTTCATTTCGACAAGTATGCATCACACAGAAAAGCCCGTGATGATATCCAGACACCCAGAACCCCTAAATTATCTATCTAGTTGTCTTCTACTATACTATCCTTTTTTAAAAAAAGCCTATTTGAGCAAGATATGACCATAAATAATGATTTTAGGGGTCAAACTGTTGTTCAAATTAAGTCGAAAACTTGAAAATAAGTGGTCATTTCGACACGTGTGCATCACACAGAAAAGTCCTTGATAATATTTAGATACCCCAAAACCCTATCTAGTTTTCTTCTACTATACATATCCTTTAAAACAAAGCCTATTTAAGCAAGATATGACCATAAATTATGATTTTAGGGGTCAAACTTTTGGATGAAACAGGTCGAAAATTTGATAAGTGTTCATTTCGACAAGTATGCATCACAAAAAAAACCCATAATGATACCCAGATACCCAGAAGCCCTAAATTATCTATCTAGTTGGCTTCTACTATACATATCCTTTTTAACAAAGCATATTTGAGCAAGATATGACCATAAATAATGATTTTAGGGGTCAAACTGTTGGATGAAACAAGTCGACAAATTGAAAAGTGTTGACTTTGACAAGTATGCATCACACAGAAAAGCCCATAACGATACCCAGACACCCTACATTATCTATCTAGTTGTCTTCTACTATACATTTATCCTTTTTAACAAAGCCTATTTGAGCAAGATATGACCATAAATAATGATTTTAGGGGTCAAACTGTTGGATGAAACAAGTAGACAAATTGAAAAGTGTCCATTTCGACAAGTATGCATCACACAGTAAAGCCCATGGTGATACCCAGATACCCAGAGCCCCTACATTATCTATCTGGTTGTCTTCTTCTATACATATCCTTTAAATCAAAGCCTATTTGAGCAAGGTATGACCATAAATAATGATTTTAGGACTGAAAATGTTTAAGAGAAATGCTAGAAAACGTTTTTTTTTTTTTATCATTTTCTGCGATTTTCTTTATAATTTATAAATATTTCGGGCTTATTTATGCATATTATTCATCACTGTTTTCTTTCCTGTCAAGTTAAATATAATATCTAAGGAACACAATTTACAGATATTAAATATCTGCGCTAGAAAAAAAGACATTTGTTCTAATCTGCCCACTCATCTTTTTGTGGTCAAATTTTGGCCCGGCACAAACTTAATACATGAAGATGAACAATAAAAGGCATGCAAAATATATTTTTTATACATCGTTCTGTTTGCTAGGATGTTACCAATACAATGAATATCATTTCATAGATATATAATCACATTAGAAGCAATGGGAAGACGAAAACCTGATGCCGGCGGTAAAAATTACCGCGAATTTCATTTTTCGCGTTTTTAATTAACATTTCAAAATGTTATCACGGACTCATTTTTTTCACTTTTTACATCGTTTTAAGCTCACCAGAGCCAAAGGCATTGAGTGAGCTATTGTGATTAGAGGGGGACCAGATGTCCGTCGTCCGTCAACATTTTGTTTGTTAACGCGATAGAGTTTTCAACCGATTTTCATCAAACTTGGTCAGAATGTTTCTCCGGTTTGTTATACAATGACCGTAAGGACAAAAGTACTCCGCTATACGATGTAACGCGGAGTACTATAAGTATCAGCGAAAACACCGATATATTATTAAATTTACACCTCAGTGATGTGTGGAGTATTGGAATAGATGCCGGACTACCGATCGTAACATTTACGAAAAAAGTTTATTCAAACATTGTTACCTATAAAATATGGATAAAGAACTGAAAATTTATCGTGCGTGAATACGATTGTTTATTGCGATAGTTTTTCATCGTTGTCAGATCACATAAAATTTTAAGATTCCTGTAGACACAAACATGCTTGAATTTCGGATGTTTTGCTTTAGTTTTCTTATTTCCTTTTTCCTGTTATCATGGTCAAGCCGCTTCAAGGACGTGCATGCAGTTGTTACTTTCAATGGAATGTTAACCGGAAGTGAAGAAGGTATTCGTACTATGTCTTTGAAAATTTCTTAAACACAAAAAGCAAACACAATTTTATTGTAATTTGGCTGCCACGACCTATGGCAAACACCATACTTGTCACGACCTATGGCAAACACCATACCTGTCACAACCTATGGCAAACACCATACCTATCACGACCTATGGCAAACACGTTTGGGTTCAAATTATACTCTAAAAGGCTATCGAACTGGGGGAAACGGTGTGTTTTAGTATGTTATCTGTATTTAACGGTTGTCAACTAGCACCGCTTTAAACAAATTCTCTCATAACTAATCTTAGACAGGCGACCTGTCTGCAATGTCTACCAAATGATTGGCTGAAATTGAGCTTAGTCTCAAAGTTGATTCATCGCAATCAAGTTTCGAGACTGGTTTACGGTTTCATGATATTGGGCTGCAGCGTACTTGTTCGATGTGCTCCATATGATCAAGGCAAGAGTAACTACTCGGGATTTTCTCACAAGTACCCAAGGTTATAAAAAGGTGAAATATGCATATCAGGAATCGCCACATTCAGAAAAAACAGCCTCCCCACACAGTCAAGAAGAAGAGAGGGAGAGAGCATGGTTAATAAAATGATCAGTTCCCAAAGAGACACCACTAACAATTAACAAAAATGAGAACCCAAGGGGTTACCGCCTTGGAACGGTCAGTGGCAAATGAAATTGCCACTGGGGGTTTAAACCAGGTTCTAGGGTGCACCAACCTCACACTTGCCCCAACAGGTTCTCATATCACAAAACAAATACAAGTTGTCTTGGTGAAACAACTCCAACCCACTTATTGGCTCAACAATGTTACATGCAAAAGCACACAAACATAAAAAACAAAGGAATCTAATAGCATTGCAAAGCCAAAGGGCGGGTACTCGATGATCTTACCAAATCTGATCAAACCCCTGCCACCGTCGTGCAACCAAAGAAGTAAGCATAATAATCAACTGTAGAAAGGTTCATCACCAGGCATGCAGAGCGCTGTAAAATATCATGTTGGTAACCTTTCTTTTTAAATTTACAGATGGATTTTACGAATAACCGGAAGAAATTAACATTGCCCTTTATCTTATTTAGTTTGCAAATTAAATCTCCATAAAAAAATGGCTGTGAAATACCTTGTTGCCATAGTGATTTTAAACTGCACTTGTATTTATGAATTAGATCTGGGTATCGACGATAAAATTTGCAAAATGTTTTCCTTAATTTGTGATACCGATAACCTTGTTTTAAAAGTTTTTCTGTAATGCAAAGATTACGTTCATTGAAATCATTAACATCGTTGCAAGCTCTTGAAAAGCGAACAAGCTGTGAAATATAAACCCCGTAAGATGTTGCACAGGAAACATCGCCGTCTAAAAACGGAAAATTTACAATATTAAAATTAAAATCATCTCTTTTATCATATAATTTAGTAGTGACATAACCATTTTCAATTGACAGATTTAGATCGAGAAAGTTAGCATGCTTTTCTAAAGTGTTCGCTTTATTAAGTTGTAGTTCTTTAGGGTAAATCTTATTAACAAGTAATGGAAAATGGTTATTATCTATATTTAATAAATCATCAAGGAACCTCGAGGTGTTGTTAAAAGCAATAAGGGAATCTTGTCAATATGGCTTGAAGCTGTAAAATTATTTATCTGTAAACTAAATCTTAAAGTAAATGATGCAATTTATTTGACTGAAAATTCTATATTAAATAATTATTCAAAATATTAATAAAGGTATTATTATGTAATAAAAGCATTTTTCCTTTATGATTACTCTGTTACACTTCACCCCTCCTTGTAAAAAGATTGTCCTCAATCTTAAGGTGATGAAATGCATAACAAAAAAAGTATAACACAAACAAAAACATAATATATGATTCCAATACAGAATCAAACAGACATTCATACAAGGTGGCCAACCTGCATTTGTACTCAGAAACATTCATCATAGAATCATACAAAGTTATATGATATATTTCAATAGGTTTTTTTCTTTTTTTTAAGATTTTGAATTTAATTCTTGATTAGCACAATGTTGTGTAATTTTTGCATTTAATGAACATATGATAGAAACAAACTATATACAAGTGTGCACACATCAATAATAATACTGAATATTCTTATATAGCTTTTAACTATGCAATTTCTAATATTAATATAGTGTATTTCTTATATCATTTGGATATTAGAACTAATATATATATTCGAGTAAAGACAGTTTTGATTTCAACTGAATGTTGAAATTTCAACATTGCTGTGATCATATTCACGCATGGTTTGGCTTTTATCTCCAGGATGTCATGTAACATTGTCTGATTAGCCTGAGAATAAAGTTGTCTTGCATATGCAACTATGTTTATGGTGAGATTCTCAATTATTCATTGGACGGAAAATGATCCTCCATATAATCGTAATGTTATATATTGATATGTTATTCCATGTAACATTTATTTGTGGACTGACTGAAGGATTTCTTGGAACATTTGTTGACAGTTACACTAAGTATAAGTCCATAGATATGGAATGTTGTATCTTGTATGTAATACTTTTTATGAAACATTTATTTGTGGACGGACAGAAGGATTTTTCTGAACATTCATTGACAGTCAAAAGCACACAAACATATAAAACATAAGAATTTAATAGCATTGCAAAGCCAAAGGGCGGGTCCTCAATGATCTTACCGAGACCAGAGCTCCTGGAGTAAAATCAGCAAGAACACGATGACAGGGATAAAAAAAACAAATCAAGCTTCTAGGTTCCTTTAAGAAAAGATTTCCCCATAAACCTTCATAAACTCTTAAACCCCTGCCACCGTCGTGCAACCAAAGAGGTAAGCATAATGATCAGCTGTAGAAGGGTTAATCACCAGGCATGCAGAGCGCTGTAAAATATCATGTTGGTAACCTTTCTTTTTAAATTTACAGATGGTTTTTACGAATAACCGGGAGAAATTAACATTGCCCTTTATCTTCTTAAGTTTATAAATAAAATCTCCATAAAAAACTGGCTGTGAAATACCTTGTTGCAATAAAACTGAGCATGGAAACCAGTCTCAAATCTCAAGCATCTGATTGGCTGAAATGGCGACTGGATTTGAGACTGGTTTCCAATCTCATCTTTATAACCTTCAGCACAGGCACACTTATTGTTTATGACGTGGCGGATGCTTGATAGGATTTACGTGGTTCTGAAATTAGAAGTCTGCCTACCTAATCAAAATACTATGGGTTTTTTTGTACTTGATGCAGGTGTTCTTGTCCCAAATTTTCTTTTTCTATGAAACCTCCGAAAGCGCGTACATGGGTTACAAATCGTTTAACTTACCGTTGCAATGAATATAACCGCTTTAAATGGTTCAGACTAAACTTGAACATTAAAATTAGAAAAAATATAGCATACTTACACAGACTGCAAAATCAAACTCGAATTTTTTCTTCGACTTGTTGCTTCTATTTATTCTTCCAATATATACAAATCAAAGGAAGGGCATGAACTATTCCCTTGACAAATTTAAAATTTGTATTATATTTACCCCCCCCCCCCCCACACACACACATAATTGTCATGAAAAAAACACATGATAAAAATTAACTACGAATCTCTATCTTGTTGTTCAAAAATTTGAGCAATTTTAATGTTCATTTCAAAGTGTTATATTTATGACAAACTAATCTTTTTCAGTTGAGCCCATGTCATTTTTGCAGCGGACAAACAAATGGTAGATTGTATTGAATAGAACAAGCTAATATTCTGTGTTTCAAATTACAAATTTATGTGAACTTGTTGAATAATTATCAAAGGTCTGTATCCTGTTCTTTGTGAAATTTAACCTAATTGACGATCTTGATAGCCATAAAAAGAAGCTAAAATATCGCATTTCATATTTTGGATATGTGCAAAACAGAAAGTTTTTATTTGCCAATTTTATAGGTCGATCAAGCTAAATTATTAATAGACTGTAAACACGGGTTAAGGCAAATTTACGCGTTAAAAGTACTATTTTGCGTGCTTATATCACATCGCCTCGATAGCTCAGTGGTTTACGCATCCGGATGGCATAGGCCTAACTTTTTTTCGACATGGGTTCGATTCACACTGACACACGGCTTTTGAGGAAATTTAGATTTATAGCTTTTAAGTTTTACTGCAGTCATTCAAAAGTATTTTATGTGTTTTCTTCATTTTATTTTATCGCAGAGAAAGTTATTGTGTAAAAAATATTTTTTAAAATAAATGTAAAGAAACACATGTTTCGAACCTACAACCTATAACAGCGTTGCTACCATTGCATTTTAAATGACAGTGTCCGTCCGTTCACAATTTTTGTCCGCACTCTATCGGTCTTAAGTTTTATCCGATCTTCATCAACCTTGGTCAGAATGTTTATCTCAATAATATCTAAGTAAAGTTCGAAACTGGGTCATGTGACTTTGAAATCTAGGTCACTAGGTCAAATTATAGAAAAAGCTTGTCCGCACTCTAGAAGTCTTAATTTTGGTGCAATCTTCTTTAAACTCTTTAGAATGTTTACCTTAATGATATCTTGATCAAGTTTGTAACTGGGTCATGTGACCTTAAACTAGTTCAGTAGGTCAAATTGAAGAAAAAGCTTGTCTGCACTCTAGCGGTCTAAATTTTGGTGGGATCTTCTTCAAACTTGGTCAGAATGTTTATCTCTATGATATCTAGGTCAAGTTTGAAACTGGGTCATGTGACCTTGAAATCTAGGTAACTAGGTCAAATTATAGTTAAATCTTGTCCGCACTCTAGCGGTCTTAATTATGGTCCGATCTTCTTCAATTTTGGTCAGAATGTATATCCCAATGACATCTAGTCCAAGTTCAAAACATGATCATGTGACCTTGAAAACTAGGTCACTAGGTCAAATTATAGAAAAAAATTGTTTACACTCTAGCGGACTTTATTTTATTGGGATCTTCTTCAAACTTGGTCAGAATGTTTATCTCAATGATATCTAGTTCAATTTCGAAACTGGGTCATTTGACTTTGAAAAATAGGTCAGTAGGTCAAATTAAAGAAAAAGCTTGTCCGCACTCTAACAGACTTAATTTTTGTCAGATCTTTTTCAAACTTGGTCAGAATGTTCATCTAAATGATATCTAGGTCAAGTTTGAAACTGGGTCATGTGACCATGAAATCTAGGTCACTAGGTCCAATTATAAGAAAAGCTTGCCTGCAGTCTACCGGTCTTACTTTTTTGTCCGATCTTTTTCCAACATGGTCAAAATGTTTATCTCCATGATATCTAGGTCATTTTCGAAAGTGGGTCATGTTACCTTGAAAACTAGGTCACTAGGTCAAATTGAAGAAAAATCTTGTCTGCACTCTAGCGGTCTTAATTTTGGTGGGATTTTTTCAAACTTGGTCAGAATGTTTATCTCAATGATATCTATGTCTAGTTTGAAACTGGTTCATGTGACCTTGAAAACTAGGTCACTATGTCAAGTTATAATAAAAGCTTGTCTGCACACTAGTGGTCTTAATTTTAGTCTTCACTTTCATTACCATAGGATTTTGGATCCTTTCTTGAAATTGACATATTGCATTATGGGTTCCCGAGTTATGGCTCCCGAAAGTGCCGAAATTAACTATTTAGACTTTGTCTGCACAATAGCAGCTTCATTTTTTATTTGAATTTAATCAGACTTGTACAATACTTGAGTTCCTATAAGATCTCGGTTCCTTTCTTGAACCAGCTAGATTACATAATGGGTTCCAGAGTTGTGGCCCTTGAAAGAGCCTAAGTAAGCTATTTTGACCTTTTTTATACAATAGCAGCTTTATTTTTTTTACTTGATTTTACCACACTTGCTTACAACTCCTGCAAGCATTGAGCAGTTGACAGGTGAGCGACACAGGGTCCTATGGACCCTCTTGTTATTTCTTGCAGCTTACCTTTATATCCCATATTCGGAGGGAAGACTAGTCTTCGATGTCATACAGGTGATGAATTAGAAAAAAAAGGTGAAATTTGCATATAAGAAATTGCCACATTCAGATAAACAGCCTCCCCACAAAGTCAAGATGAAGAGATAGAGAGCATGGTTATTAAAATGATCAGCTTTAAATAGATACCACAAACAATTAACAAAAATGAGAACCCGAGGGGTTACCGCCTTGGAACGGTCTGTGGCAAATCAAATTGCAACAAGGTATTCCAAAACCAGTTTTTATGGAGATTTAATTTATAAACTTAAAAAGAAAACAGGCAATGTAATTCCTCCCGATTATTCTTAAAATCCTTATGTAAATTTAAAAAGAAAGGTTACCAACATGATATTTTACATCGCTCTGCAGGCCTTGTGATTAACCCATCTACAGCTGATTAGTATGCTTATCTCTTTCGTTGCACGACGATTGCAGGGGTTTATGAGTTTATGAAGATTTATGGGGAATTTGTTTTCTTTAAAGAACCTATAGGCTCGATTTGTTTCTTTTATCCCTGTCATCGTGTTCTTGCTGATTTTACTCCAGGAGCTCTGGTCTCGGTAAGATCATTGAGTACCCGCCCTTTGGCTTTGCAATGCTATTAGGTTCTGATGTTTTATATATTTGTGTGCTATTGCATGCAACATTGTTGAGCCGATGGTCGGGTTGGAGTTAATTCACCAAGACAACTTGTACTTCTTTTGTGATATGAAAACCTGTTGGGGTAAGTGTGAGGTTGGTGCACGCTAGAACCTGGTTTAAACCCCCAGTGGCAATTTTAATGGCTACTTTGATTTGCCACTGACCGTTCCAAGGCGGTAATTCCACGGGTTCTCATTTTGAAGTCTCCTCCATATCAGTATAAACACAGGTAAAGATTATTATTTCTATTGCACCAGGGATAAACGTTGATGTATCCTTGATTGAAAATAGACATCAATCCACAGACTCTGGTTTTCCACCGGATATAGTGTTACGCATAACTTCAGTCGACGTAGCGTGCGACATAATTTTGACAAGAAACATAGATCTCTCAGACAATGTGCCAATCTTCCTACAAAGAACCGAAGGAATCAAAGGCTACAAAATAAACAGCGACAAGGCAAGTACTCTTAACAATTTTTAATCAGTAAGCAAATGCATTTCACATATTTAAATCAGAAACAATGTCATCCGTCTTGAACTTTTTGTTTAACTGTCCTTGCCAATATTTGCCGATTTGTTTATGTATGTATGTTAAGAACAAATAATGTTGGTATATAAACACACATATCAAAATCAATTTCAAGATTATGTTCTTGAAGTGTACATTTTCCTTAACTTAAAGACGAAAAGGATAAAAGGACGCGATGGCAAATGAGCGGAGACGCTGCGAACGGAAGATGGCAAAGTAGCGATAACATCTTTTCTTCTTGCAGTCACCCCTTTGCGTGTTGGCTATCGTGCCATTGCTCTTTCGCCATCGTCACTTCTCATTTTCCCATTTTCGAGTGATAGTGCTAACCAAGCACAGCATAGTATTGTTCGTTTCTACTGGCCTGAGATTTGTCTTTTTGGCTACATTTAACCATTTAACTTATGATAACTTACAGACTTTTCTATTGATAAAACGACGGTAGTGTAAAGTGATGTCACTCTCACTTATACAAATTACTCTTACCTTTACAGGAGGTTGCATATTACAACAACATGACCACAGGGGCTTCATTTATGGTGTGGGGAGCAGACAAAACTCTGAATCAAGTGGAAGAACAGTCTTTCACATATGTAAGATTTTTTAATAAAATTTACATTTATTAATTTAAAATTGAGCAATTAAATTATTCTCACCTCTAATTTAAGGCTGTCAATAGCAAATCAAGCGAAATCAAAACTGAGCAAATAAGCCTTTAAACAAGATGAGAACTACACATGAATAGTGATTGTAACGATTACAGTGACGCGTATGTGATAGTTCCGCGTTTTGAGAAAAAGCCACAATAAAATCCAACTGGTTTGCATATCAGGTTACATACACCTGGGTTGTGATAAAGGTCCGTTTGAAGATCAGAAGTTCACTCTGTAAGAGGCTGAATATATGTGTTTGAGGGTAGAAGTGTTATATGAAGGAACAGACTAAGGATTGTATATGCTAATTATTTGTCACAATGTTGTTTTAGACTCCGATGCAGGTTTAATCGATTTTGGCAACTTTAAATGTTTCGAACACAATGGCAAAAGATAACCCTGAAAAAGTTTAAAACAAAATAGAAATATATTTCTTATGATTTAAAAGTAATTTGAACAAGAGATTATCTTGAAAATTGCAGAATTGAAGAGCAAAATGATATGAGTTAACATTTTTAACTTCTTCAGAAGATATTCGTAATCCTACCCTCTTAACTAACTTGAAGATATCCGAGTTAACCTCTAAACAAAATTTACAAGATGTAAAATATAAACCCCATCAGACGCTGCACGTTAAACGTTACTATCTCAAAAAAAGGAAAATGAAATATATTTAAATCAAAATCATATTAACCATTTCAACACATATTTAGATCGGTGATGATCGGTTGTAGATAAGTTTTCGATCCATGTGCAATCGGTTATTTGTAAAATATTTTCACCGATCTAGAATTCTTAACATGTCTAAAAATCCCGATCGGTAATTTTTCACCGACGGAACTCATCTTTCCCCAATAGTAATTGATAGGTTGCAAACACATGAAGAATAGTTGGCATCGGTGGTAAATTCCTTGTCATCGGTTCACTCCATAATTTGGCTAAAACAACTACCTATCGATCACCAACGGCTCTGTGTAACTGGGGTTTGACCGGGTAAACTAACGTGGCAGTTACAAACGTTTAAGCTTAAGATAGTTGACTAATTTTGCATTAACATTTACGAGTTATTAAATGCACAATTTAAATTTGTACTTGAAATAATTAATCGCGTCAAGAATTCTGTGAGACGTGATAATACGGATGCCTATATAAAAGGATGCACAATATAAGTAACACGTCATTATATACATGTATCATACAAGTCACAAGTTTACAACCAATATCTTGTTAACCAATACCAGAATTTCTGGGCCAATATAAGACAGTTAATTAATGATGTAAACCGCGTTTTATATCCGTAAAGGTTTCATATTCTCAATTATATTTAGAAAATCGACAAACATAACTGATCATTTCGAGATTTTAATTAATCTATAACAATAAATTGACTATATTGCACGATTGTCATTCGACTGGCTAGCTGTATTGAATTTCCCACCTTTTTCTTAAAAGATTAATTACATTCGCTCTAAAATCGTTGTGAAAACAAAAGATGAATACCAGAATGCTGAATTCTGGTGATTCGTCGGTAATAAAAAAAGTGAAATATGCATATCAGAAATCGCCACTCTCACAAAACAGCCTCCTCACGCAGCGAAAAAGAAGACAGGAAGAGAGAGCATGTTTTCTATATCAATTTAAATAAGACGCCACAAACAATTAGCGAAAAAGTGAACCCGTGGGGTTACCGCCTTGGAACGGTCAGTGGCAAAACAAATTGCCACAGGGGGTTTAAACCAGGTTCTAGGGTGCACCAACCACACACTTTTGTGGCGTCTCTTTTGAAACTGATAATTGTAACACCATGCTCTCTTCTCTCTACTTTTTGGCTGTGGGAGGCTGTGTCTGCTGAATATGGTTATTCCTCATATGCATATTTCATTTTTTAAATATTCGAAATGTACAAAAAGGTAATATATAAGATATCTATAAATCAAGACTAAAAGCTATTGGCTAAAATGTTTAATACCTCATGGAAACACATCGATTTATAAGTCTATTTCGGTAATAATTCCTTTTGCTCTACTACTGCTTCTTTAGGGCAAGAACGTAGTCAAACAATTTTATCACTTACCTGACAACGTAAAAATGTGCGCTTAGTGACATGTTTTATATGTTTGTGTGCTTTTTCATGCAACATTGTTGAGCCGATAAGTGGGTTGGAGTGATTTCACCAAGACAACTTGTATTTGTTTGTGATATGAGAACCTGTTGGGGCAAGTGTGAGGTTGGTGCACCCTAGAACCTGGTTTAAACCCCAGTGGCAATTTGATTTGCCACTGACTGTTCCAAGGCGGTAACCCCTCGGGTTCTCATTTTTGTTAATTGTTAGTGGTGTATCTTTTGAAACTGATAATTTTATTTACCATGCTCTCTCCCTCTCTTCTTGACTGTGTGGGGAGGCTGTTTTTTTCTGAATGTAGCGATTCCTGATATGCATATTTCACCTTTTTACTTTAACGAGTTCTTTAAAAATATGGACTTATTATTAAAACCTTTAAATATACTTAGCTTACACATTGTTGGCGGCATGTATCCCTTGAAACTGCGACAAGTGCTCAAAGATTGAGTGATTTTATCACTTTTTAACAATATTTTGTAGTTTGGCACATTCCCCGTTGATGGAAACGTGTTTCATGTGCAGCCGAAGACACGAGGGCACTCAGTTACCAAGATGAAGGACAGTCTGCCACTACATACAGATTTTATATCTACAGCAGAACACGGTAAGAGGCTAGGGACTATCATTACTTAATATTGCTTGGAAATAATACATAACATGAGGGACTATCATTACTTAATATTGCTTGGAAATAATACATAACATGATAAAACACTGATTGTTCTAAGCTCGAGTTTGACAGCAGATAAAATCAAGATAATCAAGATCAATGGTAAGCAAAAGAACTTCCCCTTTTCGTAAAAAAACCTGCAAGGTTAATTAAATTTTGTATTTTAATTAAATATATGAAATTCTGTGTAAGCCTTTAAAATAGGACCATAAAACGGTTGTTGTCTTGGTATTCTGAAATGACGAAGCATTCAATTAACAGTGTCAAAAGGTTCATTATTATATGTATTTTTACATGTACGCTGATGGGCAGTTAGGTAGGATGGAGTAAGGAAACAAGGAGATTTGTTATTTGTTTTTGAAAACATGGCGGAGTTATTGTTAGGTTTGTGCACCCTTTGTTAATACTTTATGTTAAATAATGATCGTATTTAATACTTACTCGTTCTCAATATTTATGAAGCTGTGTTTAAGCTACTTCATATGAATTATTAGTCTTTATATACCATCAGTATTTCAGCTATCAGGCGGATTACTTTCAAACTTGCACATATGATCAAACAGGATGTGTAGATGAACAGGTGTTAAAACAGTGTATACTGCGAAAAAATCACAATTTTGGCAAGGGCCTTTCACCCCCCCCC
>JAZAYU010000073.1:3025161-3401454 GCA_038501625.1 Corbicula japonica | reverse complement strand
TCTTTTTGAAGTTTTATTTATAAAAAAAGACTACTACATGTGTTTGTAACTATTACCAGTGGATGGCGTAAATTATTAACATGACAAAAGATTACCTGATTGGCACTGTCCACCTGTCCAGCCATCCGTACAGAGGCAACTAATATGCCCTTGCGAGTATGAACATGTTCCTCCATGTTGGCACGGCCTAAACAGCACACACGGGTCGTTCACTGTAGAAAACATGTATGGTTTGCATCAACACAAACAAGGCATTATTGTATCAGTAACACCGCCTAACTACGGGTCTCAGAAAAATCAGTCTGTTAAGTTTTAAACGCCCTTCAGAGCTATAAACTAAATTGTACATTCGCAAAGTGTATAACTTGAATTGAAGATTGAGTGATATTTACACCCTTCGTGTTACACTTGTAAGGTCCATAACAAAAAAACTTATAACATAAATTAAATGGTTTATTTTTGATAAGCATACAATTATAATTATACATTTAATTTAGGAAGATAAAGAACATGTGTTAATTAAAAAGTATAGATTGAATATTTATGGATAATTGAAATGTGTGATATCTATTCCAGGCGCTCCATTTCATTGTTAGATCTGGTACAAAATGCTCCATATACCTCCCCAAAGAGTATCCTTCAATTGTAATTCCAGTGCTATACCTTTTGAGATTCAAGCTTTAGGCATTAACTGCTTACTTGATTCGCAATGAGCGCCTGCGGAACCTTTTACACAATCACATGTGAAGCTTCCGGGATTATTGATACACGTCCCGCCATTTTGACAAGCGTTATGTGCCAAACACTCGTCAATATCTGGAAATAGTCATTGCTAATATTACAAGTGGAAAACAAATTAATGTGCATAGCATTAATTATCATGGCTAAATTAACATTGTGTAACTTTCCATTCTTCCCAAATGATAATGAAACAAAGTCCTGATTAAAAACAAATAAACAACTGTCTCTGTTTTAAATAAGTAAATACATGTTAAAATTCGTAACATATTAAACTTAAATGACGGCGTTGCATTATCAACTTCATGACGTAGTGTGCATCGAGCAAGATTAAGAGTTGAAACCAGTGTTTTACTTCGAAAATCCGAATATTTCTCGTAGTATATCAACTAAACGCCTTTCTGTTTGCTTTCTTACATGTTTTTGTATTGCCTTAATGTTTGCGCTATTGCAAAGTAAGTTGTAACCTGTTTGGCAATAATCCCCAGTCCATCCGCTCGGACAGTGGCAGGAGTAGTGTCCAGGTGTGTTTGTACATGTTCCTCCATTGTTACAAGGGTGGTATACAGAGCACTCGTCGACGTCTACAATTTAAAATATGCTTATCATGCAAGAATGCTATAAAATAATCGTTTACGTTAATTATAGATAAAATAAATGTTTATACGTAATACATAACGGCCTACTATAAAACATTAATGAAAGCAAACACATCACCTTCTATTAACAACTGTTTAAGGTGCTATCGTGGCAGTTTTCCTTACACTGTCATTGATATATTAAAATCTGTCTGACGGCAAAATGCAGTTCAACAAAACTTTAATCACAAATCAATGTTTTACATGTAATGTACACCACCCAAAGTTCTAATTGGTCATCAATTGTAAAATTTTATAATTTATTGTAGCTTTCTTTCTTCCCAATGTCGAGAGAGCTTGTGAAAAGACCTGTTTTGTCTTGAAATCAATTATACATAGTAATTTTAATCTGTATTGATTGTTTTGTCACTAAAATGAATCTAATACCTTTTACTTACACTGCAGGTTCAAATTTAGAACAGTCTTTAATGGAAGGGGATTTAAAACGCATGTTTTAAAGTGACTTATTTATATAAAAGTGCTTCGAATAAATATGGTTTTATGTTTTCCTTCAAACGTGCTATTTAAAGCAATATTTGGTTGCTCGACCTTCAAGTGAATGAAATGCATTGTGAACAAAATTGATGATAAAATCGCTAAAATGTTCTTAAATCACTTAGTAAGATCATTGAGTACCCGCCCTTGGGCTTTGCAATGCTATTAGCCTCATATATTTTATATGTTTGTGAGCTTTTGCGTGCAACATTGTTGAGCCGATGGATAGGTTGGAGTTACTTCACCAAGACAACTTGAAATTGTTTTGTGATACGAGAACCTGTTGGGGCAAGTGTAAGGTTGGTGCACCCTAGAACCGGGTTTAAACCCCCAGTGGCAATTTGTTTTGCCACTGACCGTTCCACGGCAGGCATCCCAAAGGTTCTCATTTTCGTTAATTGTCTGTGGCGTCCTATTTGAATTGACATACTTATAACAAACATGCACTCTCTCACTTTCTTCCTCTCTTCTTTTTCGCTTCGTGGGGAGGCTGTGTTTTTTTAGTGTGGCGATTCCTGATATGCATATTTTACTTTGTTACAAGATTAAGCTTAAATTGAAGACTGGATAAGAGAGCATGGTATTATAATAATCAGTTTCAAAATAGACACAAACAATTAACGAAATCGATAGGTTTCCGCATCGGAACAGTCAGTGGCAAAACAACTTGCCACTGTGGACTTACACCAGGTTCTAGGATGCACCAACCTCAGACTTGCCCCCACAGGTTCTCATTTCAACAAACAAGTACAAGTTGTCTTGGTGAAATAAATCCTACCCTCCAGCTCAATAATGTTGCATGCAACAGCACACAAAAGCACACAAACATATAAAACATCAGAAGCCTATAGCATTGCAAAGCCGAATGGGAGGGTACTCAATGACCTTTCCAAGACCAGAGCTCAAATCAGCAAGAATACGATGACAGGGATAAAAGATTCCCCATAAACCTTCATAAACATATTAAACTTAAACCACTGCCACCGTCATGCAATCGATAAGGAAAGCATACTGATCAACTGTGGATATTCACCAGGTCTGAAGAGCGTTGTAGAATATCATTTTGGTAACCTTTCTTTTTGAATTTACAGATGTTTTTTTTACAAATAGCGTGGAGAAATAACCATTGCCTTTTATTGTTTTATGTTTATAAACTAAATCTCCGTAACAAACTGGTTGTGAAATAACTTACTGCAATAGTGATTTTAAACTGCACCTGTATGTATGAATTCAATCTGGGTATCGGCGATCAAACTTGCAAAAGGTTTTCATTAATATGAGTTACAGATAACCTTGTTTAAAAAAGTTTTTTGTTCAGCAAAGATTACGTTCTTTAAAATCTTTAACATCATTGCAAGCTTTGGAAAAGCGAACAAGCTGTGAGATATTAACGAGGTAAGATGTTGCGAGGAACATCGCCGTCTAAAAAATGAAAATGTTCTATACCGGTATTTTGTCATTCAGAGTTTTGTTTCAGAATGGGGATTGAAACCATTTTCTTATTGGCATTTTCAAACAAGCATGCTATTAAAAAAGTCCGAACTATTTCTCGTAGTTATTAACCAGAGCTACTACAAACACAGATCAAACCTGTTTGGCACGTATCGCCGGACCATCCGCTTGCACAGTGGCATTTATAGCGTCCTGGTGTGTTGGTACAAAATCCTCCATTATTACAGGGATGGTTTACAGAACATTCGTCTATGTCTACAATTTAAAATACGCATGTCATGCAAGAACGGTGTAAAAGCGATCGTCTACGTTTTTTTATGAAAATAAGAAGTTATATAAATACTTTAATATTTTTAAAAAATAAATGTAGGCCAACTTAAGAAGCGCTACAGCTGCCTCTATTTTGAACTTATATAGGTTTATTTTTTAAAAAGTCACATTAACGAACACATAAGCCTTAAAGGTTCCTGGCTATATCTTTTAGAAAGAAAACAACCTCATTTTTGTTCTTTTTACATAGTATTGTATTGCTGAAATGTTTAAAGCAGTACTCGCGGTAAATCGTGTTTGCAATGCAGTTTTGCAGCATTAATGCAAACACAGATATTACCTGTTTGGCAATTATCACCGGACCATCCGCTCGGACAGTGGCAGCTGTAGTGCCCCTGTGTGTTTGTACATGTTCCTCCATTGCTACAAGGGTGGTATACAGAGCATTCGTCGACGTCTACAATTTCAACATATGCCTATGTAAGAATGGTGTTCTTTTATAACAAATCTAAGCTACATTATGTGATTATCCACATCCTTTGCAAACTCAGCTTATAAATGACAACATTACGGATGTATATAGTATTACATGTACGAATACAAATTCTATAAAACCAATCAAATGCATACATAAGAAACACTTTTTCGTTGCACTTTTATGCCTAACCGAGTCGTGATAAACCCTGCAATACTGTTCATAACCGTTCAAGTTATTCTTTAATAAAAATAACATCACAATAAGGTGAATTTGTTTGTTCACGATACGAATACACATAAAGGTAGCTAATTGTTCTTCGCATGCACGCATGTATATATTCAGAATACTCAGTTATTCAAAATAATTGGTAATATATTTTACAATTGATAAACCCCTATAAATATTGTCTTTATTCTGTATTATTTCTTTCTTTCTTTGACTTTTTTCGTCTTCACCTCCTTGTTGTCAATGATTTAAATTTAATTTTCTTTATTTCGTCGCTGTGTGGAGATCTTGTGTGTTCTGAATTTTTTTTTGAAAACTATTCTTTTCTCAAATTATCAAAACTATAATGCCATGTTTACCTTAACATATTAGGTAATAATACTCAAACTCGCCTTTGATTGAGTTGCGCTTAACCCTTGGCTAGGCGGCGTGGGTAGTAACATACATTTCAATAACTGCCCAAGAACAGAAATAATCAAACCGAGCCTGCATTTTTCATATTTGTCGTGTTCGGTGGCTTTCAAAGTTATCTATTATATAATATGTATTACTATACAGTACGTTATGAAATACTTCCATCGCTCGATCAATTAGAATGTCGTCAGTAGTCCAGACTTTAAATATGATTTGTAAGAAGCTTAATATGCACCAGTCAGTACTCAACGATTGAAATATTCTGTACCTATTTAAAACATTGCTAACCTGTTTGGCAATGTTCTCCACTCCAACCGCTTGGGCATTTACACTTGTAACTTCCAGGACTATTAGTACATGTACCGCCATTCTGACAAGAGTTAACTGATAAACATTCGTCAATGTCTGAAACATTTTACGTAAAACGTGATATATATTTCCTTGAAAAAATAGCAGAATAATTCCACATGACTAAAATGATAAAAAAAATACCAACGCAAATACGAAACACTAGTATAAAACATCCGTGACGGTTGTAAAACGTCTCCACGTACTTTCAAGAAGTGTTCGTATTAATTCTGCATTTTTAAAACCGTTTATCTCCGTAAATAAGCTGATGACATCCAGGGGCAAGGCGGTGTGGAAGTAAAATCAATTACATTTCTATTTCTGCCACTGAACATGTTCAATCAAACCAAGCTTGTATTTGTTATGTGTCGTGTGAGGCTTTAAAGAATCTCTTTTTATCTATTCAGACGAATAAAAGTGGAATGCCACATCGACAACTTAAACAACATCTTCACACGATCAGAGTACAGTGTTGTCCACAAAAAATAGGATACGTGTAATGTTAAATGAATATATATCATCTTTAATATTAAAGTTGTTAAATTTAAAAAAAAAAAAACGATAGTCTGCTTTCGAGATTGATCATTTCTGTGTTATTTACCCTTTATCTTCGTTTCTTCGTTGTGCTTTTAGTCGTTTATATACTCGTCAGAATATATGTGAATATAAAAATAAAGGTAAATTGGATTGAACGGTAAACGCTTGTTAACATTGTTTAATCGGTTGGAGAAAACCAGAAAAAGAATGATTGTTATGAAACGATATAATACATTTAAACAACCTGTTTGGCATATGTCGCCGGTCCATCCATTCGCGCATCTACACAAGTAGCCTCCTGCAACGTTTGTGCAATGTCCTTGGTTCTTGCAAATATTCGGAGTTAAACATTCGTCTACATCTTGAAGGTAAATGAAACAATTTGAATTTTAATAGTAAATTAGATTATTTCAATATTACAAATCAAATCTTTACATGCACATGGAGAGTCATGTGCTGATTCCGAAAACCTAAAGATTGAACGCGAGAAGATATCGGATTTTGACACACCAAGTGAAAAGAATTATAAAATAGTTTATAATTATTTCTTAACGAAGGTTATCGTTTGTTTCTTTAAGGTAAGTGGATATTGCAATTGTATTTTATTTTTAATTTTTTTATTCATTTGATTGGACAGTGATTTATTTCTACACCTGAAACAAACTTAGTATAAGGTACCCTACTTGATTAAATCTGTAATTAATATGAATTTTTTCCACAATTTCCTTATGTTACATGTACTACCACTTAACAGAATTTACATGTATAACAATAAAATCGCTTTTCTATTGATTATTCATAAGCAAGAAAATATATTTCATTTTATACCATACTTTCAAAACATTATGGCTGACCTAAATTTGGATGACCAAAACATCATGTATTATGCAGCATTACGTTTAAATTATTTGTTCTATTTTGAAAGCAATTTAGTAGTAATATAAAGATAAAAGAAAAGTAAAAGCATTATTTTAATATCAGCCAGTCTCTGACAAAATGACTCTTGTCGCATATTTAACTTTTTGGGTGCTTAGACCACACTATCCTACTTTTTGTCACTTGCTCGTTAATTTTTATTTAAATGATACCCATAATAATTATAAAAAATAATGTTTGTATTTATAAGAGGTCAACATATAAATAATGAAATATTGTACATATGGTCAGTTACTGTACTGTAAAACAAATAACGTGGCCTAAGGGTCATTTTATCAGAGACTGGTTCAATTATTATATAATTGATGATAATTAAGGTTAATTTAAAAGCTCAAGATGAGTAATGAAAAAGTTATCATATATGTTGATTAATCAATATTTGGCCACTAATATAATCGCTTATTAGTTAACTTAAATAATATTGACACAATCATTATGTACAAATCAGCCCACCTTATTGCGGTAGCACCAAATTCAAGTGGTACAACAAGGATCACTTCCTTTAAAAAAATAAAAAAGCCACCATTTTGGAATTTCAATGAGTCTATAATTTATGAATGTAAATGTTAATGGTGTAACTTCAGGTGCAAGAGGCGGCAGAGGTTAAGTCTATGTTGACTCTTTTTGTGATATCTTTTTGTGTAATTAAATTGTTTTTAGTTTACCTAACTCGCAGGTAAAAGCGATGTCTGAAGCGAGAAAGCTGGCAACTAAAACAACAGTGAGTTTTAAGGAAAAAAGCTTGATTTGAGCAAGTGTAGTACGCACATTATTACAAACAGGATCAAATCTCAGTTTGGACAACTCAGTTGGTTACGTCGCAGGAATTGCATGGCTAGGCGCTGTCGCCGTGACGGTGCGGGTTCGCTCCCAGCTAGAGACACTATCATTTAAAATTCACAGTAGCGCTATTTGTGCAGTGTGGCGGCCGTAAAAAGTCTCCCCGTACATTTAGTCAGTACTGTTATCAGTAAATAAACCCGTTACCGATGTCATGCAGTGATTGTTACGTATATCAGGGCTATCCGATCAACGTTTTTTGGCGTTGTCCCGGTTAGCTCAGTTGGTTACGTCGCAGGAATTGCATGGCTAGGCGCTGTCGCCGTGACGGTGCGGGTTCGCTCCCAGCTAGAGACACTATCATTTTAAAGACATGTCAAAATGACTATTACATGTGGGTCGTTGATAGCACGTGCCAGGAAGAAAACCTGCTTTGGATATAAAAACAAATAAATCAGACTGGATGAAAAAGAGAGTTGGCTGTCACAGTGTGTAGTAATGTTCATGTTGTTTTGTATTCAAAACGAAGTAGCATGCATGTAAGCATTCCGTGGTATCTTATACCAGCCTGGACACTACTGTAGACTAAGGATTGAAAATTGACCGACAATTAAAACAGCGTTGGCACCTTATTTCTTCAGTCATAAAAATTGGTAATTTTAAAATCTAGAACAATTGATATTTTTTTAATTAATAACAGTGTCATAAATCAAATGAATTCATATTGGCCTTGTTATTGGGCATCGGGCAGTCATCTTAGCCAGTATGACTACCCTTGGCACACTAATAAGGCCAATATGACTTCACTTAAGAAATGATATTATATCGAACAAATAACAGGGCCTATATCAAATCACTTTTTTTATAAACATATAGTATAGTACATGTATCTAGTAATATTATAAAATAATGCTTTCAAGTGTTGTTTTTCACATTCGAAGTGTCTGTTTTAAACACTAAGATCAATATATACGAACAAAAACAAACATAAAATTATATCTAACTATATTTTATCACCGTATACCTTTAGTTATTTACTGGGCTATCGTTCTGTTCTTATTGAACGTTGGCTGGTAGGAAAGTTCTGCAAAACCTTAAACTTGGAATGAAGGTCTATACTTTGTGTTTTACCACACACATAAATCCTCCAACTAAAGGCTCAAATTATCCAAGTTCAATATTTTAACAGTTGTGTCAAAAGATCGCATGTTAGTCCTAAAAATTTATTCCATATACCAACCTGTCTGACAATCATGCCCCGTCCATCCACTCGAACATTGACAGTTGTAATCTCCTGCAGTATTACTACACGTTCCGCCATGTTGACATGGTTTGATTGTCAAACATTCATCTATGTCTAAAATGGTATATCAAGACTAAACATAACTTTAAAAATTGTCCATTGTATGTATACATGTAACATGAACATATAAATAACATAATTTTTATTAAAACGAAATAAAAAACCAATAGCATAATGTTGTTAATAAAAATAGATGTTAACCTGGTAAAAGTTTATAAGGCCTTTTACTCTAACGTAGCTGGTTTTCAGTTTCTTGTTTTCGTTTAAAAAAAAGAGTAAAATATGCATATCAGGAATGGCCACATCCAGCAAACACAGCCTCCCCACACAGCCAAACTGTAGAGAGGAAAAGAGAGCATGGTATTGATCATTGTGAACATGGTATTATAAGAACCAATTTCAACATGGACGCCACCAACAATTAACGAAAGTTAAGAGGGGTTACCGCCTTGGAACGGTCAGTGGCAAAACTTTGCCACTGAGGGGTTTAAACCAGGTTCTAGGGTGCACCAATCTCACATTTGCCCCAACAGGCTAATTGTTTGTGGCGTCCATATTGAAATTAATTATTGTAATACCATGCTCTTTTTTCCTCTCTACTATTTAGCTTTGTGGGAAGGCTGTGTCTGCTGAATGTGGCCATCCCTGATGTGCATATTTCACTTTCAAGTTCAGTATGAGCTACATGTGTATTTGACTAATTGTATCAACAGTGGATTACGTAAAATAAAACATGATGTTTAAACATTTCCAAAGGCACATTACCTGTCTGACACTGTCCACCTGCCCAGCCATTCGTACAGAGGCAACTTAGATGCCCTTGTGTGTATGAACATGCTCCTCCGTGCTGGCATGGGCTCAACATCACACACGGGTCGTTCACTGTAGAAAACATGTATTATATGCATAAACAAATCAAAAAGAACAAACTAAAACGTTTGTCGACGTATGTAGAGGTGACCTCCGCCTAACTAAGGGTCTCGGAAGAAACAGTTTGCTAATTTTAAACTTCTTTCACCGATACACCGATATACACGATATACATAAATTCTTAAGTTCTAACCGTTTTTATTGCATTAAAAGCGTTAACAATAGTTTATCTAGATTGCATGTAGTTTTGTAGTGCTTATAAGTTCTATTATAAAATAAAACATTAAATAAAAATGTTGTATTATACATTTTAAGATTTAGGCATTAGGTAGCGCACATAATAATATGCTTACTTGCTTCACAGTGAGCGCCTCCAGTACCTTTTACACAGTCACATATGAAGCTTCCGGGATTATTGATGCATGTTCCGCCATTTTTGCAAACATAATGTAGCAAACACTCATTAATATCTGGAAAAAATGTCATAGCTTAATTTGCAAGTGTAAAAAGTAAATGTGCATCGTCAATAATAATGCCGATATTAAAATAATGCAACCACCCTTTCTTCCCAATTGATTATGGAATTAAGTCCTGATTTAAAACAGATAAATAACTAGATCTATTTTAAAAAGTAAACATACTTTAAATAACGTCAGAAATTAAACTTACAAACAAACAATTTTCGTCATACGCTGTTATTCACTTCATGTCGTTGTCTACATTAAAACACAATGCTCAAACAAACAGCCATCTTCAATTTCGCGCATAAACACGAAAGTAGAGCGGACGCAGAGTTTAGGATACATGTAAGGTCATGAAAGATAAGGTAATATTAATACAAGGGTAGAAATGTGGATGTTTACTGTATAGTAACGTTTGATCTACCAGATACATAAACAGCACTATTTGCAAAGGGCATCACAATACCTTGCCAAGTTGAACAAATATAAGATACGATATCTTCTGGTAAAACAATTAGAAAACCAACAAAACAAAAATGAAAGTTGCGTTTGTTAGAGCAAGATAGAGAGTTGAAACCATGGTTTTACTGGCATTTGCAAACAATTATCTTGCAATTTAAAAAATCCGACTATTTCTCTCAGTATATTAACCGAACGCCTTTCTATTTGTTTTCACACATGTTTTTGTATGGCATAAATGTTTGCGCTATTGCAAAGTAAGTTCACTTGTAACCTGTTTGGCAATATTCCCCAGACCACCCGCTCGGACAGTGGCAGGTGTAGTGTCCAGGTGTGTTTGTACATGTTCCTCCATTGTTGCAAGGATGGTATACAGAGCATTCATCCACGTCTACAATTTAAAATTCTACTGTTAAAATTGTATAATGGTGCTATGGCTGTTGTCATTGTACTATCATTGATAAAAAAAGAAAATGATCAAAATCTCTCTAACGGCAAAATGCATTTCAATAAAACTGCAATCACAAATCAATGTTTAATTTATGATTATTTTATATACATGTACGCTTACTAAAGTTAGAACTGTAAAGAAACTTAGAACTAAAACATCCATAAAATTAGTTTTGCAACCCAACACAAAAACGAAGCAAAACTAACAAGTCTAAACATAAAGTTAATTAAATGTCTTCATGGGTGATGAGTTACTGACAACAATATCTAACGTTATTTGGTTAAACAAATGCATTCATTGTGAGATTCTTATAAAAATGTATTAGAATTTCTAAATGGATGACACAAATAAAAAAGTTGATTTCTCTCTTCATAGTTAAAAGTTCTTTTCAAGGACCTTTTGTATTGTAGTCGGAATCATTTTACTCGTGTGGTCATTTGAATTGTTGTTTTGTTTTTGTGTTTGATTGCAAATATCAATTTTAGTGATTTTAGCATTAACTAGTTTTCTTTGCTTTTCTAACTTGCTTTAATGTAAGTAAAAGTCATACACTTATGCATTGATTTGTGCCAGCTTTGATGGGCCTCTATTCCGCCCTTTGACATATTTTGAACTTTTTCTGTTTTGTCTATGGCATAACAATGACGAAAAACCACGCCTTAATGACAAAAATATGAAATTAATAAACACCTGCATGTATTTATTTAACGACTCTCACTATTTCTGTAATAAAAACTCATTTCTGTTTTTTCTATAACAAGTTATGGTATTGCCAAAATGATTGCCGCAGAACTTGCAGCAGCTGTTTTTGCAATTGCGACAGTATTTAAAGAGAGGTCTAACCTGTTTGGCAATTATCCCCGGACCATCCGCTCGGACAGTGGCAGATGTAGTGTCCCGGTGTGTTAGTACATGTTCCTCCATTGTTACAAGGATGGTTTACAGAGCATTCATCCACATCTAAAAATGGATAGAAAGATGCCTGTAAATGCATGTATTTAATAATTACATCATTTAATAAAAAGCTTCTTGGTAACATCCTGATTACTAGTATTTTCCTAGTACAAAAATCGAGCGCCTTTCCATACGTGCCTTTCTATTGTTTGCATGTTGTGCAATTGCTGGAATGTGTAATGTTTTGCGCAGAACTCCGTATTGATCGTTTTACACAGATCTAACCTGTTTGGCAATAATACCCGGACCATTCTCTCGTACAGTTGCATGTGTAGTGTCCCACTGTGTTTGAACATGTTCCTCCATTATTACAAGGATGGTACAAATAGCACTCGTCTACGTCTAAAATGAAAAAAAGAAAAACAATTTATTGTTTGTCTTTGTTTTAAGAATACATGTAAGTAAATGCTGATAACACCTACATCTTTATAAAGCACAGAGCTCTATGTAATGATACAAATACGGAATATACACACATTATATAGTAAAAATTCAAACTTTTATCTTTATTTAATTAATGTAAAGCATCTTTCCATTGTCATTGACATTATACTGCTTAAGGTTTTGCAAATATACTCAATGGGTGGGGTAGTGGAAAAAAACAAAAGAGTTGTTTTTCTTAGAATGTTGAGTAATTTTCGAAAATAAAAAGTATACTATATTATTGCAATAATAATATATTGAATAATATGTTGCGTAAATTTTGAATATAACACTAATTTTTATGTAAACAAACATTTGCATCTATTCACAAGATACTGAAGATCGTATTAGCAAAAGTAACGCGTACACAGGCTAATAAATATAGCTAACTACAATACGTTGTTGAGATACAGAAAGGAAAAGCAAACTTCAAGGAATCCGAGAATGATATCCTCGTGTCTATTTTCGGTTTCAAGGCGTAAACCATTCTGATGTATTTTTCAAATTTCGACATTAACTCTCACTGGCAGACCAATGGAAGTGAAAAGAAAATGTAGTATCCTGAGGCTACATTTAAGTTTAGATGAACAAGCTATTGAAAAATGTTTTTATTTGCACGGAACAGACACACACAAAAAAGAAATACCGTTTGCACGGGAACTCTGGAATCGCTATTTAAAATCGTCTAGAAAAATGACACAAATTTCGCGTAATCACCTATTGATAACGATCTGTGATCATCTGTCAAAATAATGTCAGAAAGTTTAAGTAGTACAGCAAAGTATTTTGACATTCAAACAGAACGTAGGCAGGAAGAGGATATTTCTCGAATTTCTTGAAACCTTTACCCTTTTTAACGAAATGCCAAAATTAGTGTAAATCAGCATATACTTATTTCAAGTACGAGTTGTTTTGGTATATTGTCTATGAACGTTAAGCATTCTCATGCAACGGTTTTTCTTTTGTTTAAGTATATGCTTGGTACATGAAGTAGACTGAACTGAGCGTACAAGCATTAGTAAATCCTTAGATGAATATATTTCTTCACTGAAAACTATATGGCAATTAGTATTTTCCCAATAAATTAAGTTTAACATTTTAGACAGATTTCGTCATTTGCATTGTTTTAACATCTGAAAACATTATTGCCAAAACACATCTTGCCTGTTTGACACGTATCCCCGGACCATCCGGTTGTACAGTGGCAACGGTAGTGTCCCGCTGTGTTTATACATGTTCCTCCATTGTTACAAGGGTGGTTTAAAAAGCACTCGTCTACGTCTACAATTTAAAATACGCTAATCAAGAAACAAATAAGTGTATTTGTTAGAACAAAATGAAAGCTAAATTAAGCAAGAATATTTACACTTCAACTTCGTCCTCTGCGATAACGTCGTATTTATCTAACGAATCAAAATTTCTGATGGTAAACAGTGTGACGTAATTACTTTCAAAGGCGTGGCTACAGTAGAACCGTTCAAAATTTATTTACGTCGAAGTGCACGCAAGCGTGTTGCGAAAAAGCGTGCCGTCATTCACGTTGTCGTCAACGTAGCGGTTCCAACAACCAAACGAAAAAGCCGTTATATCACGAATTCGTCTCATAATTTCTGTATTTAATGAGAGTTGTGTATGTGTGTAAATATAAGGATTAAAATCGATATTTGATGGTTTCAAACACTTTAAACAACCCAACTGTGTTAATACCCCCAATGAAAACCATCAAATATCGATTCAATCCATAAATAGATATTAGGCAAATAATGGAATCATCCGATTCCTTATTGAACACGTCTTTTGTATGACTAAAATACGAAATATATCAATGCTCAAGTAATGTATAAACATGATTAAACACTAATGTTCGGATCAAACGTAGCTAAAACTTAATCATCACTGTATACGTTAAATGCTTTATCGGTGAGGAATCCTGAAATAATGTTCATAAATAAATTTTAGTTTTAGCTTAAAATTATCATTAATTTTTCAACTTAATTTAAACATCTTTTGATAATGTTAGCCTTGCGATTTATCTTAACATGAGTTGTTACTGTGCAGTAACGAATAAAGCCAATACTTGATAAGAGTTTTTAGTTTTTCTAAATACTATCACATACAGTTCTAGCGATGTACGATTTTTTATGTGCGCTGCTACAACGCATAACATACGATATATCACATGTCATTTTATCTTCTCGAATATTTTGCGGTAAAATATGTGAAAAATATCATATGTGAAACTGTAACGTATTACAGTTCGCTTAGCTATCATACGCTAGGTATGTTTAAAGAAGCACATCTGATTGTTTAACCCAACGCCTATACAGACGCAGTGAAATTATATTTCATCATCACCGTTTACAAATTGTCAACTACAACTAACCATAACTAGACAGTCGCAAATATTTTAACATTGTTCATCGCAATCCCATTGAAAATGGCAAGTTCCTTTCGTAAGACGTAATCACTGGAAAAATTATTTACCTCGCTTATTTAAACTATAATATAATATTTATTTATGTAAACATATGACGTTTCTTTCTACTTACAATATTTATATACAACCATAACGTTCATTTCAAATGCTGTTTAAATATTACAATGAGTTTCTATTCTTTACGTTAAAATTTGCGTTCAGTTGTAAACTCATAATCTATTGCACATACAGATTTAGCAATCGGGCCTGAATTGCAACACTTCAGGGGATATAGTTACAGTAACTAAATTTACTTTCTTCATGCACGATCCTCTACATTTCATCGACTGTCAAAGAAAATTACTGATGTCTTTAAATGGAAATAATATAAAAATGTGAAATTTAAATATCAGGAAATGCCATAGTCAGACAAAACAGACTCCCCACACAGTCAAGAAGAAGAAAGAGGGAGAGAGCACGGTTAATAGAATGATCAGTTTAAAAAAAACACCACTAACAATGAACAAAAATGAGAACCCGAGGGGTTACCGCCTTGGTGCGGTCAGTGTCAAATCAAATTGTAACTGGAGGTTAAAACCAAATTCAAGGCTGCACCAACCATACACTGCCCCAACTGGTTCTCATATCAACAAACAAGTACAAGTTGTCTTGTAGAAATAACTCCAATCACCCATCAGCTTTAAAATGTTGCATGCGAAAGCACACAAACATATAAAACATAAGAAGCTAATAACATTTCAAAGCCAAATGGGCGATTACTCGATGATCTAACCGAGACCAGTGCCCCTGGTTAAGAAATGTTCTCAGTATAAGATATTTTCGCATGTTAATTGTATGACCAGAATCATTAATATGTCTAAGAAAATAATATCGAGATTTGAATATGTACTGGAAAATATAATACATTAATAACGCGTTAAGAGCATTGTGCAGAAAGTAAATAAGATCGTCTACTTATTGTGACCCAAACACCTCATTACACACTTCCACTGTGATAACAAAGCAAGATTTCATCTGACATCACAGAAGAAAATGGTCCACGGTCCCTTTTTAACATGCAGAAGTTTTTTTCTCATCATCGTGATCTAGCGTGTTTTTAAAAAACAATTTGAAAAAAGAGATCATGAAACGATACCAAGATTCAGTGAAAGTTAAGTAAATAATTGTTAAAAAAACAAAACGAAAAAAAATCAGCAAAAGTTCAAACACTCCTATTTCATTTATTTGGTTTTGTCATTGTAGTGGAAGCTAAGTTTAAGTCATTGTCAGTTTGATTAATGAATTTCTTTGCAACAGCATTGTAAAAACAGATCTTACCTGTTTGGCAATTATCTCCAGTCCATCCGCTTACACAGTGGCAACTGTAGTGTCCTGGTGTGTTTGTGCATGTTCCTCCATTGTTACACGGATGATTTACAGAGCATTCATCCACGTCTAAAAATGGAACGAAAGACACATGTAAATATATTTATTGTTGGATTATTTAAAAATAAAATAATTAGTTATTAGGTACAATCATGTTCAGTCTTTTCAAAGTTTGACAGATTTTGAATGACATTAAATACGGAATATACGAGCAAATTAAACATGCTTACTACTCCCTTTGCTTTAAGAACAGGCGCCTTCTAATCACAGTCGTACATTTTATGGTTTCGTCTTTTTGATGCAGAACATAAGGTTAATCGTGTTTCATGCGTACACGTAGGTTTGTGATTATAATGCGAAAACGAAATTACCTGTTCGACAATCATCCCCAGACCATCCGCTCGGACAGTGGCAGCTGTAGTGTCCTGGTGTGTTAGTACATGTTCCTCCATTGTTGCAAGGGTGGTTTACAGAACATTCGTCTATGTCTAAGAAGGGAAAGAAACAAATGATCGTCCTTATAAAATAAACAAGAGCCAGTCGGAAACGACTGCACGCTCGACTATTCGAAAAGTCAGAATTATTAAGCACATTGTAACTGGGCTTCATTTAAACTGGGGAGTGATTCAGGAGTTTATGACACCCCCAACAAACACACATGAACAAAAGTTTCTTAATCCATAAATCAATAAATAACACTTAATTTATTCTTGTAGATTTTTTTTAGGGTTTACACAACCCAGCCCATAAACCCCTGATCCCACACCCATCAACCCACTATCTTTGCCCACCTATAGTTGTGTGGCGTGGTGAAGTACAGTATGGTATGCTGGTTGCTGTTGTTGGTGGTGGTGTTGTTGTTGGTGGTGGTGGTGTTGTTGCTGTTGTTGGTGTTGTTGTTGGTGGTGGTGTTGTTGGTGTTGGCATTGTTGGTGTTGTTGGTGGTGGTGGTGGTAGTGTTGTTGCTGGTGGTGGTGGTGGTTGTTGTTGCTGTTGGTGGTGGTGTTGATGTTGTTGTTGGTGGTGGTGTTGATGTTGTTGGTGTTGTTGTTGGTGGTGGTGTTGGTGTTGCTGGTGGTGGTGGTGATGTTGTCGGTGCTAGTGTTGGTGGTGTTGATGTTGTTGTTGTTGGTGGTGTTGGTGGTGTTGTTGTTGTTGGTAGTGGTGTTGTTGGTGATGGTGGTGTTGTTGTTGTTGGTGATGATGATGTTGTTGTTGTTGGTGGTGTTGTTGTTGGTGGTGTTGGTGTTGTTGGTGGTGGTGTTGTTGTTGATGGTGTTGTTGTTGGTGGTGTTGTTGGTGGTGGTGGTGTAGTTGTTTGTGTTGGTGTTGTTGTTGGTGGTGTTGTTGATGTTGGTGGTGGTGGTGTTGGTGTTATTGGTGGTGGTGTTGTTGGAGGTGGTGTTGTTGTTGGTGGTGTTGTTGGTGGTGGTGTTGTTGGTGGTGGTGATGGTGTTGTTGTTGTTAGTGGTGGTGTTGTTGTTGTTGGTGGTGGTGGTGGTGTTGTTGTTTGTGTTTGTGTTGTTGTTGGTGGTGGTATTGATATTGTTGTTGGTGGTGTTGTTGGTGGTGGTGTTGGTGTTGTTGTTGTTGGTGGTGGTGGTGGTGTTGTTGTTGTTAATAGTGGTGCTGTAGTTGTTGTTGGTGGTGGAGGTGTTGGTGTTGTTAATGGTGGTGGTGTTGTTGGTGGTGGTGGTGTTGTTGGTGGTGGTGATGGTGTTGTTGTTTGTGGTGGTGGTGTTGTTGGTGGTGGTGGTGTTGTTGTTGGTGGTGGTGTTGGTGGTGGTGTTGTTGTTTGTGTTTGTGTTGTTGTAGTTGTTGTTGTTGGTGGTGGTGGTATGTGGAGGTGGTGGTGGGTGGTGGGGGTACAGTACAGTGGTATGGTATGGTGTGGTGTGGTGTGGTGTGGTGTGGTGTAGTGTAGTGTAGTGTAGTGTAGTGTAGTATAGTGTAGTATAGTATAGTCTATGCACCCACCCACCCCACAATTACTCAACACTTTCAACCAAAGTATGTTAAGGACATCTGTTTTAAACCTTTTATATAGCTGTACATATAAAAAACACTAACATTGAAACTTTAACAATTATTTACAAGTCTTAATTCTAATTTCAAGTGAAAAGGGGCAAAAATCAAATATAAAAAAAGCAAGGATGAGTTATGGGCCTTTGAAAATTAACCTGATGTAAGATAAAATAAAGGTATACAAAGTTTTAAACCTTAATTTTTAAGTCTAACAAGGGCAGTAATTTGAAAAAAATCAAAGAGTTATGGTTCTTGGCATACATAGTCAGGGTCATGATGGTGAATAAGTTTCAAAGCTATAGTACAAGAAGTATGAAAGTAACTTGCTTGCATGCAATCTTTAACCTAAAATTCTAAGTCAAAAAAGGGCCGTAATTTGATTAAAAATGAAAGAAAGAGTTATGGTTCTTGGCATACATAGTCAGGGTCATGATGGTAAACAAGTGTCTTAAGTCTCAAAGCTATAGTACAAGAAGTATGAAAGTAACTAGCTTGCACGCAAACTTTAACCTGAAATTCTAAGTTGAAAAAGGGCCATAATTTGATTAAAAATGAAAGAAAGAGTTATGGTTCTTGGTATAAATAGTCAGGGTCATGATGGTAAACAAGTGTCTTAAGTTTCAAAGCTATAGTACAAGAAGTATGAAAATAACTAGCTTGCACGCAAACTTTAACCTGAAATTCTAAGTCGAAAAAGGGCCATAATTTGAACAAAATGGAAGTTAGAGTAATGGTTCTTGGCATACAAACTTGAAATATGATGATGAACAAGTGTTGAAAGTTTCAAAGCTGTAGTATAAGTAGTATGGAAGTTATGGATTTGTACAGTAGCTTGCACGCAAACTTTAACCTGAAATTCTAAGTCGAAAAAGGGGCATAATTTGATAAAAATGAGAGTTAGAGTTATGGTTCTTGGCATACACACTTGGGATATGATGATGAACAAGTGTTGAAAGTTTCAAAGCTGTAGTATAAGTAGTATTGAAGTTATTAGTTTGTATAGTAGCTTGCACGCAAACTTTAACCTGAAATTCTAAGTCAAAAAAGGGCCATAATTTGATCAAAATGAAAGTTAGAGTTATGGTTCTTGGCATACACACTCGGGACATGATGACGAACAAGTGTGCCAAGTTTAAAAGCTGTAGCTATAGTAGTTTTTAAGATATAGGTAGGTTGCACGTAAACTTTAACCAAAGCGGGACGCCGACGCCGATGCCGACGCCGACGCCGACGCCCAAGTGAGTACAATAGCTCGACATATTCTTCGAATAGTCGAGCTAAAAAACTATAAGCCAAATGATTGACATATAAACTTTTGAATAACAAGAAAATAAGGATTATACGAACACAATTTTTCTTTATTATTGTATAAATAACCGATTAAATGTTTATGTTCGGAACAAAATAGGTCTTACGCTGAATAATTATTTAACACGTCTGATGCCTAATTCAATTGTAGTTCATACAACAACATCTTCAAAAATCACGAAAAAAATCTCTCCTTTCGATAAAGATATAAATGCAAAGTAAAATGTCATTTAATTAAGTTAAAGCTTATCGTTATGTGAGGAAAGAAAGGTAATTTATTTTTTAAGCAAATTTCTTAGCAATATGGCATACACTTAAGTATAGGGGAATAATTGTGTAATCGTGTGCTGTCAGTGTTCTATTATGGAAGATAATATTCCGTTTTTTATGTTTACATCCTCAAATGACCGCAAATGAATTAACAATGGTAGTTTATGTTCAGACCGAGAGTACACAACATTCAAAAAGGTAATTTTTATCTCATAATGTGTTGAATTGTTCATTAGGGTAAATATGTATTTAAAAGGTAAACTACATTAACTAGTGAAAAGTAGTGAGATGTTCGATACGTTTATAAACAAAGGTTGCATTTTAAAACATTGCTATTTCTATTCTAGAACAAATATAATTATGTCTCACAGACATGTCCAGAAATAGTATATGTGTGATCCCATTGTCATTTGTTACCTTTGCTAGTTATACTAGTTACGAGTACATGTATCTAAGGGACAATATCTGGATCATTATTTACAAAATGGAATGGTTGTAAAGAACAATTTTTGTTACATAAAAAATAAAGATCTTTCGTTTGAAAGCATTCAAATTATTCGTCAGTTGGTTTTCTTTTGAATTGTCCGACATTTATTCAATATTTTTTTGTTTGAAGTATGAGAATTTTAGTATTTATTTGCATCAATTGAAACTCTTTTATCTTCTATCTAAGTGCTCAACATAGATGATTATGGAGCAGTTATCTTATAAAATTGGAAAAACAAGGGTCAATTTCAGATTTCAATTTTAAGGAATACACAAACCTATTTCACAACTTTTACCAGTCCACCCGCTGGCACAATTACAGCTATATGTTCCGGGTACATTTTTACAAGTTCCGCTGTGTTGGCACGGATGTGTACTACATTCATCAATATCTGAAGTAAACATGTTTGTAACTTCACTTTTTACGTAACACTCAACGTTACAAAGTAATGCCAATGGGTTTGCCATAAACAAGCAAAAATGGGAGAAACTGCGCAAATAAGAATTAGATAAGCGACCTTAGAATATTTATTAGAACGCCAAGGACAAAACTGAAAGTCTTAGACCAGAAAGTATCCAGAACTTTAAGTATATCCGTGGGGCGATTAGCAATTCCAAAAGCTATTAATGAAACCACACATGAAAACTTCTTCAAGGGACCTAATCAATGACAGCACTCAACAATGTATGAGGAGACTTTCCAAGCCGCCAAAGGGTGGAAACAATACCATTGTGATATTGTAATAGGTGACAAAGAAACTTTGAAGGCAAGTTATTACGACAAATAAATATAAAGTAGTGCAGGCGTTTTTGATAGATCCTTTTCATATGCTAATAACTGCCCACACCGCCTCGAAAAATGGCGGGTTTTGTTACTTTGATGTTTACAGAGCAGTGGTCTTATAAAGTTTGAATAACAAGTGTTAATTGTAGTATCAAGTTTTAAAGAATATACAAACCTATTTCACAATTTTCACCAGTCCATCCGCTGGCACAACTACAGCTATACTTCCCGGGTTCATTTTTACATGTTCCGCTGTGTTGGCAAGGATGTTTGCTGCACTCATCAATATCTAAAGAAAACATGTTTGTGATTTAACTTTGACATACATTTAAACATTTTCAATATAAGTCGAAATTTTGCCCTTTTTGAAATAAGTGCAAAATTTAATTATTACCTGATCTGACATACAACCTTTGAATATAAACGAACGCGAATCATACAAATATTATGTCTTAAGTTTAGATGAGTCGTTTCATTTGGCAGAAATTGAAATACGCATTACTGCTCACACCGCTTTACCCCGGGATACGCGCAACACAATTGTTGTGTTGAAGGTTTTATTCAAATAGCTTGATTGACAAAGAAATTTACAAACCTAATTCGCATGATCTACCAGTCCATCCACCGGAACATTGGCACGAGTAATTATCTTGAACAGTTTTACAAATCCCATCGTGTTGGCAAGTATGACTGCTACACCTATCAATATCTAAAGAAAAAGACTGCAGATAGAATTTCGACATTGCGCTCAACTTTATCCCAATGTATATTTAAATTACAAGACTTCCTGTATTTAATGGTCTTAGTGGCTTTGTCATTCCCTTCTTACTGTGAAAATGTGGAAACAATATAAGAAAAAACTGTTTAACCAATTTATTTGTAGTTATGTAAAGGGGTTCAGTTGTATGATGACGATTTTTTGTTTCTTCGTGAAGTTAACCACTTAATCATTGTGCAAAGATTCTAGTGGAAACAAGAAATATCTTTATAAAAGATAAACGGCGTTGATGGAAAAGATTGTTATATGTAATAAAGAATAAAATAAAGAGCGTGCACAAATTTTGTCTGGTGATAATACGTCGATTAAAGAAGAATGTCTAACATTAACTGTACATTTATTCAGTTTCAATAAAATACCTCTTGTAGAGTAAGTACTAATGACGAATAATTGTTATTAAAATACAATAAATGAAAATAATAACAACTTGTTAAAAGAGCGAAATCTACCAACTTTTACGTTATTAACTTTAAAAAAAAGTGTCCCTCCCGAGTATTGAACCCGGGGCCTCCGCTTGAGAGGCGAGCGTGATAACCACGACACCAAGGCGATTTGAATATCTGGACGAGAAATTAACAATCAGTATTAAAGGAACTAGAAAGGAACCAGTAAGAACCAGAAATATCAGCACTTCGCTGTCGTTTTACACTGTGTATTGTACTCGAGTGTTTACCCGACACCCATGAATATTCCATATAAAATCGTATTTAAGCCATCAATTGACTTAACTGGTTATTTAAACCGTAAATATCTTTTCTCCAATACAATTACCGCTTTTAAAAACGTAAATGCCCGAACATATAAGTGCCATGTAAATACTAACACACAATATAAAAATCGTTACGGTAATCATTAACGAGACCCACTAATTACCAATCAAAATAATCTGTTTGATTTTCCCGCTGCATAATAAGTTTTATTTACAATATTTCATTGGTCGAAAAACTAGGTCAAAAGTGAGCTTAGACAGCTAACGCCGAAAAAATACCTTAAAACTCTTCACCTTATTAAGTACGTGACTTATTATACTGTTCTTATTCTGTGTCACAGAGAAGAAGTAATGAAAACATTAAGATATAACTGAATATAACCGACATCAAACAAACATATTTTAGAAAGTAGCAATGTTACGAGTAAACTATATCAAACATTTATACGAGTATTTACCGTGTTTATTACACATGTTACTACAAATCATGACAAATTTCAGTGACGACCGGATACGTTATTCAAGGTCGCAGTGCATAACTTATAATATAGCAGAGCACTTATCGAGTATGGCCCTTTAATTTTAGTTTTGGGTTTTCAATTGTTATCCGTGTTTTTGTCATATTTTATGGTTAAAATAAGATACAATTGTTCAAACTCCAATTTAAATTCACTTTTATGTGTTTTTTATCGACAAGTTACATGTACTCTGCTTGGCCATTTATCAACCTATACTTACATTGATCGTCACAACCATGTTACAGTGACATTGATAATGCTAATTTGTGTTGATATGTTCCACAATGTTGATCCGAATTATAAAGATGACAACCATATGTATGTGGAACTACACGACTTACGGCTTTATATGCAATCCCTTTTGCAATATGACATCAATACATGCTTTTACATTAATAATGGTTGTAAAGGCATATGCAAGAGATAATTTCATACCGTGCAGTTTCTTATGGCAGTGACACCATTAGGCATACTGTACAACGTTACACTACTTTAAGGAAAATACTTGCACAGCCGAGAATGAAGATAAAATGTTTCCTATTATAATCCAAGAGATCTTGAGCAATATGGACTGGAGGTTTTTAAGCTGAGATTGGAAACCAGTCTCAAATCTCAACCAGTCGCCATTTCACCCAATCTGATGCTTGAGATTTAAGACTGGTTTCCATGCTCAGTTTTATACTCTTAAACAAGCAACAGAGGGAAAATACAGAGCGGTGCATGGCGTAAAATAACGTGGTACCAGTTTCTATAATTACGTTCTTACCTCAAACATGTCCTTCGGAGATATCTTAAGAACAAAATGTTTGATTGATAGTACTCGATTGGCATTTGAATGTCAATGGGATGCTTATGTGGTGGTTTCTCAATGTTAACGCAACAAAGCAGTGTGCTATTTGCATACTTATATCATTCGATAAGGCGATCTATAGTCCCAAGATAAAAGAATAAATGGGTTTTCTCAAATAGAAAAATAAAAACACAATAGGTTCTGAAAAGAAGAACAAAAGAGAAGTTTGAGTATTAGAATTTTAAAGATGATATTATTGTGTAAATTCTTTTGGCGGTACTTTCAGAAATATACCTTCCGCTGATCATCAGAAGCAAACCTTATAATGCATATTTTTGCGGACATGTTTGATCGAAAAGAAGACTTCAGAGGAAAACCCCAAGAGCTTAAACAGCTGTTTATTAGCGTTTTAAATGCATACCTGGAGTTATCAGAAGTAAAGAACACGCCAGGGCATTAAAGAGTGTACAATAAATAACATGCTTACCATGTTCACAATGGTCGCCATCCCATCCGGGTTCACAAGAACATTTGTAACCCCCAAGTGTATTCTGACATGTTCCACCATGTTGGCAGGGATTATTAGGATGACATTCGTCAATATCTGTAAGTGTATAATCCATGTATTTTAACGAAATATAAGAAAATCTATGCCAATTAATATAAAAGTGTGATAAAATTATGAATATATCAGACTGTTTGTTGCTCGTTTCCTTATATTACTTGAAAACGGCTAACAACTTAACAAAATTAAGAAAGACAGAGAGTGGCATGCTTTATGTTATAGGTTTATGCTGAGCCGTAACCTCAAAGAAGTCATTCAGAGGTGACTCAACAACGAATGCATCAGAGACAATGCAGAAGAGCACTTGCAAATATAAACCTTGTTCACAATTTTCGCCAGTCCAGCCGCTGACACACTGACAGTTGTAATGTCCCGCTGTGTTGTGACATGTTGCACCATGTTGGCAGGGGCTATGAAGATGACACTCATCAATATCTGCAAATACACACTTGTTTAAATATAATAACTGTTATTTATTGGAAGTTTTGATGACGTGTAGGTTATAACATTATATTTCTGTTTCTTAAACAATTCATTAAACTTGCGTAAACGTTTTGAAGCATTTATATACTGAATGTTGTTGTGTTTCGTTAAGCATCGAATCATTAACCACTGGAAAGTTTACTAATGTCTAAAATGTTTAGGCAATTTGTTTTATTTCAATTTCTTATTATTTCCGAAGTAAACCATTCAGTGATCAGCAATGTATAACCAATAGATAAAAGGATGAGTTTGCCAAAAACCTATAATTGGAACGAAACCGAAAAGAACTTCGAAATATTAGAATACAAACCCTCACGTAACAGAGAAAGGCAAATACAAAATATAAAAAAAACATTTTATATTTTAGGGTTGATTCAACAATATTTAAAGCTTAAAAGGTGGTTATATATTTAAGCGTGGACAAATATTTATAAAAGTATTAATTAATATTAAGTTTTATTGACAGACATATGTGTAATAAATGGATTTAATCATCTATTGTGGACATGTCATCAAATTGACAGATAAGATCAAGAAAGAAGAGAGTGAAATGGCAAAAGCTTGAACAACTCTCTAGAGTGGAGTGGTCTAATTGTATTCATATGCTAACAACTGAAAAAGGTAGGATATAAAAAACATAAAATATATCAAATGTGTTACCGTTTTGACACTGGTCGCCATTCCATCCTCGAGCACAATGACACCCGTAACTCCCAATTCTGTCTCGACATGTCCCACCATGTTGACAAGGATTGTTAGGATGACATTCGTCTATATCTGGAAATATATTTTTCTTAAAATAAAAGATATAAGAATACGAATTGTAATGCTAATCATTATAAATAATGGTTAAATTATGCCTGTATATGAAGGTTTGTTTACCTTTCTTGATATTAGCAAAAGCTCTAACAATGAAATAAAGCCATGTTTATCCATGCATATGATTTGAAAATGAATGACACCAGTGCCCAAGGTTATAAAACTGAGCATGGAAACCAGTCTCAAATCTCAAGCATCCGATTTGCTGAAATGGCAACCACTCGCCATTTCAGCCTATCAGATGCTTGAGATTTGAGACTGGTTTTTCAATCTCAGCTTTATAACCTTCAGATTAGATTTGTAGTTCCTTTTAGTGTTCTCACATGCTAACAAACGTTCCAGCTTTGTGGCATAAATACTTGTATATCAATGACATAATATACAAGAAAACAGAATAAAACATTACCTATAAAGTAATGCAAATTTGTTGGAAAACTTTTTATATCAATACTCCTTCATGAAAAATATTCGGTACCCACATCAAACACACAGTCATCGCGCTAATTTATAAAAGAACTTGATGGCAGTCAATAACCTTTAGCTTGTGTTGGCTTCATTCTATTGGAGCTGTTATGAATGTTAGCTTTAAAAGTTGATTTAAGAATTAAATTATTTAAACTAGGGGTGTGTGCTTTAGTGAGAAAAAAATCAAATCAAAATTGCCAGCTGTCCAATCTGTCTTGCGTAGTTATTAGAAAGAACTAGGCACATTTCCTCATGGCAAAACCACACGAAGCTTAAAGATGTTATTTAAAAGTATAGTTTTCATGTCAAACTTGTACCATAGAATTTTTAAAAAGTCGGGTTTAATTATCCTTCAATCAAGAAAGTCTGGTTCAAGAAAACATTTGTAAGCATTAAAAAATAAGGGACCCTTTTTTCGTTGAAATTAGTAAGCGATGTTACAGTATGTTTACTTAAAAACTTAAGTAACTCATAAAATATAATGCGCGCGATGAAACGCTATAATCTTCACCCCACTCCATCCACCAAATCTCTCTCTCTCTCTCTGCAATCTGGGTATAAATACTAACATGTCATTTCAGCTTGTAAAAGGTAAGCACAAAAGTCATGGTTTTCAAACCTGTTTCACATCGAGAGCCCGTAATGCCGGTTCCACATTGACAGGTGTAGTCGCCAGGTGTATTTGTGCAGGTTCCCCCATGTTGGCAAGCATTTGCTGACAGGCATTCGTTAACATCTTAAAAGAAACACGACATAGTTTAATCAATTTGTACTTTGTCTTCGTGTAATTAATTAGTCCGTATAATTACTTATGCTGTTATTCATCGGTAGCACTCATTTTCTGCATTGATAGAAGCGTTGACACTTAGATTTAAGTTAAACGTGTTAAGACTTCTAAAGTGTGCGGCAGAATGCTTGACTGGCATTCAATTAGTACCAAAATAATTATGAATTAATTCATTGGAAAAGACGAGACCATTTTAACGGGATATGTATTGCGCAATAAATAATTAAAATTTATCAAAAACATAGTTACACAATTGTTAAAGTTTTACCGTAGTTCTTTTGGCGAGATTCATCAGTTGTGCATTTGACCATGCATTTCATAAATACGGCGAGGCTTTCAGCTCGTAACACATCAAACTACCGGTATTTTTTGCACATTATGAGTTTATATTTATTAGTCAGTGGGCCAAATATAATTATTTCACTAATAGCAGTCTGATAGAACATTTATTTCTGAAAAAAAAAACTTGAAAAGATTGAAAGCAAGTTCTTAAATGTACATTAAACTGAAATATACTTTTTTGGTGATGTGTAGCTTAAGTCAATAAGTATTGATTAATCATTTCCTTCTCCTATCGTCCTACCAACCTGAATAAATGATGATTTTGAACAGTGACATGTCGGGCAGGACCTCAGTAATTTAAGTGCATTACCTTCCATTATTTATTATAAGCAAGAACTATAATTTGATAAGATCGATAATTGCTTGGCCATATATAAGGTGGTTGAAACAAACTTTCAGTCTAAAATCTGGTTACAGACATTCTTCTGATACGCCAAAAACGGATGCGAGGTAAAAATATCATTTCGAAAATTAGCAGATGGATAAATTGAAGCAGTCCATATTCTGATTAGTTGTTTATACCATGACATTATCAACTGTCACCAAAGTTAAGAAGCAGATCGAGGAATGGCGTTACAATGAACATGCAAAATCTAACCAAGCTTGCTGCAATATTTTTATATTCTGTCGTATTCTGTGTCTTTCAGAGTTCTTTTCAATTTATTTAAAAATCACTTAGCGTTGTTTGTGCGTTGTGGCGGTTGTTAAAGTGTCCACGTATATTCAATCGGTATTGTTATAAATTACATATATTAGTAGTGTAAATATTGGGAAGCGTTTTACACTGGACTATGCAGCGTGAAAAGTAATATGCATTAACATAACTGTACATGGTCAGACTCAATCAAATTGAGAATGTTGATATGTGTCGTGTTTGCTGGGTTTCAACGTTATTTTCGATCTATCTTATTACGCTCTAACATTAAACATGTCATTTGGAGATAGTCGAAGAACAAATGCATCAAAGAAATGAGCAATTACAACAATTTCAAATATAAACCTTGTTCACAATTTTCGCCATTCCAGCCGCTGACACAATGACAGTTGTAATGTCCCGCTGTGTTGTGACATGTTGCACCATGTTGACATGGATTATGAAGATGACACTCATCAATATCTGCAAATAAATGATTGTTAAATTATTGTCAATGAACGTTTGTCTGATCCAAAGATAGGAAGACCATGACACCAATCTTATTAACTTTAGTAAACGCAAAACCAACTTTTTCAAGAATCGAGGTAATATTTTACCGTATGCTTTCAGAAAAGCAAATAACAAATACTCTGCAAATTTTAACGAGTTTAAAAATTGATTGAGATTGTTTTGGCAGCACTTGCATTATACTTGCATGTAGCATAGCAAAACTCATTTTTTACACATTCCAAGTTAAAAACGAACTTAAGCCTGTGGCGTCTACCCCTGGTTGAGAGCAACTCAATATCTAAGCCAAATAAACAGTACCAATGTTGTTCCATTTTACATGAGAGTCAACATAAAAATTCAATACGGTATAGTTGAATTGCATTACAAGTTTTGAAAATGCGTAGAGCTTATAAATTACGCTTGTTGGCAATCTCTAAAATAATATAGTAATTTGACAGGACAATCTCAAATGAACTATTATTATTAAAATATTATATAAATTCAGGAATGCCAGGTGTTATCTTAGATTGTACGAACAGAAAGCGCAAGGCAATTCAGAGCGTGATATACATGAAATTTATACCATATTCACAATGAGCACCATTCCATCCACTGTCACAATGTTCACATCTGTAACTCCCTAGTGTGTTCCGACATGTTCCGCCATGTTGACAAGGATTGTTTGGGTTGCATTCGTCAACATCTGGAATTTTTCGTAGTTTTATTCTGATTAATATAAAATGGTGCTTTGATATGATTGTATTTGTCTAAGTGAGCGTTTATTGATTTTTGAAATCAATGGTTAAATAGCAAACCCTTAAACAGCTTTAAAATGCGCTCTTAAATCATGCATGTTGTTCGACTGATTTTAATGCTTTACGTGTTTATAAACTTTATATGTTGCTCTAAGGTTCCAATATTTGTGCCTTAGTTATATTATTTATGTAAAACATCATGATAAAGGATACTCAAATCCGAAAAACAAAAAATTATATATTGTAACTATAATATAAAATTAAATATTTGTTAAAGAGTAACAATTCTGCTTTACTTCAGCGAATTTTAAATGAAATAGTATGAGCACGGTACACGGTTATAATTTCACATGGTGTTTTTTCCATTAATTGTCATTATAATAATTAAAAATAATGACAAAAAATGATATATGTATTTTTAATGTTGTATACAGGATGATCAAGTAGTACTGTTTCTGTAAAACTGTGAATATTAAACAGAGTATGCAGTATTTTCTGTTAACATAGATGAAAAGAGAACTTTAAAACACACCACCAACGACTTATATGAAACTAAGCAGGCTCGGTTAGATTAAGCATGTTCATGGACAGTAATGACAATACATACTACAGCCCACGAATTAAATTCGATAAATGCCAGATAATAGTGCGAACATGACATGACGGGTGACAGAAAACTAAACATCATTTGTTTAAAATCATATGGCAGCAATTCCATTTCTCCCAAACACGCAAATGACAACAACCGAGTCAGTAAACGAGATAGTGCCGAACACTCAATCCGCTGGTTTTATTGTTAGTGATCGCTAGATTCACAATATCAACATCAATTTTCAGTGAAAAAAGTTGGATATGAATAGGTGTATTTACTGGAATGTAATCTACTGGAAAATTATCGATACTGCTATCATATTACAAAAAAAACAGAAACGGACGAGTTCTCTGTCCTTTTATTTTCATGTTTTATTTGACTTAATTATTAATTTAGACAGATCTCTGAAAAAAGAAATTAATTAAATAAGAGGGAAAGTGTTTTGTAACAGTTACTGAGATGGTCGTACCTGTTTGACAATCATGTCCGGACCAACCGCTTAAACAGTGGCAAATATAATGACCGAATGAGTTTATGCAAGTTCCGCCGTGCTGGCAATGGTTTGTGGGCTGACAAGCATCTACAGCTGAAAAATAAAGATCACTATTTAAGACTTTTCGTAGAGTTTTAGATAATTTCGGATCACTTGACCTGTACAAGAAAAAGATTCATCACACTGATCGTGTACAAAAGTAACCTCGTATTAAATGGGCGCCTGGTGACCAGCCTGATCAGCCGACACAAATGTTGTGTTCTGCATCTAAAATGGTTAATTCTTGGTAAAAAAAAATAACTAATAACTAAAACCGACATTGTGTTGATCATGTTGAAACGCAAGACTGTGAATGTTAATCTGAACTGTTTATTCATGCGACAAAAGTCAATAGAGGACAGAGTTAAGAACAAGGAGTGGGTTGAACACTTTTCCGATATTTTAAACAACATATTGTGTTTTGAGTTTGTCAACAAGTGAAGCAGCCAGGAGGATCTGATCACTTTGCTCGCCCAGTCGAACCTTTTTAAAAGCCAATCTTTACATTTCTTCAATCAGTAACTACACTCAATACTTAAAAAGGACATGTATATGTGTGTAAAAATGCGCGGTTTTAAAAATCTACAACATCAAAGCTTATAGACTTTGTTCATAACACATAATGCGTTGTGTTTGTTTCAAAAACTAAACGCTATTTGATTGTCAATACTGATGTGTATGATACCAGTGTTTATCAAATGACTTTTTACGAAAGTAAATGAAGTGTTAGATCAATATTTATGAACAATGTACGTTAAACAGGGGTATTTACCTTCACTGCACTCCGTTCCAGTCCATCCTCTAGTGCAAGTACAATGTGCTTCTTCATGAGTCTCGTGGCAAGTTGCTCCGTGCATGCAATGGAGCACGTGGCAGTGTTTAGCTGAAATTATTTTTATATTTAATCAAAAGTAGTAAAACGAGTTGCAGGAAGGATAACACTTCTAATTGCCTTTGTTAAAACACACCAGCTTGTTTTAGAATACCAGCTGGTTTCAGAATATGGTATTTCTTTTACGCTGTTTACAGGAAAGCGGTATTTTAAAGGAAAAAAAAACAATACAAAAAAAACAAGGAAATCTTCAGATGCATGACAATAACATTTTCGAACAAGCTTTTGCGGGATATAAAAAAACCTGTTTTTGTTCAATATTACCATTGTTAAGTTTTGCCTTTTGTTGATGGAATTCCATAAGGATTTCATTACTGGTTTTCCATATCGAAAGCTAAAAACACATTTTCATACGTATGGAGTTCATAGCTCTATCAATGATGTTTAAAACGATTATAAAATGGCCATTTAACCCGATTATCTGAAAAATAACATTTTTAAAGATTTTCTGCAACGACCATTAAAATAAACAAATCTTATTGCTTTATGGTGTTTTTAGACACAGAACTTGTAAAAATAAAAATATCATCTTTAACATTTAAGGTCGTCGAACACGACAAATATTTCAAAAGACGCTGGAACTACCCGCGAGGCCTTTGCCCAGATTCATTGTATTCATGTTAAATAAATGCAGTTTGGTGAAACACAAAACTAAATGCTCATAAATTGGCGACTACAGTATCCGGGTTGAGGCATTTTACATTAACGCCACTGCATCATCAGAGGACTACTCAAACCTGTTCTTCTTATAGGGATACGAAGGACGTTTAAACAAACCGGTTTTGGGGAGAGTTTCAGGACACAACTTGAATCCTCCGAAAAGGACGATTTTGCAAATGCATTCACAATGGAGAACAAAATATATTCAAAGTTGTTCAAAGATAAACATGAAAGATTGACACTCACCTACACTACAGTCTGTGCCTCCCCATTCTCTCGGACAACGACATGTGAAACCATCCGAATGATTTTCACAATGCCCGTCATTTTTACATGGGTTGCTAGAACAGAAGTTATTAGCTGAACCTACAAAATGAACTTACTGATTATAAGAATTTTTTATGATCATATATCACATCGACTCAGCAAATTAAATCTCAGAAGTTCACCCTGGTTTAAACACCCAGTGGCAATTTGTTTTGCCACTGGCTGTTTCAAGGCGGAAACGCCTCGGGTTCTCATTTTCGTTAATTGTTTGTGGCTTCTTTTTTGAAATTGGTCTTGTATAAGCCATGGTCGCTTTGTTTACCTTTTGGTTGTGCTGTGTGGGGTTCTGTGTTTTCCGGACGTGGCCTTTCCTGATACGCCTGCTTCACTTGTTTCATCTGTATAGCCGTTCAATATTCCTTGTATTTCTCAATCTGCATCCGATGACGATATTGTTTGGTACTGAAGTGGCTTTGTATTCAAAAGTATACGAAACAAGAAATATCTTTAAAAAAAAGATAAACGGCGTTGATGGAAAATATTTTTATATATAAGAAAGAAAGAAATAAAGAGCGTGCAAAAATTTCGTCTGGTGAAAATACGTCGATTAAACTTTAAGAAGAATGTCTAACATTAACTGTACATTTATTCAGTTTCAATAAAAATACCTCTTGTGGCGTTAGTACTAATGATGAATAAATGTTATTAAAATACAATAAATGAAAATAATAACAACTTGTTAAAACAGCCAAATCTACCAACTTTCACGTAAATTAACTTTAAAAAAAATGTACCTCCCGAGTATTGAACCCAGAGCCTCCGCTTGAGAGGTGAGTGTGATAACCACTACACCAAGGCGATTTGAATATCTGGACTAGAAATTAACAATAAGTATGAAAGGAACTAGAAAGGAACCAGTAAGAACCAGAAATATCTGCACTTCACTGTCGTTTTACACTGTGTATTGTACTCGAGTGTTTACCTGACACCCATGAATATTCCATATAAAATCATATTTAAGCCATCAATTGACTTAACTGGCTATTTATACCATAAATATATTTCTCTCCAATACAATTATCGCTTTTAAAAACGAAAATGCCCGAACATATAAGTGCCAGGTAAATACTAACACTCAATATAAAAATCGTTACGGTAATCATTTACGAGACCCACTAATAACCAATCAAAATAATCTATTTGATTTTCCCGCTGCATAATAAGTTTTATTTACAATATATCATTGGTCGAAAAACTAGGTCAAAAGTGAGCTTAGACAGCTAACGCCGAAAAAAAATATGTTTCACTGTAATCTGAAAAGGGTAACTTTTGAATCATTTTAAGTACTGGAAGCAGTGAACTGAAACAGCAAACACTGTCAATGTCACGTGACAATCTAATTGTGCAAGAAGTAACATACAGGTCAATCGACAACTTTAATATTTTAATGTGTGTTTAAATTATCCGTGATATGGGTCTTTGTATATGATGCATAGGCTCTTCTTTTATAAATACACGAACTGTTTTAAAAGAAACACAATTTAAATAAAGACAAGATCTTTGCTAGTAAATTACTTTAATCACAGGATAGTTAAAATAATCGGTAGAAGTGGGACGAGGGACTCTATGCGGCATTAAACTATAACTAGTAGCGATCCACTCCAATCCGGAGAAAACGTTTTCGTTTTTTTTTCAATACTAGCAATCCAAACGCTCCTATCGATCTTATTTCGATTCCTTTTTCTCTAACAATTTTGATTGTGCTCTGACTGCACTATTACCCAGATCGGACTGTGGTCCGTTTACGATACGCTTCAGAGCCTATGTTTGATGCTTTCGTGATTAACAGTTCTAATTACTTACTGGTTGTTGGATGCGGAGGTGCAACCACTAAGGTCAAGAAGAATTGCAAGAAGAAAATCGTAACATGCATGATGATACGATCCTAAAACAAACAAACAACATGTAATAGTACTTAAGGACACTATATTTCGGCGAATGTGATTAGTATTCGGTTTAAACCTTAAAATTTTACAACAAGAAATACAAATAAGCACCCCAAAACAAGAGAGATATGTCATGGTAAATATACTGTAGACCCTGTCAGTTGAGATAACTATGATTATATTGTCCACCTTTTTACGAAAAATTTATTAAGATTGTGCTTGCATCGCGGCATTTAGGCTTGTCCAAATTTATAAAATTTGATGTTGCTGTATTTTATCATATTTCAATTTCAAATTGGTGATTTAAAAGCGGGTAACTATATTCAAATATTGGCATACAATTAGAAGTATCGAATCTATTACCTTCATTGGTCTCATCATATTTTAAGAAAACAGATGCAGAAAATGACAAAAAGCATAATACCTTACAATCCGTGACCTTATCAAAATAAAAACACAAATCAGTGTAATGGGAGAGCTAGAAGGTAAGGCAATTTAACATTTCTTATTCTACCGATAATGGTTTATCTGTAATACTCACCTCGTTCTATATGGAGGCATTTCGTTGCCAACACTCTACATTTGCATATCTCGTTGTGTTGAATGAAGATTCATTTCTTTGCAGTCGATTCGTTGATTGCCGTTTTTTTTCAGAATTCTCCAAAACTTTCCGGAGATAAACGAACCAGTACTAATGGCATGATGGCGAGATTTAGTTCCCCCTCAGTGTGTCCGCATTAAATAAACTATTTCATTGGAACAATAATATATATTGCAGATTAAAAACGTGTAACTTATATTTAGCGAGGACGAACAGAATAACGTATAATTTATATATGCGGACTTCATGTAAAGACACAACTTAAATTGTAATACAAATTATGAATCACTGTTATAATGTTTATAAATTCCAAGCAATGAAATGTATTGCATTAGTCCACAACAGTAATTAGAATGCGATAAGTACACTCCTCATTGTGTTGTATCAAAGATTTTGCGTGAGTGAATAAAATAGAAATAATTTATCTAAATGATTTTACGCCGTTATTGCAGCGACATATTCATAACAATTTTAACATTGCAATGGAAACACAGGTCTTACAAAACAGCTGTTCATCTAACACTTGCCGGATTAAGACAATGGAGAAGTACTTTCTTATATGTGAACTTAACATTTTATGTCGGAGTCTTGTTAAAAGCATGCAATAAACAGTTTTAAATCAAAGTGGTCCCCATTGAGACCATCTCTGCGACTTGTGAAAGTAGTCATTACAGTGGTATAGTTTTCAGCTGTGGCTAGAACATATTGCAGAACTGTAAACTTATTATGGGGATGGTCTTAAATTCGGTGCAGGTCTAATGATGGATTTGATATATTTCAGTTTTCTACGTTCGGATTCAATTAAAGAAGAAGAAGTCATTGTAAAACATTGTAAACATTGTTTCTTTTTTTCCATTTTTAAACATGCGTTCAGCGCTTCTTCAAAATTATTGTTTGAAATAAACTTACCGTTGAATGGTGGACTGACTTTAACGGCTTTTACCATAGTCATATTGGTAGAAAGCCAGTGAAAAACTAATTTGAATCAATATAGAAACTTATAGTTGAAATGATAATTATGTCATTATATAAAATGAGAAATACTTATTGCTACCTAGATTTCAGTAAAGAAATGTATTTAGCTAAGGATGTAGTTAATGTTTGCATCTGCAATTTTTCAAAAGTAGTCTTTATAGTTTTATCGTTTTCAACTTTGGCTAAAACATATTGCAGTACAAAGGGACTTTGAAAAAGTTGTCTTATTATTGGGGTCGTCTTAAATTCGGTGCATTTCTAATTGTGGATTTGGCTGTATTTCAGTTTTCTACTTTCGGATTCAATTGAAGAAGTCGTTGTAAACATTGTTTAAAAGATATATATTTTATGCCTTAGTTTAAGTGTATTTTTTTCAAATTTTGACTTATATACCTTTAAGATTAATATAAAGTGCATACCATGGCATGCATCTGTATGTGTCGGCACAATTAATTATTTAAAAGAATTAAACCATACCTCGCCGATTGCCGTGTCTTAGTATCTACTGATACTATATCAATAATCAGCTTCGTTTTTTCGCGACGTGAATGATATATGTTTTGGCAACGAATAGCTTCCATAGTTTTGTACTAAAGCCATGCCGTGTGACCTTCGTGACACTGAACAGCGTTAAACGATGAAATGATAATAATTCAAAACTGTGTCATCTGCATTTCAAGCCATCGTCAAATAGTTAATCTTTTTAATAATTAAGTTCGTCTGTTCTTTCTAAAATAAAGCTAATACTATCGAAAGAGATAAAGTGACTTCCTCTTAACAAAGAAAACAAAGACAAAGAAATGTGTGGCTAAACTAGGAGTGTTGGAAAATATTTGCAAATGAAACGCTTGTTAACATTTGATAACATTTCGTCTTGTTAGCTTCAATTATAACTAACTAACTAGAACACGCCGTTTCAATATAAGAGTCCATTTTTTTAAACAATTTTTCTTTGGGTGCAATAAACCAGGAACTGGTAACTTGCTGATACCGGTGCATTTTGAACCTATATCTCCTAACAAATAGGTGCTTTTCTAATTTCGGAAGGGAAGAAAAAAGTGAAATGTGCATATCAGGAATAGCAACATTCAGAACATATTGCCCCTCGCACGGCCAAGATAAAGATAAGAAGGGACAGCATGGTATATAAAATGATCAGTTTCAAAAAACAAACATCACAAGCATTTAACAAAAATGAGAACCCGAGGAACGGACAGGGCCAACCACAATTTGCCACCGGGGTTTAAACAAGGATCAAAATTGTTATTGCCAAAACGGGTTCTCATTTGAACAAACAAATACAAGTTGTCTTGGTGAAATAACTCCAACCCACCAATCGACTTGACAATGTTGCATGAAAAAGCACACAAAACATATAAAACAAAATAAGGTAACAACATTGTAAAGTAATAGAGAGGGTACTCAATGACCGAACAGAGACTAGAGCACCTGCATTCAAATCAACTGGAATACGATGTCAGGGAGTAAAGAAACAGATCGAGCTTCTATATTTATTTACAAGATTTCCCCCAGAAACCTACATAAACTCTAACAAGAAATATCTTTAAAAAAAGATAAACGGCGTTGATGGAAAAGATTTTTATATATAAGAAAGAAAGAAATAAAGAGCGTGCAAAAATTTCGTCTGGTGATAATGTCGATTAAAGAAGAATGTCTAATGTTAACTGTACATTTATTCAGTTTCAATAAGATACCTCTTGTAGAGTTAGTACTAATGACGAATAAATGTTATTAAAATACAATAAATGAAAATAATAACAACTTGTTACAAGAGCGAAATCTACCAACTTTTACGTAAATTAACTTAAAAAAGTGTCCCTCCCGAGTATTGAACCCGGGGCATCCGCTTAAGAGGCGAGTGTGATAACCACTACACCAAGGCGATTTGAATGTCCTGACTTGAAATTAACAATCATTATCAAAGGAACTAGAAAGAACCAGTAAGAACCAGAAATATCTGCACTTCTCTGTCGTTTTACACTGTGTATTGTACTCGAGTGTTTACCTGACACCCGTGAATATTCCATATAAAATCGTATTTAAGCCATCAATTGACTTAACTGGTTATTTATACCGTTTATATCTTTTACTCCAATACAATTATCGCTTTTAAAAACGAAAATGCCCGAACATATAAGTGCCATGTAAATACTAACACACAATATAAAAATCGTTACGGTAATCATTAACGAGACCCACTAATAACCAATCAAAATAATCTATTTGAATTTCCCGCTGCATAATAATTTTTATTTACAATATTTCATTGGTCGAAAAACTAGGTCAAAAATGAGCTTAGACAGCTAACGCCGAAAAATGCCTGCCACCGTCATGCAACTTAAGAGGTGATCATAACGATCAACTGTATACTGGTTAATTACCAGTCATTCAGAGCGCTGTAGAACATCACTTCGTAACCTCTCTTTATGAATTTACATTTTTATGTGAAGATATTAACATTCAATTTGCTAAAATATCGTATATAGTTTCTAATGGTATTCTGTGTGACATATTACTTTCAGAGAGAAAGAGACTTGTTTTAAGACGACTTTTCTAAATTTTCTTCTTATTTTTTTTCAGAATCACATTCTTTAAGAATCTTCCAGACATGCCCCTAACTTAAGGTAACTATATTAACAAGTATTTGCATGTTTTAATATGTATTAACTAATTTGCATATAAGGCCTAAAAAAAATAGGTTTGTTTCTGGTTACCCGACCGACCGTCTCTAAATAGCGCCGCCCGTAACTTTTTTTCAGCCCTCCCCAAAAAATGTATGAAAAGCCGACCGGGATTTTGACCGACGAAAAATTCTGTTATTTTCGGACACAATGTCCGGTGCAAAATAACAGCCAGCACCGTTTCATTTTTGGAAAATTTACTTTCACTTTCTTCTCCGGCGTGATTTTTGTCCATGTAACATATGTAATAGGCTAGTCAGCGTACCCCAAAATAGCATCGAAGTGAGAAGAAATTGCAAAAGAATTGATTTGTATGTTTTTTGTTAGAAGAACATGTCTACTTTAAAGGGTAAAAAGTTGCAATTTGGAAACTGATGGGAAATTTTGAAAAAACGCATTTGAACTGACTGATCGGAAAAAATCTGCAAATTTTAAACATATCCATTTTTTGGATAAAATTAAAGCACTGATCATAGTTTTAATATAACTATTGCCATAGAATGCTGGAGAATGACGTTATTGAACTAGTAAATGTTTAAAACTTGCCATAGTTTCGTTTTGGTTTGCAATCTTGCGAAATCAGAACATTTTAGAGGTTATTTTACCCCACCCACTTAAGTAAAAATTATAAAAATAGCATGAAATTGTCAGGAAAATGCAAAAGAATTTATTTGTATGTTTTTTTTTTTTCAGAAGAACATGTCTACTTTAAAGGGTAAAAAGTTGCAATTTGAAAATTGATGGGAAATTGGGAAAAATCGCATTTGAACTGAATGACCGATAAAAATCTGCATATTTTCAACATACCGATTTTGGATAAAATTAAAGCATTGATAATAGTTTTAATAAAACTATTGTCATAGAATGCCGGAGAATGTCGTTATTGAGCTAGTAAATGTTTAACATTTGCCATAGTTTCATTTTGGATTGCAATCCTGCGAAATCAGAACATTTTTAGAGGTCATTTTACCCCACCCACTTAAGTAAAAATAAAAAAAAATCATCAAATTGTAAGGAAAATGCAAAAGAATTGATTTTTATAGTTTTTTGTAAGAAACACGTGTCTTCTTTAAAAGACAAAAAGTTGCAATTTGAAAACTGATAGGAAATTTGAAACAAAAAAAAAACACATTGAACTGACTGACCGATAAAAGCTGCAAATTTATAACATATCCATTGTTGGATAAAACTAAAGCATTGATCAAAGTTTTAATAAAACGTTTGTCCAAGAATACTGGAGAATGTCGTTATTGAAGTAGTAAATGTTCAAAACTTGCCATAGTTTTATTTTGGTTTGCAATCTTGCAAAATCAGAACATTTTTAGAGGTTATTTTACCCCACCCACTAAAGTTAAAATTAATATTTTGATAAAATATAAATGTGTTTTATTCTTTTTCAAGTTTTTAAATACAATGTAAAATGCATAAATATGATACACCTAAGTTTATTATATAATCATTGTATATCAATATAATTAAGAAAACGAAAACTGTACATGCATAGAAGGCATTATTCTCATGAATGTAAAATGAAGTTCATATCCTAACAAAAAACACTTTATGTTCTAAATAAACCAATAATATAATTTAAATTACTCTACATAGAATTGGATTGGATAAACAATTATAAACATGAAATATGATTATTTAGATAAATTATTTTTACTTTTTTTATTTACATGAAATCGCCATTAAAGTGACCTGGTGCTATCCTACACAACTGAAATTTAATCAAGGTAGGGGCAAAACCAAAGGTCATACAATTGTCGGTTACTTACGTTATGTAAGGAGATACGGACGCAGCCTAAAGGCTACAACATTTTTTCTAAGCATTGCCACTATTTCATAATCTAATTGTTAAAACTTATTTAAGAAGCTTTATTTAAATAAGGATATAGCAATTTTGCCTCAAAAGAGAACAATAAAAATCCTTTACTACATAGATACCGTTTTTATTGTGTAGGCCAACAGTTAAGATCGAGATCAGCTGGCACATCGATGCCATCTGATCAGGATCTATACTGTTGGCTTTTAGAGTTTAAAGATACTTTCGACAAAGATGACAAGTGCAGACCCAGATCAGACGGCACGATCTACAGTACGCTGGTCGAACACGTTAAAATTCGTATATTTGGAGAAAAGGGTTAAGGTGTATGATAAAATATGGTGAGCATTGTTCAAGTTCATATGTATCCATCAATATCTAAATCTGCCTGAGTTGGAGAATTCGAACACCCAAAGCAACAACACACAATTCAAAAATCTACAACTCTGATAACATTCCAAACCATGTTTTCTAAAAGAACTACATTGTTACTTTATTAAAGGCAACAGTTGGCATTTAAAATATTGTCATGTGCAGGAGGCAGAGAACAAATACTTGTTACCAGTCAAATCCCACCCCTAGTCTTCAGGTTTAAGCATTGTATTTCCAACCCAGATCTGGCTCTGAATATAGACGTGTTTATAATAAAAATGCTGAGTCTAATGTTGGAGATAATGTATAAAATTGCACAAATAACGTCCTTTTAATCACCTTCACTGTAAATTTTTGATCTTGGCTATCTAGCGATATACATGGAGATCTGTCTAATAACATGAGGATAGTCTTTTCACCTAGTTTTCCTACATTTTTGTCTGATTGACTCGTCATGAACTGTTTCTCAGCTTCTTGCGTCTATATTAACAATCAACTCCTTTATTGCAGATGATTTTCCTATTCTTAATATGTGAGAAGTTAAATCAAAACCAGTATTGGCATGCCAAAGAAGTAACAGATCACATTTATTTCAGAAAACACAGACAGCATATTTTGATGTTCTAGATCTTTCTCGGTGATGGTCTTTTTAGCCTTATATCGAATCGCACGTACACTTCCTGTGCTGAGTCTTCTTCAACGACACATGTGATCTCTTGCTCAGCACGTTCAGTGTCTGTCAAAGCACTTCATGGAGAAGCACAGAACCATTAATTATTCTGTTTTGTACATTTCTGGTATATATAGTGTCTTGAAGTTCGATGGGTCTGACAGAACAAACATCTGCACCTCTCTTCAGACTTTTAAGTTTAGCATGCTTGCCATAAAAACTACAGTCAAGTATTACGAAAATCAAATGTGACAATTGAACATGTGACGCAATTGTCATTAAAACATAAGAGAGTCTCAAATATGGTCTGTGTAACATCGTGGATACACAAGATTCTATCCTTGCTGGTTCTGTTGACGGTGCAATAACCTTTACCACGGTGTGTCACAACCTTCAAATAAAGAATAAAATTGGTCTTTATGATTTGCAAAAAAATGTGAAAGTGAGATTTTAATTACAAAATCCAAGTTAAATATATACAAACGTAACAGCATTTATTTAAAATGAAAAGCATTTACTCTAACCACCAGTTCAGAAGTTAATGTTCACATTAGCAGAACCGAAAGGATGAATGAAAACCATTGTCCTGATGATACAAAACACACCCAGCTTGTTCAATTTACGTTTGCAAACTAATATCGATTTTCTAAAACGTGTATTGAAAAATATGAACATGCATGTCAGGAATTCGAATAAACAGAAAACACAGCCTCCCCAAGCAGCCAAAACTTAAAGAGGAAAAGAGAGCATGTATTATAAGACGATCGATTTCAAATAAGACACCACAAACAATAAACAAAAATGAGATCTATTAGGGTTACCGCCTAGGAACGGTCAGTGATAAAACAATTTGTCACTGGGGGTATAAACCAGGATCTAGGGTTCACCAACCTCACACTTGCCCTAACAAATTCCCATATGAACAAACGCGTAAAAGTTGTCTTGGTGTAATAATTTCAACCCATCTAAAACTCGACATTAATGCACGCAAAAGCACACACACATATAAAACATAAGAAGCTAATAGTATTGTAATGCAAAAGGGCAGATAGTCAATGATCTTACTGAGACCAGAGTCTGGAGTCAAATCAGCAAGAACAAGATGACACGGATAAAAGAAACAAAAATCGAGCATCTAGGTTCTTTTACAAGATTTCATAAACTCTTCAACCGTCGTGCAACCAAGGGGTGCATTTTATTTTCTTAAGTTAATAAATAAAATCTCGATAGAAAAACTGACTGTGAAACACCTGGATGCAATAGTGATTATAAACTGAACCTGTACTTAATGAAAAAATCCCAACGTTTCTTTCACCGTATTAAATGACATTTTTCTGTTGTTATAAATATCTGTATTGCAAAATATTTTATTTAGTCATTAAGATACAGATACAGCCTATTCATAGTCGAGTGATGATGATATGGGAATGCCATATGACTCTGTAAATAATTATGAAAAAAATAATAAATATGTGTTACATTAAATAAACATAACGTAAAATATGTTTACAGTATGAAAAGGCTGCTTTTTATAAATATTTTTGTTAATATAATATATTGATGTAAAACTTATTTTACTATATTGGCTTCCGTAGTTTTAAAAATCTGCGAAAACCTTTTTGTGAAGGTCAATACCAAATCTACGGAAAATAGCCATATTGGGGATTTATTTCAATATTTTACAATAACTAGCTGTTCTGTGTTTACTTTATTGAGTTTAATAATGAAATATATAACAAAATAAATGAAAATTCACTGGTTTCCGTTATACGATGAAATCGAACATTTACAGGCATTTTAAAGTCAAGCATTCAAACTAATGCATTAAACAATAAAAATATATAAAATATGAAATTAATAATCAACTTACATGACAAAAGTCGTCACTCCAGACAACAATTCTTGAAATAAACACTCGACCTTGTTTGTTTACATGCTTCCGGAAGTTGAAAAATGGCGCGTGCAAACTTTATGTGTTCGAGTATGGCGTACAATCATGTCCATAATTGTTGAATCATTAAACCCGAAATTTAAATGGTCAATTAAACCAATTTCCCCCAAGCCACCGGAGTGCAACTTTTTGTAGGATGTATATCAATGTCTGATGTTTCGCAGATGACACTTAGTGAAACTTTTGCAATTAGTTCAAGGTGATATGTGTCACTCTCTGAGACTTTTGGGCCAAATTCGGCAAACGTCATTTCGAGTAAAATGACGTCAACTTCGCGGCACGCACAAATCGAATTAACTTTTCCTAATTGCCAGTATTAAATGATACTTATAGAAATATACAGTAGTGTTATAATCCAAGTGCGTAAGACATAATGTACGTTTGAAGCTCTTACCGAAATCTTTATTTAAAATAATCTCGTTTACTATCTTTCTATACAATTATTACGTCCCTTATTTTGACATACGCCACACATTGTGATTCACACATGTACGAAACAGTCGTGATATTTGAACTACAAAACCAGCATTTTGAGACCTAAATGTCGGTAAAGTGATGGATTTGAAAAGGTTAGTCTTCTTGTAGTCTATTATATTGCTTGTTTCTGCAAAAGTATGTAAAATCATGTATGAAATTGGTGCGATTGCAGTGAAAATGGCGGTCGTGACCTTGTTAAACAGTTGATTGTTTACAAAACTGACAAATATTTTTTGATATAAGAAACAATCTGATTAATGCATCTTCGTCGCAAACATTGACAACAGATCGTCTTTTCTTAATTAGGTGCCAGATGAGTTACTTTTACACTGTAATCCTGAATTTAATAAAGGAACTTTCAAATCGTGACATTTCAAATTGTCAGAGATTGTCGAATTTTCGGACAGTGAGTTTGAAAGCCCAATATATTACTGATAAAGGAGGCAGCAATAACCACGATAACGATTAAATTAAATGAATATTTAATTAAATGGAAAATGTATGTTCAGATAGTATTGATTATGAAAAAAAAGCTGAAAATAACATTCAAAACATTGCCTTGGGTGCTGCTGTACGAGACTGTAAAGAAAGCCATCTGGTTCTTTTGTATGAATAGACAAATTTATAAATTATGAAGAAATTATTAATGTTATATTAAGATAATGAACTTATATTTGCAATAGTTATTACAGGGAATGGGATATTAAATCTCATAGATGAGAAATTCCATAGCGTTGGTTAAGTTGGAATACAGCTTGACATAACTCCACCACCAATTAGTTTCCTGGATATGGCAAGAAAAATGCAGTTTACACATGGAGAACTGTGCACGGCAGAACATCAGCAACACTGTCATGTTAAGGTATGTAACAATGGAAAAAATAAAGCTTTAATTTTATTCACATGTGTTTTTTTCTTTGAGGTCATAGTCATTCTAAGGTTATGCTTTAATTATCTTATTACTTAATTGCTAAATATGAAATCATGTTATCAACACCGGTATATGCTAATTGCAAACAAACAAACAAAGTAACAAATCCTATGATACTATGATAGAAATCTGGTATTTTACATTTGCTTGTAGTTTTAATTATCTTGAAGAATATATTTATGAACAAATAGGTAATGTTCAGAAATGAATCTTTAAGAGGAATCAGTTCTGGAACTTCAATTTTGAATTTTCTGGGCAGCATTTCCTTGTATAGTCTTATTAAAATATTTTAGTATAATTTTGATTCAACTGGCTTTGGACTTGATAATTTACACTTAACACTAATGTTAAATGCATAATAAAAAGGATATCATGGCTGAACATATGTTTACTGTCATCTGCATAGTTTATATATTTTGCATTAATTTTTATTTATTTTTAGAATGACATCAGACATGATTAGGACAGATGTGCTTTCCGTTTGCAGAAATGAAACTAACCCAGAAGCGGAACAGTGTCATGAGAAAGTGCCAAATCTGAACACCTGCTTCCTGACAGGCTTCCTATTCTGGGCTTGATCCTCAAATGATGTGGTACCAGTATGAAGAATGAAGAAGCAGGCTTATTGTGTGTGAACTGTGGTTAAAAAAGTTTATGTTCATCCATCTGTACCAAAAGCCTGTTGGATTCAGTGCATCATATCCCAAAAAGGAGAAGTGATAACTGTTTGTTTAGCTGAACAATATGTATTATAATCTGAAATGATCTAGAAAACAGGTGTATAATAAAAAGTTAATTTATGCAAGCATTATGGATAATCTTCTGAATAATTTAAATTATTTCATTTGTCAGTCAATTTGTTGCCATGGTAACTGAATCATAATATTATGTTGTTATATAACTTATAAGATATTAACGTAGAAATATCAGTTTATATGGATTTTTCTACCAATATATTATTTGTTATTGAACAAGTGTTGCAAAATTTGTCTTTCAAACATTTAGAACCTTTATCCAACATTAACATGTAGTTAAGTTTTTTTGTGTGCATAGTATGTAAACTGTTGTCAACTATATAAATGTAAGTTACTTTATTATGAAACATTATCCACATCATGAAACTCGGTTCCTCCCTCCACCCTGCCTAGAAAAAATCTTGCAACATTAAGTAAAACTGTGTCATATATTGTTATATCACAATTTGATCATACAAAATTCAATTTAATTTGGGCTCTTAGTTGTGTAGTTATTGGTGTAATGACCTCATACCACTTTGAAGAAAATAATACACAAATATTACCATGGCAACTATAGAACTAGTACTAATTATATAACATACTGTGATATTAGTCAGAAGATCAAATGTTACGAATATGTACATAATATTCAGGTAGTATTACCACGGTAACCATTTTTGGGTACAACAACTTTGACCTAAATGATTTTGTCACTTTTAATGAAGCTTTTGTTATTTTGTTTACCGCATAGTTATAACAAAAAGTATCTTTATTTTCAAAAATCAACATTTCTGTGTATGGTTTATCAATAAACAGACCAAAATGATAGATTGTACTTAAAAACATTAACGTGTTATCATTTAGGTGCCAGTTACCTGAAAAAACCGTGTCAAATATGTTTTTTCAGTTCCGTTGCCATGGTAACCAAAATTTGAGTATTTCATTTTGTAAAATAAGATACTTGATTTTTATATAAATACTATTCATGGGCAATAAAAAGACTGAAATACTGTATTTCTTATAGTTGTCACATAAATGCACCTAATTATTTGGACAATATTTTGACAAAAGTAGGCTTTTTTCACGTTCACGGTGGTTTCCCCAAAAATGCTGTTATTCATTTAAAATAGGTCGTTTTTGGAAAAAAAATGAATTGGTGTACTCCAAAGTCAACAAGGTACCTGAAAATGATAATAACTCATTTTGGCCAAAAATTGCATTTTGGACCATTTTTCCCAGAGACTGCCACATATGCTACGCTGACTGGACTATAAACCCCGTTGCGTGTGCTTTCGGGTCAACGTTGCTAATTCCATGATTGAATTCGCCGAGGTAAACAATCATGGATGTCAACGTTCGGCGAGCCAGTAAAAATATTCTTTTTGATCCAACGACGACTTCATTGTAGAATTAAGGAAGCAAATAGATTAAGATTTCTGTTCGAAGTGCATACGTGATACGGCGTAAATGCAGAATCGTTTAATAATGGCTTTATGGGTGAACAATTATGTACCGATATCTGTATCGTAAATTGAGTGAAAGAAACAGCACTGATCAAATTATTAACCCTGCTTTGGTGGTAGTGGTAGAACTTTTACCATCTTTGACGGGATATGTATATATTTGATTATGTGTTTATTGCAACAATATCACGAATGCAGCTAAAAACGACTAAATACGAGTTGAAAGTGAGGCACAGTGGTTGCAAAAAGTGGTAGGTATTAAGGTAAGTATATCCAACATATTTTTTTTACAAAAAATAGCCATGAACAAGTCAACAATATCCACGCATTAAACCACATTACGGCATTACACATCTAATTGTAATTAAAAGAATAATTATTTATATTACATGTTAAGCAAAACAATTCAACTTTAAGTTGAAACACTGGTTTATTAGTTTCAATGGAATTAAAGTATAAAATGAAGTGAGTTTTCCCTTTTCTTCACTTCAATACCTTAAAGATACCTCTAAAAAAGATAGATACATTGCCGGGCAAATAAACTGTAACCTGTCACCTCTTTCAAACAGCATATTCAATCGGGCGTTAATAATATGTTACAAATACACAGGAACCTAGGCCTATCCGTTATCGAGACGTTATTGGTACATGTACTTACAATAATCCACGTTCAAATTCCATTGTCTCTTTTAAATTATCACATAATCCGCACAATTCCAAAACAAACAAAAAGAAATTTTCTCAAAAATGTTTTAAAAATACTCGTAGATTAATGTACATTTCTTTGATCCGCCTTCCCTGTTAATTTCATACGGAGACTGAATTTGATTGACAGTCAGTATGGAGGTAAACATTGATACCAACCGTCAATGAAATGCAACTTCAAAGGAAATTGTCGGCTCATATCAAGACTGTGTTGTTTTATCGGCTCTGCTTTGAAATCGTTTGATCTACAAGAAGTGTGTACGTGACATTTGACATTTTTAGCTGAGTTAAATTGGTTGATGATGCAATAATACTGAAATATGATACTTGAGATAAAATTGGGATGTAATTTATTATGGAACATGTTCGCATTGGTTAGTGTTTTAATCAAAGACCTATATAGGTAATATATAGGTCTTTGTTTTAATACTTATTTTACATTCACGTTGTAAATTTCGCGGTGACATAATATAATTTGAAACTTTGATTTTGTAGCAGTACATGACAGAAGGGTCTGTTAACCAATTAATAAACATTTAAATGATGCATATTTATCACGAGTATTGTCCAGAACACGATCTACCTGACCTCCCTTGTCAACAAATATATGCAGATTTAATGATGTATACGATTACCGGCGAATCGAACACTCCGGGCAATAGAAAATTTTTAGCTGACAATTTGTGTATTCGATTTCCCGGAGTCTACTGCACAAATTGAACAATTTTAATCTTTGATATACTTACTGACACACAAGATGGAATATACTTGGACTTTGGTTCCTTCCCCTTAAAAAAAAAAAAAAAAAAAAAAGAAAGCCGACCTACCGACCCATTGTTTTTTCAAGGATGTAACCAGAAACAAACCTTTTTTAGGCCTAACACATTCTTTACTGTCAGTTTTCGTTTATCAATATAGGGTATCTTGTAAAGTTTCAAAGCTCATATCCTGCATCCAAGACTCATAAACCATTAGGAGACTATCTATTCCTCTTTCCGATACTTTAAGTATTTCTTCAGCAGTTCCGCAGCTTTTTATACCCTTTAATGCTTTTCTTCTCGTCACTGAGTCAATTGCGGATCTAACAAGCACTTATTTTTCTTACCTTGAGAGAGTTGTTTTTGAAAAAAATGAACATTATTATGCTTTGACCCAGTATTTCAAGTCCAGTGAAACGCGGATTTTTCTCAATTATCGACTTTCAATTTCATAAACTGTATACATAGGTCTTACTGAGTAGGTGGCATCTTTGTCTGATGCTTGACCTGAAAGAAATAAGTTAAACCGCTTCAAACTTCGGGAAAATGACATTAATTTAATAAGAGACAAGCTAACCAGTCACATTGAAACAAAACACGTTTGCTAAAATAAACCTTTATTGCTTGTATGAACATAGAGCATTTTTACAGATGGTTCTTCTGATAATTACAAATGTATATTTTATGAACCTGTCAAGACCTTATCGAGGCATTTTAGTACATTTGTACCTTATTTATAAACAAGTTAAAGGCATTCCAATGGACACTTATTGTAAATTTCGCTTTTCTAATGCGAGTAATAATGTTAATGATTTTCAATGACCGTAATCTTCGCATAACAGAAAATATTTTAAAACAAGATTATGCGTATCACAAATTAAGGAAAACCTTTTGCAAATGTTATCGCCGATACCCAGATTTAATTCAAAAATACAGATGCAGTTAAATCACCTTTGCAACAAGGTTATTCACAGCCAGTTTTTAATAAAAGACCATTTAATGTATAAACTTAGGAGTGTAGGGGCAAGGTTAATTTCCCTCTGCTATTCGTAAAATTCATCTGTTATTTCAAAAAGAAAGGTTACAAACATGAAATTCTCAGCGCCCCTTTGGCTTTTCAATGCTATTAGCTTCTTATGTTTTATATGTTTGTGTGCTTTAGCATGCAACCTTTGATGAGCTAATGGGTGGCTTGGAGTTATTTCACCAATACTACTTGTACTTGTTTTATGATATGAGAACTTGTTGGGGCCAGTTTGAGGTAGGTGCACCATAGGATCGAGTAAAAATCTACATCGGCGTATTGTTTTTTCGCTGACCGTTTCAAGGCGGTTACCCCAAGGGTTCTTTTTTTCGTTTATTGTTTAAAGCGTCTTAGTTGAATGGACCTACTTATAAAAACATGCTCTCCTTTCTCCTTTTTTGCTGCTCAGGCACGTTGTGATTTGAGAGTGTGGCGATTCATGATATGCATTGACTTTTTTTTAAATTTATCTACATAAACAACACATGAACATTTGTATGTTTTGACGCCTAATCGCTTGGTACTTACAACAGTCTTTTAAACACTGCTTCCAGCGACATTTTCCGCCATTGTTTTTCAACACAATGTATGCAAAGGAACCGGTTTGTGGTTTTAAGTAATCTTTGATTTAAAACTTAGTTATTAGCTGCCAAAACTGCATGAATCAGCTCTTTTTGGCAACCGGATAAAAAGTGTTTTCGAGTGTTTTACCGAGGAAGACAAATACTCATGTCCTGCATTTGTGAGAAACGCTCACCTGCTCTAATCAAATAAGTCGCGTCATCAAGTGTTTGCCTCAATATATTCAATTTAGTGACGATATTTAGAAAATAATCTTCATTACGTAAACATTTTATTTATGGAAACAAATTGTTATCAGAACAATAGTACCTACACATTTATACACAATAAAATGGATACAATAAAATGTCTTGCAAAAATCATTCGGTTTAACACATTATATGGTAAGGGTACTTTGAAAGGCAATGACAAATAAGAATTCATGCAAAATAGGTTTGATTTGGCATGTTCATGGTCAGTAAATGAAAGGCATATTACTATCACACTGCCTAGCCCAGAGTTGAGCGCTACTATTTTTACACCAGTGCAATTTTATCCATTTCAAACGATGGTATGCATAAGACGGTGACATAGAACCTCCAACTACTCAAGGTTTGTTGACCTATTGATTAAAATAAACTTAAACTCAAATGCTATCTTCTAAAATTATTGTTCATTTCTGACAGCATAGCATCGTATAAGCTTGAGCATGTTGAAAGTGGAATCAAAATTTTCCTTAATGGGAATCCTCGAGACTGGAAATCCCTATTTAAAGAAATATCTTATTCCACATTCAAGCCTATACGTAAAACATTACAAACGCGGTACTTATAGCTTTGTGGGTGCTTTTTGTGCTAAATGAAAAAAACTCGTATGCACAACTGAATAAAGAAATGCAGCAGTTAAAGAACTTAATTAATATGTAACGGTTCATAAAAACTTAGTTCCGATCAATATCATTCCTATCGGAAAATACATTATAAGAAAATATTCCAGTAGGATTCATTCCTTTCGGAAATATTCAATTATGTCGGAATTTCAAATACTAGTAGATAAGTTCAGAAAAAAATGGTGATTATTCTAGTAAGACGACAATTAAACAAATAGTCTTTTTATTGTGATATAATAATAACCATGTATTATGACGGTAAAAGTATATTTTTTCCTCCAAAGTGTTATTTTCTTAACTAATTTATCGTCATTCGATTGTACTATTATATAAATAAATCGGTTATATTGCATCAGTTATCATTAAAATTGGAGTCATGCTTTTTTAATATAAATAATGAAATTAAAATTACTCCTGGACCATTTATGTTGCTTGAACTAGCGAACTACTGTGAGTACTTTAAACGTTTAATATCACTTTACGTCATTCTAAATAGAAAGGTATCTTGCACCAGTTAAAAACCTTTTTATATTCATATTTGAGAATAAAACTTGTGCCGTTAATGTTCAAGACATTTTACATTTGACAACAGAATTGAGAAAAACATGAAACAGTTGTATGATCGCTGGGCCGGGTTAAGAGATTTTGATTTGATGTTAACATGTATATACATGTTTGCAAGAGCATATCTGAACATAAAATTTCGAAGTTAGTAACAATAGTGATAATAAACAAATGCACACTCCGTTTTGACAAACGGGCAATAAATCTTCAAAAATATCACCCGATATTGTACGTTTATTTTTGTGATGTAACAGTCTCGCCTCCTAACGGTCGCAAAATTAGATGGCCAAAACTTATTTTCAGTTGTTTGTGTATATTCAATTCATCTTTCTGATTTCGAATCGCTTTTGATTGTGTAGACTTTAGTAAAGAAGCCTAAATAACGCATGTACCATCATTGTTAATGCAAAAGTGAAGGAAAGCATGCCTAAACATTATGATAAGTAACATCGCATAACTCTCCCTTCACACAATGCTACCTGCAAGCCAATGATTTTATAATATGTACTATTTCATTACTCTCTCAACACAAACCTTATTTAAATGTTTACTTTTCACGGAGAAACGCAACAACTTACTTAACTGATTAGAAAATATAAATACTGCATAGATTTCTATCAGAAATAATTTTTGAAATTTATTTTTTCCACTATGCCGCTCGGAAACTTCATTGCAACGTAAATTCCGATCAGAACCAAATTTCAGCAGGATTCATTCCTATCGGAATCACCTCTTCCGATCGGAATTTTTCCGACGGGAAAAAATTCGATGGGAAAACTTCCGTTCGGAAGATTTTCTTATTGGAAAATGCAGGATTCCCATCGGAAATTCCCAATTCCGATCGGAATTAGAATTCGACATCGACTTTCTTTTCCAAGGTTCTCAGCAACTAAACAAAAAAGAACAAGGAAACATTCCAGTTCTTTTATTTAAAACATGTACATTCACTAAAGAAAAAAACTGCAAGAAAATCGATAAAATGAAAAAAAAAACAGTTTTCTGAAAATATAATTTTCCTAAAATTCATATCATCGCGTTTTTCTTAAACTGTAAAAATAAAGGTTAATAACGGTTAATTTCTGACTACCCACCTTCCTCCTTAAAACAACAATAACAACAAAACAGTCACACTAAGTCGCCAACGCTTCACAAACACGATATTGCTTCACAAGCAGTAATGGCTAGCATCTTAATCTTAATGGTACATAGGAATCTTAAGATCATTGATATATGAATAGTTTCTTCTTAAAAAGGGGATGATAAAACATTAATATCGGTACATCCCTTACAAACGACACAAGCACTGACTTAAAAATTTTGAATCTTACAATTCACATCACGTGAAGGCAGTTGTGACAAAATTTCATGTCTAATTCTATTTAGTCAAGCTCTATTTTTATTGTATAGTCGAGCGAGATTAAACCGAACGTTCGGTTTACATCAGTCTTTATTACTACATGTAGCAAGTTAAACTTTCAAAACGCACTGGCACTTGACCAGTCGTACCTCACAGGCGTTCTGCTGAATAAACAGAATTGGATTGGCACATATCACTTCAAACTCATACTTTCTTATATTCGGAACACAAACATTAGACTACTTAAGTTGGTTGATTCTTGACACTATGATCTTATGTTTGACTAGCAAACGAGCATGAACACGAATTTTCATATCAAGAATCGCCAAGCTGTACAGCTGTTGCAGAATGTATCAAATAAAAAGTCTTTGGATAATTGCAAGTGCCCTGTTTGTTGTCATTTTAGAACGCGATAAACGGGGAAAGAAACCGTATAAAGAAAACTCTCAAAAATAAAAAAGGTATTTCTGCGTTATATACCTTCCCAACTCCATCTCCATGACGGGTATTTACACAATAGATTTATTGTAAATCAATCAGCTAATACTAGGTACAGTCAAAAAGTTCCCAGACTGGTTCTTTTCAATACGTCGGATCGTCAACATATTTACCATACATGTATTTCTATTTAAATCTAATATCAACAGGTATGAAAAAGAAGGTTTTAACAAGTATTTGAATTTATTTTTTCACATTAAGCATGTCCACAACCGTAATACGAAGCAGTTCTGAATTTGACTCATTTTGCAATGAGATGACTATTTTCTTTTTGAAGTTTCTTAAAGTAACTGCACCAAAACGTCTTGATTTTTCCGCATGACTTCAACGGAACGTTATTATTAAACAATAACAAAATTTCAACGTGATAGGTTGACGTAACGCCATTTTGTGTATAATTTCCGCCGTGTAAAAATTCTGAAGCAAGAAAATGAAAACGTTAAGTGAACGAATGGAGCAGCAGACAGTGATTAAATTCTGCACGATGTCTAGTATGACCCCGACGGATATTTGGAAATTCATGTTATTAATTGTTCTAGGACTCTTGTGTTTGAGTGGCTCAAATGTTTCCGGATGGGTAGAGCGGATACCGAGGATAAAGCGCAGTGGAAGGCCGGTAAATGATGCGCGATCAGTCAAAAAGATAAAGGGCGTCCTAGCAACTGATCGGCGCAAGTCTCTAGATGATATTGCTGTTACTGTCAGGCTGAGGCATAGAACTGACCATAAGATAGTGACCCAGGGCTTGAACATTTATAAGGCAATGCGCGCTGGATTCCTATTTTGAGAAAGCATAAACGTGACGGTAAGCACTGTTTGTGAGATGAATGTCATATGAACGTCATTGACGTCTCGGAAGTGCTCCGTACATGAAATTGTGGGTTGTTCTAATAGATCAGTAACAGGGTTTCGCTAAGTTCTGAGATTTAGGTTGGTGCATCCTGGAACTACGAGGGTTGTTTAATAAGTTCGCGGACAGCGGTGTTTATTTTATTATTGTTCATCCAAAGTTAATGAAATTTTCAGGTATTGCGGAATCATGTTTAATAAAATGGTAATTACAAATTTTAACTTTGTTTTTTTCGAAATGCCCATTTTATTGAGGAATAACGCTACCATGGTAACGTTCTACGGAGCAGTCCGTAAAATTGGCATAACTCTTGTTTTTAATGCTTTAAAATGGTAACTTTGAGACGTCGAAATTACGCGGGAACGCGTAACGTCAATACTCAATATGTCAACGTCATTTCCGTTAATTTTCATTGACATCCGTTGTTTTCGCTCGTCGGTACAGCAATTTATCGCATAGTGATAGAGAAAACCATGACGTCAAATTTAAACGTTGAAACCAGGGCAAATATCAAGTTTTGCGTTAACCTAGGTCATACACCCACGGAAACGTTACGATTACTTGAGAAGTCGAACTCAGCAAAGTGTTGTCGCACTATTGTCTTCAAATGGCATGAGAGATATCGCAACGGACACGAAAGTATTAACGACAACGCTAGATCAGGAACACCGAGATCAGTGTCGACGACGGCACGTCAGAAAATAGAAGACATTCTTGAAGAAGATCGCCGCGTGACAGTTAGCTATAGACCTCAGTTTGAAAGTGCGCTCGATCGTGGCATCATTTCCCGAGAGCTGGTATGTTTCCGTGTTCGACCAGTGGATCCGGTGTCATGAGAAATGTGTAATCCGGGAAGGAGACTATGTGGAAAAGTGAACCGGCGCTATATTCTGACGTTGACATTATAGCGTTATTTTCGACGTCGTGCTCCGTAAATCGTTAATGTACCTTTTGTTTTATGTAGTTATTTGTTTATTGTTAATGTAAAACTATTACCAGTTGTTGTATTGTATTCGACTTGAATTACAGATCATGCACATATAAATTTTATACATGTATTTTGTCTTTTTCTGTTTTTACGACCGCTGTCCGCGAATTTATCAAACAACCCTCGTATGTGTAAAATCAAAATGCCACAGTTTTTCCACAGACCGTTCTAAGATGATAACCTAACAGGTTCTCACATACCTTAATTGTTTGTTGTTTCTGATTTGAAATGTTTCATTTTATTACCCATGCTTATTTTCCTCTCATCCTATTTTGACTTTTGACTGTGTAGCGACGCTGTGTTTTTAGTGTGGCTATTTCAGATTTGCATGTTTTGCACTTTAGAAATTCCAGTTGAGGACAATCTCTCTGCTCAAAGACATACCAGAGAAATGAACAGTGATTGGTTTCCAATCACAGGTAATATTGGAGCCTTTTTACCTTGGAATATTTTCAGATTTGCATGTTTTGCACTTTAGAAATTCCAGTTGAGGACAATCTCTCTGCTCAAAGACATACTAGAGAAATGAACAATGATTGGTTTCCAATCACAGGTAATATTGGAGCCTTTTTACCTTGGAATATTTTGATTTTTCTTTTAAATACTCACCTTCAATTTCCTTTAATAAAAGTAAAATGATACATCACAACAATCCTAATATTTCAATTACTAATTCTGTAAAAAATTCAACTTTTCCGTTTTAAGAAAAATGTTCGTAAGTTAGCCAATGTCTGAAAGGTCTGGACAGGTAATTCCGACCTTTTGCTAAAATCACTTACTTTTAGAGTTTATTCACTTTATTCTTTTTGTTCATATTGTGTACAAAAACTGGTAAACCACTCACTATGACGTCTTTTGACAGGTAAGCATGCACAAGATTTAGCTTTGAACGTTATTTGATGACTCTAACTCAAGTATATATAAATTATTTTCTTATTGTCAATGATACAGACAAGAATATGGTGATACAATAGACGCTTATGACAATTTTTTTAAATAATTCAAGCTTTTATTGCAATTCCGAAAAGTATTTCTTTTTGAAATAAAATGAAATACTTTTGGACTTCAAGGATAAAATGAAACCAGATTTAATGAATGACAAAATAATTGTCTGGATCTTTCCCGTTAGAGCCGTCTACAATCGATAGTGTTGGCAACGTGTTGCAGTCTTGAAATATCATCTGTAACAAGAAAAAGAATTGTACGCATTAGATAGACTGCTATGAACGCTCGTAGTTATCTATACATCGGATCAACCTTGAATTGGATACTCGATTAATATAACAACTGTTTTCCGCCTGCATTTCTTGTGCGAAGGCATATATCGTTTGTAACGGTTCCAAGTCAAATTTATTAAGCATTAACGATATGACACATGGCTATATTATGCTTGCATTGAAAGAACAAATATCATTGCCTGATTATCGTAATATATATGTTGATATTTACCATTCCTAGCTACGCCCCGCTTGATATACTCCTGTACGCATGTAATAAATGTTTTCATATGGAGCGCGCTCGGTGAAATATTTTAATTATTATTGTATCAACGGTGGGCATACATTATTTCTTGAAATTTAATGAAACCTTGCAATACTCGATGCTGCACTTCTCCTCCAAGTAATGCATGCCGAGACATGATATGTATTTGATAAGCCTACCTTAAATCCGGATGATCCACTTTTAAAACAACCAACAAATATCCCAGCAGTGTCTGTCTCAAGAGTCTCATTGTAAGCTGATACCGGGGTATATACAGGTATTCTTCCGTCTATGCATACACCTGTCTCCTTCAATTTATGATCAAATATGATAAATGCTCTGTTTATCAATAATGGCAAAATGCCGTTCAATGAAACTTTGCACAAATGACTGTTATTAATGTACTTTATCTTTATTTCGCATATGGTAAGACACGTTAGAAAAGTAAAGACCACAGTCACATACGGTATACCTGTACTGGTCGTCCCTTTTGCCATTCTTTTCTGGATCCTAAATTGCAACAATCAATTGGATAGGCGTCGTTTGAACCAAGGTGGCTTGGTTCAGCACAGCTAGTGGCAATCGCACTGTGTACTGATATTCCCTTTATGGCAGCTTCTAATGTGCACGTATGATTGCATTCCGACAGAGCATCTGTCAAAATGTATAAACAGTTTTTTTTTATCATTATCAATGTTTGTGCATTCTTGCAGGAGAAAACATATTATATACTTTCCAGTGAATAACAGAACTTTTAGTGAAATCAATTTGTTATTTCACTGTTTTCAAACATTGGTACATAGTTTTTATTTTCACTGTTTTTTCACATCTGTACACAAGCACACAAAGCATTTCGAATGAGAACGTTTAGAAAACAGGTTCAAGTTTGGGTACGTGACTTCATGACGTTACGTCATAAACACACTTTTTTGTGAAATTTTTATGCAATTCCACTCGACAACTTCGGAATTGTGTAGTTTCACTCTTTGCATCGCCACTCGTGAAAAAACAAATTCTGGAGCTCACTAGGTAAAATATAATTTTTTCATAAACTTGTAAGAACATAAATCCTCTGTATTATGTGTTATGTAAAACCCATAGCGCGATATATGCTGTAAGAACAGACGAACCGTTGTGAAAAACTCCTGCAGACCCAAGACAGTATGACTAATAATCGTTACTTTAATTCATGTCTAGCAGATTGCATTAACAGAAAAATAATTACATGTAAATGAGTTATGTAAATGATCAGTAACCTCGTAAAACAAAAAAAAATAAGTATTGAATTAAATCTGTTCATCATTATGCACTATCAAATTGCAAAATATAAAACAAGTAGCTCGACAGATGCTAACAACATAAACTTTTTTTTGTAGACGGATGATCGGAAGGTTTCCACTTCAAGCCTTTTACGAGGAAATACATAGTACAGTGAAATTAAACTGCATGTAAATAAAAACGTCGTTGTGACACCTGAAACACCGATACTAACAGTCGTGGCTTCGCCACTTATGACACTATCAATTTCAGATATTCATTCGTAAAATATAATTTATATTTAACTGAAACAAACAAATATAGACTTTCCTTATTTTCTTTTTTAAATTACGTTTCGATCGGATTCTGTACAGTAAACCACTAAAAAGGATTATCGGCAGTCATGGCTTGTGCATTATTATAAAATGCAACAGCACCAGTTCTTGTCTCACAAACTTAAAGGGAAAGGTTAAGCCTTCTCAATATTATACTGTATAATTATACATGCTTTTCATGTGCAACTGTGCTTATAGCAGTATTTCTAGCTGTCAATCCAAGAGAAGTTATGATTCCCATCTGATTGTTCAACCGAATGCGCGTATAAACGTAGTAAAATTAAATTTTCACCATCAATGTTTAAAAATTAAAAGCTAACCATGACACGCGTTTCTTTTGCAGTGTAAATGCACATGCTAAAAAAGGTCGCCATGTCTGGTTTTTAATTGTAATACATGTAATTTATTGATTGTCCTGTGCATTATACTATTACGGATATGGCAGTTGTGCTTCAATTTTAACACTGCAGTAAATACAGTAACATCTGTTTTACAGTTACTCGTCTTACTTTACTCATGCATAATGTCTATCAAAACATTGACCGTCAACTAAAATAACAGATGTCTTTAAAGACAGAATACACAGTTTATCAAATATTTTCAAAAGCCCACACCAAGGACAGGACAACATCTGACTCTATACTTTCCATAAACAAACGAATAAATGACAAATAGCTTTTCGATTCGTCCTTTAAAACATGCAAGTCACTGGGTCTTTTAAATAGTGACGTATGTGGACATAATGCGATTTCATAAAATAAATAAATACATAAATAATAATGTTAAGCAACGACTTATAGTTTTAAAAGGAGGTCATGGAATTATTAAATTTAATCCCTCAGTAAATTTATACTAATAAAATTCGTATTAAAAGAGACTATCAAAGCCATGGCATTCAGCAGTCAAAAAAGTTTTTAAAAAACCTTACATTTCAAAAGAGACAGCCATTTTGGTAACGGAGATAAATATCTAGTTTGGTCATAATCAGATAACAACATGACGAAATTTTACTGCAACGTATTCAGAAAGTGAAATATAAGCATGGTATACATTTAAAAAAGATCACTGGTTTATTACCTGTTTGGCAGTATTTAATATTTGTAAAGCACGTTGCTCAATAGAACTTTATCAGGGACACATATCTACTTATTTTGTGTCTACTGTTAAAGAATGCACGTTACTGGGCTCTTGTTGTCATGGAACCCATTTTACGGCGGATGGAAGAAATGGTTTTGATTTTGAATCCTTAACAAATAACAAATTGGTTGAATGACAGTGTATTATATAACGGATTACTCGTAAAATGCTCAATTAATCCCATTTTGATATGTCCCACATTTGCTTCTTAAGATCAGATATTATTTATAATAGTTAAAAAATTTAGTATACCAACCTGTCTGACAATCATGCCCCTTCCATCCACTCAAACATTGACAGTTGTAATTCCCTGCCGTATTAATGCAAGTCCCGTCATTTTGGCAAGGATTGACCGTCGAACATTCATCTATATCTGAAAACAAAAATTTGCCACTCATCACAAATTAAAAAGTTTTCCCTATGCATTTGGTCATTACTTTCATATTTAAATGTTAAAAAATAAATTTTAATCTTGTGATTATTAAAAAGAAAAATAAGGCATTATGTTTTACGTTTTGTTTGTTTTAGTTTGTTACTGTATATAATAAGGCAACTTCCTGTTTTCGTTCGAAAAAGAATTCAGTATACTTAGATGAAAAGCAAAATGAATGTTCGTAACAGCCACTCATCAAAAAAGTATTTCCCTCTGCATAATACGTCATTAAATAGAATATTATTTTCAATATTTCATTGGTTGAAAACTAGATCAAAATCCAGCAAAGATATCTATGCCTAAAATGACTACGACGGAACTACTGACTCATCAAAAATCAAATAGTTTTCCCTATGCATTTGGTCATTACTTTCATATTTTAAAGTCAAAAAATAAAATTAAATCTTGAGATTATTAAAAAGAATAATAAGGCATTATTTTTTGCATTTTGTTTTTTTTACTGTATATAATAAGGCAACTTCCTGTTTTCGTTCGAAAAAGAATTCAGTATACTCAGATGAAAAGCAAAATGAATGTACGTTTGATTTATTTAATATACTCAGTTTAATATACTCAGTTTAATATACTCAGTATTAAACATTAACACGCTTTCTAATCGTGCAAAGAGTTAAACACCGACAAACTTCTTGAACACTAGCAAAGAGGCTTCATCTTGGTTAGAGATAGATATATAAGAATTCTGATTCTGGTAGTCGCTTAATATTAGATTATAGAATACATTTTGTTTTATTTCGCAAAAGCCCACAAAGGTTAAAGTGACATTTCTCAAAACAATCTGAGACAAAAGTCGAAAAAAATCATACATATTTTTGATGAACTGGAGTTTTATACCATCCATGTCTGCTATACCTTGATACATCGAGGTCGTAAATCGTTATAAGTATTATACATGTAAGCGTTAATTCACTGGTAGGTATGCATTGATTTAAATACACCATACGTTGAATAATAGAGATATCCAGTTTGTAACAACTGTGTAAAATAAAATAACAAATATATTTCTAGGTTTCAGTACTGCTGAACGATTACCAGTGAATCAACGCTTAAAATTCGCATAACAATTAGTCATCTTAAAACGACCTATTACCTGTCTGACACTGTCCACCTGTCCAGCCACTCGTACAGTGGCACCTTAAATGTCCTTGTGTATATGAACATGTTCCGCCATGTTGGCATGGCTTCATCAAACATAAGTCGGTAACTGTAAGAAGCATATGTTACATAATAATAAACAAACAAAGCTAGACACACTGACATTTTAACATACTGAGACACTTTGTAAAACAATAAATATAAATTAAGCCAAAAAGGCTTTCATTAAGAATCCCCTATAAACGTTCCCAATACCAACTAATATTCGCGACCAATTTTACTTTCGCTTACTTCGCAGATGGCACTGAAGTCTCTATCTCGGAAAAATAAGGCCGAAATTGACATGACAGCCCCCCTCGTAATCAATTATTCAAGACATTTATACTTTTTGTTCGTATTCATCGTGCAAACGAACATGAATGGCGGTGCAATGATAGCTCCGTTCAGCCGTGGTAAAAGCGCAATAAAATAATAATACTCTAATACACTGCGACCTCTTTGCGCGCCCCGGAGCTTCTATTGCGTTGAATGAGACCTTACTGAGCTGCTTACGGCGACCCCACCTTGATCTTTTGTTTAGATAGCCGAGCGACGGTGTTTGTTTTGTGCATGCTCAAAGTGCTAGCCGTCGGTCGGCGTTTTTTTGAAATCCCAACGCGTCAACTGGCGATGCAACTGCGTTGCTGCGGCGATGCTTGCGATCTTTCTGTGCGCAACTCTGCTTTTTGTTTTGCATTTTACTTAGACACCGTGGGAATATCAGTTAAAACGCGGCCCCAGAGTGACAAGGGTTTTAAGAACACGTTTAGTGTTAACCTGCCAATTAATAGACAAATTGCTAAAGTTTAAAGTTGGAGTAGACACCATAAATGAAATATAAATGAATGATTGTCATCGTGAGACCTGTGTAAGCTTGTTAGATCTCTCTCAATAGATGTGGCAATATACAAAGCATGCTTCAAAATCTGCCTATACGTGTGATTCGCTAAATGCAACTTATGCTCTACTTACTTGTCTCGCAATGACCTCCCGTTAAACCATTTAAACAGTCACACGTGTAGCCTCCTGGGTGATTTACACAGGTACCGCCATTTTGACAAGGGTTATTTAATAAACACTCGTTTATATCTGAAAATGACCAGAGCTAAATTTGTGAGTTAAAAAAATGAAATATGCATATCAGGAATGGCCACATCCAGCATACACAGCCTCCCCACACAGCCAAAAAGTAGAGAGGAAAAGAGAGCATGGTATTACAATAATCAGTTTCAAAATGGACGCCACAAACAAATAACGAAAGTGAGAACCAGAGGGGTTACGGGTTACCGCCTTGGAACGGTCAGCGGCAAAACAAATTGCCACTTGAGGTTTAAACCTGGTTCTAGGGTGCACCAACCTCACACTTGCCCCAACAGGTTCTCGTATCACAAAACAAGTACCAATTGTCTGGTGAAATAACTCCAACCCACCCATCGGCTCACCAATGTTGCATGCAAAAGCACACAAACATATAAAACATAAGAAGCCAATAGCATTACAAAGCCAAAGGGCGGGTACTCAATGATCTAACCGAGACCAGAGCACCTGGAGTAAAATCAGCAAGAACACGATGACAGGGATAAAAGATACAAATTGAGCTTCTAGGTTCTTTTAGGAAAAGATTTCCCCATAAACCTTCATAAACTCTTAAACCCCTGCCACCGTCGTGCAACCAAAGAGGTAAGCATAATGATCAACTGTAGATGGGTTTATCACCAGGCCTGCAGAGCGCTGTAAAATATCATGTTTGTAACCTTTGTTTTTTAATTTTCATATGGTTTTTACGAATAACCGGGAGAAATTAACATTGCCTATTATCCTCTTAAGTTTATAAATCAAATCTCCATAAAAACTGGCTGTGAAATACCTTGTTGCAATAGTGATTTTAAACTGCACCTATATTTATGAATTAGATCTGGATATCGGCGATAAAACTTGCAAAAGGTTTAAAACATTTTAATGAACACAGACTATGTGTTTAAATATACTGGTTGTATCTCGTCAATATGTAGCTCTGTCTGTTTTACAATATATTATAATCAAAGCACTGAAAGTACAGATGGGTTGCGTTTTAGAGTGATTGTCATGTCACATCATCTATAGATTGTGTGGAGTTTCTTATTGGAAGAGTGTGAAGGAACTTTCGGATGGCAGAGCAAAAGTTTGCATGCCCGGCTTCTGCTTTATCAAGTTTTTATCTACCACGGATATTCGGGCGGATGCTTATATCCAAGACTGAAGTCATATTGTGCCAGGAAAAATAAATAATAAGTCAACCTTTGATTTGAAACTTTTTATTGACAAGAAAGAAGTGAAACACATGGACAAATAAAAAATACTTAAACTATGATATAGTTGCTATTTGCACTATGATTTGAAACAATATTTATTGACTAGAAGGAAATAAAAAATATGCAAAAATAAAAATAATATGACTATAAAGCAATTTAAAAAAATAAGTCAGAGCACTGCATCAAGTCTAATTAAATTGAAACGCTTTAAAGTTTCGTCTAAAGTTTACACTTCAGAGCCGTCTTGTTGTTAGAATGTTATGCTAATTACCGACTAGCTTTTTGGAAACTAAAACTTCTTTGAAAACGTACCGTGTGCAAAAAAGTTGCATCATGGTTAATGGATGATTTTATTTATTAATTTTGTTCTTTTCGAATAATATGACTATAAAGCAATTTTATAAAAATGAGGCAGAGCACTGCACCAAATCTAATTAAATTTAAACGCTTTAAAGTTTCGCCTGAAGTTCACACTTTAAAGCCGTATTTTTGTTAAACCTCCAACTTGACTATTTAATATTTAAGCCACTAGATGGCGCTGGGGACAGGTTTTCATGGTATTTTTGACATGCTTCACATCTAAGAGCCCCTTTTTAAATAGTACAATTACCAAGAAGTATTTTCCCTAAAACCTTTTTATATAACTTCTTTGCAACATTTCAAAAAAAAGCAGAGAAAAGTTTATGACAAAATGCGTTTTATTGTAAATTTTGAGAAAAAATATGTTAACTGTCAAAATTTGAAAATCCCGGGGATGAGTTTCTGGGGTCATGAACTGCACATAGTAAACAAATACACCTGGCAGTGTAGCTTGAAATACTACTCTTGGCAACTACGGGAAGCTGATCAGTAATAATATAGTTAAACAGCAGTCATTTGAACAATATATTTCATTAATATCCATGCTTATTGTATAATCAGATTTCCCTCCGAATTCTGCAAGAATGCAATGCCACACCAAGTTTGAGATAAGCTATCATCACCCCATTAATATTCTTGCTATTATCACTGGTAAATGTCCCAATTTCCCTTGAATAACGTATATTTATTATTGTTCCTATCTTGGCTTATCAGTACTAATTACAAGCAAAGTCATCTGTTGAAAGCTGATCAGTGTATTGCTATTTTTAAACACATAAGCTGCTGCGAGATAACCTGTTTACCTAGAAATGACCACGTGATCGCTTGATGATACGGTCAAGATTTTAGCACAGTACAGCACCGTCTACCGTCTCATAAACTCATTGAACCTACATATACTGTGTACGTTGTTCAAGGGAGCTAATTCTCTGGAGGTAAAATGATCGAATTTTACTTTTTGGTAACCGCGCTCGACTATATAAGTAGATAGAAACCGAGGTACCATTTTGATCATGTGACCAAAATTCACATGTAAAAACACTGGGTGGCACGCCACCCAAAAAGCATACCACATTTATAGCTTTTCTTAAGAAATGAGAAAACAAGACCGTTTTTTATTTAATTTTCATAGTTATTAATGAAAATGCTTCATACATTTTTTATAGTATTTATGACAGTGGTACCATTATATAAATAGGAATATATAAATATTTTCGTTTGTAAATGACGCATCAATAATTTTTTTTAGCTAACTACACATCCAAGGATTAATTGTTTTTAAACTGTTTTCATGATTTTGTTTTAATGTTTAGGATAGATATCTATATTTAATGAGCTTGGTGAAAGCGAACAAATACACAGTAATAGTAGATATTGCCACTCTCAAGCGAATTTGAAGTAGTACTCGGTAATTAAAACTAATGCACCTGAGGTCAATAAGCAGGAACTCGACATTGTTCGATTAGGAGCTGGTGGAATGTACAGATATTAATCGAGGCATCTCATAGAGGAATACATAAGACCAAATTATAAAGCTGTACACAATTCTACATTCTGATTAAGGTATTCGTTTTTTAATGAATAATAAATATTTAACTATTTTTAAATATAGTATATTTGTTGAACAGTGTCATAGAGCATATTCACGTTGCCTAAAGCATGGGAATGAATGATTATGCATGTGACACTTCATTAAAATACTCAACATATCCGGGGTTTTTTTGACAGAGAATATCAGTCAGTTAGCAAAGATAGTTTTCTTATACCAACCTATCTGACAACCATGCCCAGTCCATCCGCTTGAACACAGACAGTTGTAATCGCCGTCAGTATTTATGCAAGTTCCGTCATTCTGGCAAGGATAAGTCGTCGAACATTCATTTATGTCTGAAAATGGAATTTTACAACGAATTTCACAAACCGAATATTTTTCTTCATTCTGTTTTATTTTAAAGATTAACACAATATCAAGACACTGTGTTTCAAGGCTGTTACTTGCCAAAAATACAGATGTGATCATAAACTCGTTACATCTAATATCTATAAAGTTTATATTATAGTAAAATTTGTTAAAATTAATTTACTAATAATATAACATTAGCAAGGTCGTGTTCTTTCCGTCTGAATACTTAGAACATCTATAGGGCAAAGTTAATCTGCCCAATTTATAGACTTTGAAATCACGACTGGTTTTTTAACTATAAAGGTTTAACAACACATACTTTTATCATTTGTATGCTACGAATTGTCAAAAAGATGAATCTGGTTCATCTAATATAGATGATGTTTTAATCGTAAATATTGCAATTATTTTACTAATGCTTTTTAACAATGTCGTGTTTTTGCTTAAATATTTATAACAGCTCCAGAGAGAAGTGAAGTTTTTTCTTTAAATTTCAAAGAGCGATTACTTCGATGTTCACATTATTATTTGACTATGCAACGCATAATGTTTTTTTTCAAATGCTGTATGCACCTACGCAAACACACAATAACTGGTCTTCACAGATCTCATGATAAGCGAGCGGAAGAAAACAAAAACAACCTTCTGTTGGGCTAGAGTTAGAAGGAATTCAATAAGAGTTTATCAGTCATTGTAAACCACAATTTTGCTTCAGTTGTACAAAAACATGGATGATGCTATGCAGTATAGCTTGGAATTTTTAGGGTATGAAGAAATTAGATCGAATCAAGAAAAAGCTAGAAAGGAATTTCTCAGCGGAAATGATGTGATGTTTTGCTCACCGGCAGGAAGTGGCAAAAGTTTGGCATTTGAGATAGCACCTTTTTGTTTAAAAATCTAAAACTAATAAATGTTACAGTTACTGTTGTGTCACCTTTAGTTGCTTTATCAAACTCAAAGCTTACTGAGAAGAGGTGTTAAGAAGCCGCTTTATCAAAAGACATAACTCATTTTTTCATCAATATTTTTTAGAATTTTCCTTTTCCATCTTTTCTCTTTGTGCTCACCATAAAAATACACCCCAATTATTTTCTTGTTGTTTATTGAACATTAAGGCTAACTTTCATTAGGGTTTTAAACTCCATATTCAAATCATTCCTTAATCCCTTTTTACGATCCAGAGGGAAAAAGCTTGACTTCAATGAATGTATTCTTGAAATATATATCTCAGCACAATCCATATTAACCTGATCTTACGTATTCGAATGAAAGATAGGAATCTTGTTTATTTACAGAGATTTATTGATTCACACATGCTGGGCTGCTAACTATATAACTGTTAACATTTATCAGGTTGATTGATAACATCAGAATCCCTTATGCCATTGCCACCAGGGTAGATGGTTCAGCATATCAGTAAAAAAGGAAAATGAAATGAACAAAAAGGAGATAATATTTTTTTCAGTTTTTGTTTTCAATAAACCATCTAGCCGGTGCCAGGCTAGCTATTACCTTTCGGTTTCAGTACTGCCTTAACTTTACTAGAAACAAACTAATTAACGCTTAAACCTGTGACATATTGCTATGTGTTTTATATGGGTGGTGAATCAGGCCAATAGCCAAAATTGATAACTTTCTGTTCACGGCCAGTATATTAAGATACATAATGAGCTGTTTTAAAAAAAAGCATCTTCTTATCATGTGCAGAAAAACATCATTCAGTAAAGAAAGTAAAAAAAAAAGTTTACCAGTGTAATATTTTGGGAGTTTACTGATTTGTATTGTCACATAAAGGGATGGTTTAATAAACACAGACCCAAAGGATTGTTTCTATAGTTTTTATTCTATTCTATAACATTAGTTCTCTAAGACTCCCGAAGGTTAACTCATTCAATAGTACTACAGTGTGCATGCATGATGAGGAGGCGTGGCTTATCATACTCAACTGACCACTGGTAGACTACTACAACCATCTCAGGCTATCTAATATTTTATGTTTATGATTACCTGTTCGGCATGTGTCCCCGGTCCATCCATTGGAACAACCACACAAGTAGCTTCCAGGAGCATTTGAACAAGTCCCGTTGTTCTGGCAAATATTCTGGTGACTGCATTCGTCTACATCTTAAAACAAAGAAATAAGAACTATTTGAAAACTAATTATATATTGTTCCTATTTTCAAATCCAGAAATGGTTTGGTATTCGCATGTATTGTATTTGTGCCGTTGTTAATAGATAGACAACGTTCTTAGTATGCTAAGCTGTACTTTTTTTACAAAATGGGTTTTAGTTCATATTCTGACTAGTTTAAAAGCCCACATAATAAGACGAGACTTCAAAGTAAGTATCTAGTAACTTTATTCTATTACAAATCTAAACGTGAAAACAATATGTAACTGTGACCAGCTTTTTGCTTAGTGCGAAACTTGTTTTATAGTGCTACTGTAAATTTTAAATGGCATTTCTTCTGCATGGGAGCGGACCCGCACCGCCACGGCGAGAGCGCCTTTCCTTGTTATCCGACAACGAATTGATCGAATAGCCCTGATTTACGTAATCATCACTGCATGACATCGGTAACGGCTTTTTTACTGATAACAGTACTGACTATATATACGGGGAGACTTTTTACGGCCGCCACACTGGACAAATAGCGCTCCTCTGTATTTCAAATGACATTCAAGTGAGTATCTGTGCTGCTTTGCCATACCGAATGTTTTCAATATAATCAATGAAACAGATACGGTAAAATGGTCACTTTTTATTAACGGCTAGTATAGTACATGTAAGAAACATGATAAGCTGTTATAATATAGCATATTCATATCATGCTCAGAAAAAAATCATTCAGTAAAGAAAACATTTTTTTTCTGTCTAAGGCTAAATACTATTTCAAGCTTGTGATAACCTGTTTGGCATGTGTCCCCTGTCCATCCACTGGAACAACCACACCCGAAGCTTCCAGGAACATTTGTGCAAGTCCCATTGTTCTGGCAAATATTCTGTGGACTGCATTCGTCTACATCTTAAAACAAGGAAATCAAAACTATTTGAAACTTTATTTTATATTTTCCTGTTTTCCAATCCCAGAAATGATTTAGTATTTGCATGTATGGTAGGTATTGTTAATAGATAGAAAACGTTCTTAGTGTGCTAAGCTGCACATCTATATACAAAATGGGTTTTAGTTCATATTCTGACTAGTTTCGATAGCCCACATAATCAGACGAGAATTCAAAGTTAATATCTAGTAACTATATTCTATTAAACAACAAAACGTGATAACAATATGAATATGTGATCATTACATGTCTGACGTCATTAATTTTACCTGCATGACGTCACTTCTATAGAAACTGAATGGACTACCCATTTGATTTTTATTTACAAAATTTGAGGATAATCTGATCGTTTCCAACGTTAAAAAGCATAACAGAAATATTTTCTGTAACAATTTTAGTAATCCCTATGCATACCGCTTTATAATTTACAAGATCGGCTTCAAATTATGCATTTTTACGGAAATTCAAAACAAAATGGTGGACGACAACAAAAGGTGGGAGGCCAGACGGGGAAATTTAGGCACGTGCAGTTCATATCTACGGCCGATTCGTAAATACGGATATACATCAGCGGCAATATTATCCAATCAAATTCAAGGAAATTTCTTTGCAGTATAATAAATTAAGATACATTATGAGCTGTTATAAAACATTATCTTCATATCATGTGCAGAAAATCATCATCCAGTGAAGAAAGTAAAAATATGTTTTCCATCTCAGGCTATATAATATTTAAGATTGTAACAACCTGTTTGGCATGTTTCCCCGGTCCATCCATTGGAACAACCACACAAGTAGCTTCCAGGAACATTTGTACAAGTCCCATTGTTCTGGCATATATTCCGTGGATTGCATTCGTCTATATCTTAAAACAAAGAAATTGAAACTATTGAAAACAAATCAATAAATATATTTTCAAACCCAGAAATGATTTAGTATTTGCATGTATGGCATTCGTGTCATTGTTAATAGATAGACAACGTTCTTGATTGACTTATCGAGTGCTTAGCAGCACAAATTTTGCTTTACAAAAGTGGTTGTAGTTCTTGTTCACTTATTTTAATAGTCCACATAATCAGACAAAAATTCAAAGTTAGTATCTTGTAACTCTATTCTTAAAAAATTCTAAACGTGCAAACAATATGTATCTGTGATCAGCTTTTTGCTAAGTGTGAAACTTTTTTTATCTCACATACATGTAGCTTCATATATTGTTATGAATCATTATCATCATTGCGCTTCTCGGTGATTACACAGTTGGGTATAATGTTGGTAACCATAATCTCTTCTCTTCTTATCTTTTTGGCTGTGTGAGAAGGCTGTGTCTGCTGGGTGTGGCGTTTCCTGATATGCATTTTACACTCTTTTAAGATAACATAAATAATTATTTATGAAACGGGTAATCTTTTATGGGTTGTTTTCCCTTTTTATGATCATAGCTTCGTAAATACATTTAGCTGTTTTTTATTTCACGTGGATTTGTGCAAGACAAAATATTTATATGCTTTAAATTGTTGGCCAGGATTGATTAATTTAATACTGTGTATGACGTTGGAATATGTTAGACAGCACAGCAAGGAATAAAACTCGGATTCAATGATATTTCGAGTGCACAGTTATTTAATATCTTTATTTGCTTGTCCATTCCCAAGAATCTCCCTTGCTTAATTGTTAAACCTTGGATTTAAAGTGACGAAACATGGATTTCTCTAAAAGGAAGCTTTATACTTTCGAAATTAGCACATGGATACAATGTAATACTATGACCTTTATCGCATATTCGAATAGGTTAAATCACGATCTGCCTGCATATATGTGCATTGTGTTTCGCATTTACACTAGTACGAAATAAGCCAATGCATCTAAACCCTTGTAATGTACACCCTGGTAAGAAAACACAGATGTCCAGGAGAAGTAACTAAAATACTGTATTTGAAATCTTTACCTCTCGCGACAAAAATTGAACTGTTATGATTCAGTTATTCCCGTAACGGATTATATCTTTACTTTTTGGGTAGGGTAATGCACAAACATGAGATAGTTTTTTTAAGAATGTTGGGTGATTTTAAAAATAAACATATAATAATAAAAACCACATTTCGATCGTGTATTTTGGACAATACCTGATTGAATAAGTAGCCAAAGGGATATACAGGTATGATTTATCTAGGCATTTTATAGTGCAATACATACAAGTCTTACTGTTCACACTGACAATCTGTTTAAAGCGTTATGTTTTATAGAAATGTAAAAAGGGTTAAATGATAAATTTTATGCTATGTCTGTAAGTTAAGTGTTTGATAACAGCGTCATAAAGTATATTCACGTTGCATCAAAACATATACACTTGGGTGAATGATAGTGCTATTATATGACCCTTCTTGAAAATTTCAATATATCTGCGTTTCCCAACAGCATCAGTCATTGTTGTAAAATTGGTTTCGTATACTAACCTGTCTGACAATCATGCCCAGTCCATCCGCTGGAACACAGACAGTTGTAATCGCCATCAGTATTATTGCATGTTCCGCCATTTTGGCACGGGTTGGTCGTCGAACATTCATCTATGTCTGAAAATAGGAATTTACAAACAAAAATTATTATTTTCTTCTGTACGATTTATTGTTATCTTAATACAATGTACAACTTTTGCACACATCAAAATTATTAAAAAAATAAAGTGTTAAGTTTTCATTTGCAGTCAAAATGTTATGATAGGCGAGAAGAAGAAAATGAAAACAACTTTCTGTTAGGCTATAGGAGCTGTATGTCATCCATTAAGCTCAAGTCACTTAATATTAGGATTATATTTGTGCTTTAAATGTCGATATTAATTTGAATTCACCTTTCGAGTTTATACATGATATATATGATAGTTAATAACACAGTTATTGTTTAACACACGACTAGGTTCAAATTCTCGGTGTCAGTACAACTTAACCTTAACTAGAAATAAATTTATCCAACGCTAACAATGAAGATTATAAATCTCCAACGACATGATACCTGATTGACACTGTCCACTGGTCCAGCCATTCATACAATGGCAAATTATTCTTCCTTCTTTATATTCACAGGTGCCTCCATGCTGGCATGGCGTCATCCACAAACAATAATTGTCAACTGTTCGAAACATAACGTTAGTTGACAAACGAATTCAGTTATTCATGAACTGATTTATGATTTGCGGTGTCATAACATGCATTTATTTGGTAAAGTAATCTGTACGATATTTGTTGCCCATGATATTTAGAAAAAATATATGTATGGAGAAATCTATGATTTCATTGCAAATGCTATAATTAATAGAGTTCATTCGCTATACCCAAGTGCTATCTTAGCGATTTTCTAAATTAAATGTTGAACTTGAATTTGGATCTTGTGTTTTATGTTAATTAAGGTTACGAAATGGTAATCGGGGAAATAATACGAACCTTTAGACTACATACTGTCATAATAATCCTTTTATTATATACCCTTCTCGCTCAAAACACATTTCAATTATTCAGAATTGAAAAACAACCATTTAGTCAAAAATGTAGGTTACATAAAGGCGGAAAAAAATAGTAACGCGTTTGTAAATTTATGAATGGCGTAGAAAATTTATGAATGGCGAAAAATATCGTAACGATTGTAAAACAGAGAAGAAAATATCCTTTTTCTGGAGACCAGAATGTGCCGGAAAAATAACGACAACATAGTTATGACGTAACATAGAAAATCGGAAGCTGCAAAATAAAGAATTGGAAAACGATGTAGTCCAATACGGAATTTCTGACGAGTTGTATCAATCTTGCGTATTAGGCTGCACTTTGCTAAAATTATTTATGGGTATATAATAAATGTTGAAACCAGAATCCGTTGATGTTTGTTGGGGTTTTTTTTGTGCTTGTTTGTTCTGTAAAACTCGCAATAGACAAAGTATGCTTCGATTACGGTCGATGCTGAAACGTGTGCTATCCGCTAAATACAAATGTTTAGCTAATGTTCCACTTACTTGTCTCGCACTGACCGCCTTTAAAACCATTTACACAGTTACACGTGAAGCCTCCTGGACTGTTGGCACATGTCCCGCCATTTTGACAAGGGCTGTTCAATAAACACTCGTTAATATCTGAAAACAGCAAGTTTGAAATATAAATTACCGAGTTTAAAAATAAAGCGTCAAAATGTAAATTAAAATACAGTTGCGCTCAGTTCATATCGCTACTGCACCAATTTATTTCTTATCTTATTTTTTATTGGAAATTTGATTCAAAACATGAAATATTGCACTATTATTTTCTCCTAAATGTTCGTAAAATATGTAAATTCGCTTACTTATTTGTTTGCCCGACGGTAGCAGTGGTTTAGGAGTTGTATGATCGTAAAGGTTCTAATGAATTCTTGTAAACGACGTAGAGGCCCTATCTGTTTCTTATATTAACACCATTAACACAAATGTTGCTGATTTAATTCCAGCTGCTCTCTGGCTCAATGAGGTTAATTTGCATGACAATGTCTTACGCTACTTATGCGTTATACACTTTAGAGGTTTTATATGCAATATGCAATTCTGTTAAGTTGATAGTCGGTTGGAGCAAATGTGTGTTTATATGAGAACATGCTGTGGCAAGTGTAAGGCTGTTGCTAAAAACGTGTTAAAACCACAGTGGAAAATTTGTACCAAGACTGTAAACTCTTAGGCACTCTTTTTCCCTAAATGTTTGTAGGGTCCAAATGGATATTGATAATTTCTAAATAATTCTTCTCCTGTATTGAAACATTAAAAAATTTTATTAACTATAAATCCTCCATAGATACACCTTTATTGCATCGGCAGTTTAGATCCAGATCAGCCGGCACATCCAATCATTCAAACATCAGAAATTAAGAATCGAGAATCATAGATGAAACATGAAAGTCTTTAAATATTTTTATATCAGGTAGATAAAATTACTACTTTTTATATCAAAGCGCGCTCGTTTTAATGTTTAATATTGTTACAAGCAAGGCAAACGAACGGGCTGTGAAATATAAATTCTGTCAGATGTTAAATGTGAACCATGAGAAGCAATAATATTACTATATACAAATAAAAAAGACACATTTGTTTATAAATATTGTATCGCAATTGCGATATTTAAACTGCAGTTATATTATTTGAATTAATCTCGGAACAGACGTTTTGACTTGATTGTATTTTTATTTTTGTTATCAAGAAGTCTTTATCACTTTTTACAAAGATGAAAAAGGAACTTTGAAAGCCACATATTACGACAAATATGAAAATATTGAAGGCTCTGTTTGGCCTGTAATGTAATGTAATGGAAATGCTGACTACGACGCCTAGCCTAGTGATGAGCGCTACTCAATATTAACACCGGTAAACAGTACAATTTAATACATTCTAAACAATGGTATACATATGGTTGTGAGCATAACAATTTCAATGCGGTATTATTATATAAACACCATTATGTGATCAGCAGCATAATTATGGTCCCCGAATAAGAAAATGGGTTCCCCTAACGGGAAAAATGAGCAAAACATAATAGAATAGCATTTTGACAGGAGATCTGAGAATATAAATCCTACATTTCACAAAGAACGCCAAAGGAAAAACAAATAAAAACCAGGTTGTATAGCCTATGCATGATTGAACAGTATCAAAATTTACATCAGCTGTGATATAGACACAACACATCTTAAAACTGGCAGAATTATTTGAACAAAAAATTTTAGATGCACTATAAACATACATAAGGCCCGATCAACGACCTTCATAGGACGTAACAGACAACAGAACCGATGGTTGCAAAAGACGCATATAATGCGTTCATGAACAGAGTAGGGGAACTAGACAACTGCGACAAATATGCAGATCATATAATAGTGACCGCTAGATGATGAATGTTAATCGGAATGAAAACTGAACTGGTAAATAGGGCATGTATTATAGCGTACATGTATACAGTTTATGACCTTCACGTTAATGCTCCACATATCCGCTTCGTCAACAGCTCATATCAGTCTTAAAAGCAAAGTTTAGTGTTCTATACCAACCTGTCTGACAGTCATGCCCAGTCCATCCACTGGAACACAGACAGTTGTAAGTGCCGTCAATATTTCTGCAAGTTCCGCCATTTCGGCAAGGATTAGTCGTCGAACATTCATTTATGTCTGAAAGTAGAAATTTACAACTAAACACAAACCGAATAATTTTCTTCTGTTCGAGTGTTTGCCTTTTTTATTTAACTTAAAAGATTAAAATAATGAAAGATATACAACATAAACAGGTTTCATCTAATACGTTTTTAATCAATGATGTTTTAATTTGTTCATTGTTTTTATGATTTAACTATTTTTCTAATTTGACAATGTGGAATTCACGATCGAAAATTTTTAACATATACAGAGCGAAGTTAATCTGCCTCGAATCGTGGACTTTTGAATAACGATAAACGTAAAAATATAAAATTTTCTGTAAATTCCAAAAAATGATAATCTACAACGATATGTTTGCTGAATAACCAATATACGCTTGATCGCTTTGCTGACTTCTTTGTGTTCACGACGTGGGCAGGGGTTTGAAAATGTATACTGGTTTCTAGCTTTAATCTTATAAAAGAACTTAGAAGCTCTATCTGTTTATTTTCATTCATGCCATCGTTTTCTTGCTGATTTTTTCCAGCAGCTCTGGTCTCAGAAAAGTTATTGATTACCCATCCTTCTGCTTTCAAATGCAGTTAGCTTTTTTATAAGCTTTTGAAATTTTGAATACAACATAGACGAGCTGATGAAGGATTATAGCCAATGTACAACGAAACTTTTCACTTGTTTTTTAGTTTGAGGCAAGGCTTGTGGTTTGCATCATGTGGCAAATGCGTACCTCAGGCTCTATGTTTAGTTAAATGCTTGTGGTGTCTTGTTTTAAATTGATCATGGTATAAAACGTCGCTCTCATTTTATTGCTGATTTTCGGCTGTGAAGAGAATATGAGTTTTTTTCTGATTACCGCTATTCCTGGTATGCATGTTAAAGGTTTTCAACAATTCGCTACTTTTATGAACTCTTAAAGTCCTTCCATACGCTGTTGAATCTTTGTTTTTGTTTAAAGAAAACTAAAATATGACTTTTACAAACAAAGCGCAGAAAAAAAACGTTTATTACCACAATCGCGATTTCAAAATTCATAGTATATTAATAAGGAATCACGGTAAAATTGAAAATTGAATTTCGTTCAATAGTTTAATTCACAGTACCGGTACTTCTTTCGAAAATACTTCTTATGCAATGTGTGTTTTGATAAAAACATTCTAATCTAGATCTTTAATATTATAACAATCTTTAGACAAACCAGAATGTGTCCTCGGGCACTGATGCCCCCACTGCCTCAACAACATTTGTATTAACAATTAGCCATAACTATCGTAAAAATAGCCGAAGACAAATCCTTAACGATCATCTACACATCCTGGTTGATCATCTTTGCAAGTTTGAAAGAAATCCATCTGATAGTTTAGGAGGAGTTGATGTACGTACGGACGGGCGGACGAGTACAACTCTGTATGCATCCCACTTCGTGGGGCATAAAAACAAGCTTTGAAATATAAATTCTGTAAAAGAAAAGTTGAATATGAGACATAACCATGAAAATGAAAATAATACTATATTAACAGTACATATGAAGTTCAGAACTTTATATTATCGCATTAAATTTTATGATTTCATATCTGGTATGCAACTATTGTGTCCTTGAATTCATCATTATGGTCATTAATTCTAGAGGAAAGAAACAATGTGAATAACTAATAACAACAAAAAGGGCAAATGTTCAAATTTAAAATCGATATCATCTCACTGCTATCATATATAAATGACTACAATTAAAGCTTGCTTTTTTATATTATCGCTATTACGCTGAAGTTCAGGAAAGTATATGAAATCGATAAAAACTTTAATTATCTTTATTTCACATACTCTTAAAATTCCAGGAATTTCTGGATTTCTTTTCTGCAGAATATTGTGGTTTTCTACATTATTTATAAAACATAGAAGGGCGGCGAGAACATTGCGACAAATATGCAGATCAAACAAAAGTGACCGCTTGGTCACAATGTTATTTGGAATGAGAATTGAACCAGTAAATTGAGGTAAGTGATTGTGTGTATGTATATGACCCGTCACGAAAATGCTAAACATATCCGCTTCGTCAACAGCTCGTATCAGTCTTGATAGCAAGGTTAAGTTTCATATACCAACCTGTCTGACAGTCATGCCCAGTCCATCCGCTGGAACACAGACAGTTGTAACTGCCTTTAGTATTGTTGCAAGTTCCGCCATTTTGGCAAGGATTACTCGCCGAACATTCGTCTATGTCTGAAAATGGGAATTTACAAACGAAAGCATATCGATTATTTTCTTCTGTATGATTTATTGTCATCATTTTATTTAACTTAAAAGGTGAAAGCAACACCAACTCTTATTATTTCAAGGCTTTAACTTGTCGAAACGATGACATGATCTGGTTGCATCTAATATATATGACTAATCGTAAACATTGTTTTAATAATTTTACTATTATTGTTCTTAGTTTGACAGTTACAGAGGTGAAGTGAATCTGATCCAAATCATGGACTACTAGTTTATATTTTTGCAAGATCCGCCATTTTGGCAAGGATTACTCGCCGAACATCCATTTATGTCTGAAAATAGAAATTAACAACTTAGTGCAAAACGAATAATTTTCTTCTGTTCGAGTGTTTGATTTATTTCATTTTAAAGGTTGACTTACTTATCAATTCGAAGGTTGTAACTTGCCGAAACGAAAGACATGATCAGAATGCATCTTATATCTTTCATGATTTTGTATGATCTTACGAAAATGCACAACATATCCGCTTCGTCATTAGCTTATATCAGTCTTGATAGCAAGGTTAAGCTTCATATACCAACCTGTCTGACAGTCATGCCCAGTCCATCCGCTGGAACACAGACAGTTGTAAGTGCCTTTAATATTGTTGCAAGTTCCGCCATTTTGGCAAGGATTAGTCGCCAAGCATTCATTTCTGTCTGAAAAATATATATTTACAACTAAGCACAAACCGAATAATTTACTCTTGTGTTTGATTTTATTCAACTTTAAAGGTTAAAAAACATATCCATTTGTGATTGTTAATTGTATGATAAGAACATGATAAGGTTGCATCTAATATCTATAATTGTTTTTATCGTTAACATTGTTAAAATTATGTTACTATTGTTCTCAATTTGGCAATAACGTATTTTCGTCCGAATAATTTAACAGCTGCATAGCCAGGGTGGCTATACCACGTAACTGTTTGGATGTCGTGCACACACAAAATGACTCGCTGCTTCATGTAGGGTTCCACAGTTGTTCCACAGTCCTCGAGTAAACATATAGTATTTTTGATTTTGTTAATGGTGTGTATGATTGATATGTATATCGTGTCTGGCTCTGCATAGTAACATTGATAATTGATATTCTCTTTAACACCGTATCACTGTTAATTTGCAAAACATCATGTGCAGCTTTAATCTTACACATTGTTGCCCAGCGATTTCTTAGAATCATTGAATTTTAATGCGGAGTGATGGAACCATTGGTTAGGCCATGAGTGACAGTAGCAATATCTTTCCACAGAACCCAGTTCTCAATTATATGCTTGCAGATCATAAATGTAGTGAAAAGTTTTAGAAACAACTCCATGTAGAGCCATGCTGCGACAATGAAAAAAAAAACAGTTGCCTTTCCCTGGAACATCAATATTTGAATACTGAACTCCATTAATACACTTATTGTTGCAGTGGCCTGGTTGTTTTTTTTCTGGTTGTTTTATTACTTGCTGAGTAACTATGTTCTGTTAATATTGAAGTGTCAATTTGTTGTACACTTTGTTCATTTATAGCATTAAAGGTGTTTTGGTCTTATGCATGAAACCCTTCTTTCAATAACACTTGGATTTAACCTGTAACTATGCTCATTCAAAATGGTGCAATGCATTCTTAAAATTCTGTTAATCTTAAAGAATGTTAAGTTAACATATTTGCATGTATTGAAATTTGTTATTAATTAAAAATTATAATAAAAATAAAATAAAAAAAAACAATTTAAGTGATGGAATCGACCTGCGTATTTATCCTCACATTTACATTAATATGACGACTATGGACCAAAGAATTACAAATGCTCTTATGCCTTAGTCTTAGAATGATCATGGCTGAAACTCCTATGCAACAGATTTGAAATGATCGTCAATGTACAGAAAATGTGTTATTTTCATGAAAAAAAATATTTTAAATTAATTGTTCACTGCAGTAGATATTTTACCCACAAAAAATTGGTGTGCCACTACTTCGGTATAGCTAGAGTCTAGTGTGCGGCATCGCTAGAGCCTAGTGTTCAGCAGACGAACACCGTTACACGGACCTTAACGGGAATCAGGTTATTAGCAAACAACGTTGTTCGACTGTGTAGCAAAATAATCATGCGGGCTTTCTTTTTGAGAACGAAATATATTGAACCGAGAAAAACAATTTTTTGTGGGATAATTCAATTTCAGTAGCGGCTTGCTTATTTATGACGAAAATCGAAAATGGTTAAAATTTGCATGTATGGCAGATATAAATATCTTTAGAAAAAAAAACTTCCGGAAGTTAATGGCCGCTAGAAAAGGACACGGGTAAATATCCGTCCAACTTATCACAATTAGTTTTTTTCAATAAATTACATTGTTTTTAAATAAATTACGTGTTACCTATAAGCGGCAACGCCTTCGCGCCCGGGCTTTTGCCGTATAAATAAGTAATCACGGTAAAATTGAAACTTGAATTTCGTTCAATAGTTTAATTCACAGTACCGATACTTCTTTCGAAAATACTTCTTATGCAATGTGTGTTTTGATAAAAAACATTCTAATCTAGATCTTTAATATTATAACAATCTTTAGACAAACTAGAATGTGTCCTCGGGCACTGATGCCCCCACTGCCTCAACAACATTTGTATTAACAATTAGCCATAACTATCGTAAAAATAGCCGAAGACAAATCCTTAACGATCATCTACACATCCTGGTTGATCATCTTTGCAAGTTTGAAAGAAATCCATCTGATAGTTTAGGAGGAGTTGATGTACGTACGGACGGGCGGACGAGTACAACTCTGTATGCATCCCACTTCGTGGGGCATAAAAACAAGCTTTGAAATATAAATTCTGTAAAAGAAAAGTTGAATATGAGACATAACCATGAAAATGAAATAATACTATATTAACAGGACATATGATACTGAAGTTTAGAACTTTATATTATCGCATTAAATTTTATGATTTCATATCTGGTATGCAACTATTGTGTCCTTGAATTCATCATTATGGTCATTAATTCTAGAGGAAAGAAACAATGTGAATAACTAATAACAACAAAAAGGGCAAATGTTCAAATTTAAAATCGATATCATCTCACTGCTATCATATATAAATGACTACAATTAAAGCTTGCTTTTTTATATTTTCACTATTACGCTGAAGTTCAGGAAAGTATATGAAATCGATAAAAACTTTAATTATCTTTATTTCACATACTCTTAAAATTCCAGGAATTTCTGGATTTCTTTTCTGCAGAATATTGTAGTTTTCTACATTATTTATAACTTTTAACTTTTGTGGTTTTCTACATTATTTATAAAACATAGAAGGGCGGCGAGAACAATGCGACAAATATGCAGATCAAACAAAAGTGACCGCTTGGTCACAATGTTATTTGAAATGAGAATTGAACCAGTAAATTGAGGTAAGTGATTGTGTGTATGTATATGACCCGTCACGAAAATGCTCAACATATCCGGTTCGTCAACAGCTGTTTCAGTCTTGATAGCAAGGTTAAGTTTCATATACCAACCTGTCTGACAGTCATGCCCAGTCCATCCGCTGGAACACAGACAGTTGTAATCGCCGTCAGTATTATTGCATGTTCCGCCATTTTGGCAAGGATTACTCGCCGAACATTCGTCTATGTCTGAAAATGGGAATTTACAAACGAAAGCAGACCGATTATTTTCTTCTGTATGATTTATTGTCATCATTTTATTTAACTTAAAAGGTGAAAGCAACACCAACTCTTATTATTTCAAGGCTTTAACTTGCCGAAACGATGACATGATCTGGTTGCATCTAATATATTTGACTAATCGTAAACATTGTTTTAATAATTTTACTATTATTGTTCTTAGTTTGACAGCTACAGAGGTGAAGTGAATCTGATCCAAATCATGGACTACTAGTTTATATTTTTGCAAGATCCGCCATTTTGGAAAGGATTACTCGCCGAACATTCATTTATGTCTGAAAATAGAAATTAACAACTTAGTGCAAAACGAATAATTTTCTTCTGTTCGAGTGTTTGATTTATTTCATTTTAATGGTTGACTTACTTATCAATTCGAAGGTTTTAACTTGTCGAAACGAAAGAATGATCAGAATGCATCTATCTTTCATGATTTTGTATGACTTTTTACGAAAATGCACAACATATCAGCTTCGTCAACAGCTCATAACAGTCTTGATAGCAAGGTTAAGTTTCATATACCAACCTGTTTGACAGTTATGCCCAGTCCATCCACTGGAACACAGACAGTTGTAACTGCCATTAATATTGTTGCAAGTTCCGCCATTTTGGCAAGGATTAGTCGTCAAGCATTCATTTCTGTCTGAAAAATATATATTTACAACTAAGCACAAACCGAATAATTTACTCCTGTGTTTGATTTTGTTTAACTTTAAAAAAAGGAGAAATATGCATATCAGGAATCGCCACATTCAGAAAAAAACAGCCTCCCAAACAGTAAAGAAGAGGAGAGAGGGAGAGAGCATGGTTAATAAAAAAAGATCAGTTTAAAAAAGACACCACTAACAATAAACAAAAATGAGAACTCGAGGGGTTACCGCCTTGGAACGGTCAGTGGCAAATCAAATTGCCACTGGGGGTTTAAACCAGGTTCTAGGGTGCACCAACCTCACATTTGCCCCAACAGGTTCTCATATCACAAAACAAGTACAAGTTGTCTTGGTGAAAAAACTCCAACCCACTTATCGTCTCAACAATGATGCATGCAAAAGCACACAAACATATAAAACATAAAAAGCTAAGAGCATTGCAAGCCGAAGGGGCGGTTAAAGGTTGAAAAACATATTCATTTATGGTTGTTACTTGTATGATATGAACATGATAAGGTTGCATCTAATATTTATAATTATTTTAATCGTCAACATTGTTAAAATTATAATACTATTGTTCTCAATTTGGCAATAACGGATTTTCGTTCGAATAATTTAACAGCTGCATACCCAGGGTGGCTATACCACGCGACTGTTTGGATGTCGTGCACACACAAAATCACTTGCTGCTTCATGTAGGGTTTTTCTTATTTCTTAGTATTTTCTGGACCAATTTCGATCAAATAAAGAGCACCGTACTTCTGTCAAAAAACATTTTCATCGCGATTAAACAAAATCAAACGGCTGCCGTTTTCTCCATCGTTCAAAGACAGTTTGAAAATGTGAATTTGTCTTAGAATGTTTGAGAAAACGGATTTCGATTGCTAATGAAGGTTAAATGTCGATGAAAATGCTTTTGAACAGAATATGCGGTGCTCTTTATCTGATCGAAATCGGTCCAGAAATTACGGAGAAATAAGTTAAATAACGTACCTGAAGCGGGTGATTTTGTGTTTGCACGACATCCTAACAGACACTTGGTATAGCAACCCTGGTAGCGAGATCAATCTGTCTCGAATCACGGATTTTTTATGTGTCGTGTTCATTCAGTTTCTTGGTTAATAAGTTCAGTCCTGTTTTTGCTTTTTTGCTTAAAACAAAACAAATATAACATAATTATTGAACATAAAAAATATTAAATATTTACCCTTTCGGTTAAATAGATACGAGGGTTGTTAGAAAATTAAATCAAATGAAGTTATATTGCAGAACAAATGTCGATTTTGAAATGTTTTAAATTATACTTAGATGTTTCAATCATTTTTAAAAACTCTAAGCATACTCTGCAAAAACACACAAACATATAAAATATAAGAAGCTAAAAGCATTGCAAAGCGAAATGGCAGGTACTCAGTGATCTTTGGAGGACCTAGTAGCTCACGTTGTTTCTTTTATCCCTGTAATCGTGTTCTTGCTGATTTAACTTGATGTGTGCTGGTCTCGGTAACACCATTGTTCAGTTGTTTTTGTTGTGTTTTTTTCAGATAGTGTACATTTATTGGGAATGTCGTGCGTCTCTTAAATTATCAGGACATTTGACATGGAGATCATTCGCTGTAAAAATGAGGATTAATGAATGCTGTGAGTCCGCTCATTTCAATAGTTGTTTCAAGAGAAAATTTTTTCATTATAGTTACTGTAAAACGTTGTTATTGAATACAAACCTGTCTGACAATCATGCCCCGTCCAACCACGCGAACATCGACATCTGTAATTTCCTGAGGTATTTATGCAAGTTCCACTATTTTGGCAAGGGTGAGTCGAACATTCATTTACATCTATGTCTGAAAAATGCAGATTGAAGACTTTTAGTAAAAAAATTATGTTGTACAATTATATGTCTTTTTATCTATATGTTAAAATCAATTCGAATCGTTTCATTTAAAGGTGGAGTTTATCGGGGAAAAAGATAAAGAGATAACCTGGTTAGCCCTACCAAGTAATTTTAAAATAATTATCTCTTTTATCGTGTTTTTATTGGATTTATTAAAACACAATAGACGCTATAGGCGATAAACACTGATTAAAACTGGAAATATATCCCGTCACAACATAGGAAAACTACGCGTCACCGGTTACCTATTTCTCCTAATATGTTAAAACATTTTCCTCAATGGAAACAAAGAAGAAATATGCTTCAAAGGGCCGATGAGGTTTCGAATGTTGAACATTAGAGGGATCAGCAAATATACTTAGAGGTTTCCCCGAGTGCTCGAGGTTTCGATACTCGAGTATCAAAATTTCACTCTATTTGCTACATGTTAACAAGAAGACTTTTAAAATAGCCCGTTGGTACATCATATTATGTTTGTGTTTTTTAAACTTTCATATTATAGTAAAATAATAACAGTGACGGTAATGAAATGTCTTAAAATCAATCCCACATGTATATTAAACAAGTCACTCTGTAGCACTTTATTTTTGCTTTTTGTTTTATAGTCAACTCGGTAAAATGCCATTAGTTTTTGAACGAACAATGGCAATTTCATAAAAGGAAGTAAAAACTATGCATCCTATTATGTTTCAAATTCGCACAGTGTACTCCAATTCCATGAGGAGAAATTAAATTTTTATGATCGGTGTAATTAGAACATTGGTTTAGTGTAATATCTACCAAATAGATATCAAATCGTACTTTCGTGTTATATTTTAAGTTAACAATTATATCAAATGTTTAATCTCTGTACATTTGTCAGCGGTTTATGTTTTATAATAGGAACAACTTTTAGTTTTAACATTTTTAGAAAAAAAATCACGACGCAAAGAGAATCATAATATTAGGAAAAGAATACTCACCACAGAATTGTCCAGTCCATCCGTGAGCACAATCACATTGAAGATGTCCATAATGGTTTAAGCAGGTTCCTCCATTATGACATGGGTTGCTGTCACAGGAGTTTTGGTGTTGGCCTTAAATTATTTATTCAATATTGTAAATGCTCTGAAAATTCATTTACAAGGAAAACACTATTTTTGGTGGCGTTTAGCATATATCCTAATATAAGACCTGTATTTCTCTTTTCTAGAACGTATAACAACATCAAATATTTCAAAGAACGCAATACAACAGACATATTATTGAACATTTATTGCACCATTGGCAGAAGTTTATCGGTTAATAATTTTATGAAGGTTATTACTATCCACATCCCTACCTTATTTGCTTCAAGAGCTTCTTATTGCATAAATAATGATATTTTAAACGCAAAAGCAAGCTAAAACATAAATAATGTTTAAATAGCAAATACACATTCGTGGCGTACCAAATTACATAAACCACTATTTTATACCTGTAAACATTATTGTAAGGCCAGAGAAAAAAATATTTTAGATTCTCATCCCCGCCCGCCCCTGTCCAAAACCACCCGCCCCAAAACAATTTATTGGTAAAAAAATCGAAACATATTCTGTTCCGTACAGAACGGATTTTAGACCATCCCGAAATACCTTATTCGTAAATAAAAATAAAAATTAAAAAGTGCCCACCCGCCCTTTTTCCCAAAATCCGGATGAGAATCTAATAATTTATTTTCTCTGGCCTAATCAGTGTTCATGTTATATCATATTTTTGTAATAATTTTTGTTAATATAAAAAGAAAAAGTGTATTTATCCAGGCATTTATTGTACTTACTAGAAAATATAAACATTAAAATTTATTTCTCTTTAGTTTAAACCTATTATTGCGTTACACAATATTAACCATACAGAAGACATCAAGAAATGACAAAATGAAAATCTTCATAGAATAATGATTTTTTACTATTTCCATTAATGATAGGGAATATAAGAAATAGGAATCAAATTGCCAAACTTTCATTGCAGTAAGAGAACCTTTAACCCAACCCTATAAAATCAAATATTGAGTCCTAGCACTACCCTCGCCATAATCATATGTTATTTAAAGATTTAATATATTTTTAGCTTAATTAAACTTTATTAAACTTAACAAAAACAAAATGCAAATATTTATCCCCATATTACCGCAAAATCATTAATGTTTAATGTGGCTCTATTCTTATCTTATCGGTGTAATATCACGAATTACAGAGATATTTTGTATACGGAAATGGTATAACTAAGCGTACTCTTACAATCATGTAACATCAAAGATTTTTTACAGAATTGAATGTTCTAAAGCACCATACTTGATCAATTTCTTGGTCGTTAAAGTTAAAAATAAGTAATAAAAAAACAATATCCAGTCGAAACGATAACATGATTGACTATTCCAAGAGTCGGAAAAAGCAATCAGATACATTAAAAGAAAATATATATAATAGGACAATATTTCAGCTGTGGAGTGAGCAAAGAAATAGATCCGATCCGTCCCCTCACCTTCCTAAAAATATACGTTTTTACTTTTGTAAGTTATGAAAGTCAAAAAAGGAAACGTAAAACATATATTTTTGGAACGAGGAGGGGTGACGGATGGGTACGTACACAAACAATCTGTATGTCTCGAAAAATCGAAAAGTCAGAAAAGCAATCAGATAAATTCAAACAAATATTTAACTGGACAGTATTTCAACTGTGGATTGTGCAAGGTGTTTGATCCGAACCATCCCCCCCACACCTTCCTACTAATAAGTTTTCACTGGTGCGAGTTTTGGAAGTTTACAAAAGAAAAGGTACATCTTATATTTTGTAGAGGAGAGGCGACCGAATCATGAAAGCCCATACATTCATTGAATTTGTCTGTCTTAAAATGTTACAGCCGTTTCAACAATTTCGTTTAGTGATTATACGTCAATTGAAGAAGCAATGTTTTACATTTAGTCTTGATTTTCATTATTCAGTTTCAATAAAATACATCATGTAGAGCTAGAACTCAAGATGAATAAATGTCCTTGGAATCTAATAATTCTGAATAATAATAACTTGTTACAAGATCGAAATCTTCCAACTTTTATGTAAATAAACTTTCAAAAAATGTCCCTCCCGAGTATTGAGACTCCGCTGGAGAGGCGAGTGACATAACCACTAGACCAACGGCGATTTCTAGGTCTGGACTTGAAATAAACAATCAGTATAAAAGGAACAAGAAACTAAACAATAAGAACTAGACATTTCTGCAATTCTCTATCGCTTTACCTGACACCTATGAATATTCCATAAAATCGTATTTAAAACATCAATTGACTTAACTGGCTATTTATACCGTAAATATAATTTTCTCCGATACAGTTATCGCTTTTAAAATCGAAAATGTCCAAACATGTAGGTGAAAGGTATGCACAATATAAAAATAGTAACGGTAATTGTAAACAACACCCACTAACAACCAATCGAAATAATCTTTTTGATTTTCCTGCTGCATAATAAGTGATAATTACAACATTTCATTAGTAAAAAAGTAAGTCAAAAGTGAGCTTAGACAGATAACGCCGAAAAAAAAGAAAAACAAACAGTGTTTTCGAGGTAGGTACCCAATCCAGACATCCAAGACCCCACTAACTCTTTATATCCCAGCATCTAAATTATTTAATAACTTTAACAAGGTATGTAAAACGTGCAATATGCTATCTAGAATACTAAGCCTCACCAACCAGCAAAATATTTAAGAGGAAAATTGAGCATGGGTTATTAAATAATCAATTAAAAAAACACTACAAACGATGAACAAAATGAGAATCCAAGGGCTTACCGCATAATAACAGTTTAAATCAGAAAACAAGGGTTTATAGACGCTGAGGTTCAATGGACAGGCACCTGAATCAATACCCAGTTTCCAAAGAATCAAAAAGTTTGTTGGTCATAAAAGAGATTAGTTTAAAAAAATCGAAGGAGGTACCCACCCAGACACCTCTTACCACTGCAGATCACCACCACGATGATGTTTTCGGGTGTTTTTTTTTTGTTTTTTTTTAAGGCATAACGAATATCACTTATAAATTTAAAAAAAGGAGGGCCGGGCTCCTCCTTCTCCCGAAACAGCAAAAATAGTTTGTCGGTTTGAGTTGATACTCAAAGTTTTTTTAACTGCATTTGGCCATAAGAGTTGTTTTGATATTTTTATTTGTACCGATGACAGTGCAATGACCACATAGGACCTTAAAAAGTAAAATAAACATTTTTGGAAATTGTTCATTATAAATCTGACACTGGCTGACGGTAAGAGATACTTAAATGAAACTATTTCAATAATCTTTAGGCGTTAAATGAGATATATAGCGTCGAAGAAATGTTGAACATAAAAAGATTTACTTGACTACACGTCTGACTTCATGACAAATTACTGTTTCAAGTATCTAGTATCCTTATAATATAAAGATGATTTGCGGAAACCCCTAGGGTTCTTATTTTTGTTAATTGTTTGTGGTGTTTTTTTGGAACTACTTAACCATTTCTTAACCACGCTCTCTCTTTTTCTTTTTCTTGGCTGTGAGGGAAGGCTCTATATTCTGAACGTGGCAATTCCTGATATGCATATTTCACTTTTTTCTTTACCAAATATTAACATTTTATTGTGAATGATAGGGCTTTGCGAGCACAGAATTACTTTTACGTGTTGATGTTCAGCACATTACTTGCTCAACCTCTTGGTAGTTACTTTTTCAAATAAAAATGAAAAATGATGATAAATGAAGACTTAATCTAGTGATCTACATGATTCATTTTCTATATGTTGCTGGTCGACCAAGTCACGTCGAATGTTTTTTTTTTGTTCCTACATCGTAAACACACCAAAATTATGTAAACAACATAATGTCTAACATACCATTATGTGGGAATTGCCTCTTTTTTAAACCTAAAATAGATAAGAATTCGACATTAAGTTCATTAAACGGGCAACTAATTGGTTGTTTTTTGATGATTATTACACAATTTATAGTTAAAAATAACGTTAGCAATTTAACAAGAAGTCAACTTACAACTTTAAGTAACCTATTAAAAAGAAAGTTGTTATATAAATATCTTATGGCCATATTATTTTATTTAAATTATCACTTTCAACTAAACCATTCTTCTAGATTAATAAATGTTAACTCTCCAATAGAAAATCTTTAAAATGCAATATATAAAACTGTCGTTTTTATCGTTATTAATTATTTATTAGAGTCAAGCCTGTGCTAAAGACCACCTGCAAACAAATACCACATGAGGATAAAGGTCAAAATTTATTCGTCCCACAGACTAATTTAAAAAACGAATTCACTTGTGAACAAAAACCATCTGACTTTAAAGACCACTTTTGGGTTGTCCCTGAGTGGTCTTTGTAGACAGGTTGATGCATTAATTTTTAAAGTTTCGAGATACAATTTCTTATTTCGTATTGTGTAAGGTGCCTCATCTTAGCATTGGGCGTGTTCACAAAATTATATTTTACTGTAATTTAAGTAAAAAACAATTCAGAAAACAAGCAAACTTTCCCGAAGGAAATCTTTCTATTGATAATGGTTTTGTAACACCTAGAACCTGGTTTTAACCTCCAATGGCACTTTGTTTTGCCACTGACTGTTCCAAGGCGGTTATCCTACAGGTTTTCATTTTTGTTTATTATTTGTGATGTCTGTTTTGAAATTGGTCATTTTATAAACATTGCTCTCTTTTCCTCTCTTCTTCAATGTTGTATGCGGGAGCTGTGTCCTGAATGTTGTAATCTATGAGAACCTGTTTGGGCAAGTGTCAGGTTGGTGCACCCAGAAACTGGTTAAAACCCAATGTGTCACTGACCGTTCCAAGGCGGTTACCCCTCGGCTTTTTTTTCTCGTTAATTGTGGTGTCTACTTTTAAATTGATCATTTAAATTGCGCACGCTTATCTCTGCTCTCTACCTTTTGGCTTTTGGAGAGTTTGTGTCTTCTTGATGTGGCCATTCCTGCTTGCATTTTCACTCTTTCGTCTATGTTTAAAGCTATCTTCTCATATTAAGATGTGTTACCTGTTTTAAGCAAGTCTAATTTATCTATATAACGAAGATCTTCATACCATTGGCAGTCCCGTTGAAACAAACTGACAACACAGCTAATAGTATTTGCGCCGTGAACTTCATTTCCAGTCCTTCTGAAAAAAGACGGTATGCAAAAAATGTAAAATGTGCATATCAGTTATGGCAACATCCAGCAAACACAGCCTCTCCATACAGCCAAAAGTTAGAGAGGAGAAGCGAGCATAGTATTACAATAATCAGTTTTAAAATAGACACCACAAACAAGTAACAAAATTAAGAACCCGAGGGGTTACCGCCTTGGAACGGTCAGTGGCAATTAAATTTGCCACTGCGGGTTGAAAACAGGTTCTAGTGTACACCATCCTCACACTTGCCCCCAACAGGTTCTCATATGAACACACAAGTACAAGTTGTCAACCCACCGATCAGTTGAACAATATTGCAAGCAAAAGCACACAAACATATAAAACAGAAGAACAAATAGCAAAGCCAAATAGGCGGGTACTTAACGATCTTACCGCGACCAGAGTACCTGGAGTTAAATAAGCAAGAACACGATGATGGGGATAAACGAAACATATCGATCTAATATTATCTTACAAAAGATTTCCCCATAGACATTTATAAACTTTTAAACCCCTGCCACCGTCGTGCAACCAAAAAGAGGAAAGCGTAATGATCAATTTAGGATGGTTTAATCACCAGGCCTGCAGAGCGCTGTAGAATATCATCTTGATAATATTTCGTTTTGAATTTACATACGTTTTTTACGAATAACCGGGAGAAAATAACATTGCCTTTTATTTTCTTAATCATCTGTATTTTTGAATTAAATCTGGGAATCGATGATAAAACTTGCAAAAGGTGTTCCTTCATTTATAATACCGATAACCTTGTTTTAAAAGTTGTTCTGTTATGCAAAGATTACGTTCATTGAAATGTTAATCATTGCAAGGTCTAGAAAATCTGTGAGATATAAACCCGGTAAGATGTTGCATGATGAACATCGCCGTCTTAAAACGGAATATTTTCTATATATTAAAATTAAAATCATCTCATTTATCATATATTTTAGTAGTCACATAGTTCAGTAAACAGTTAATACGGTTTATACTAAATGTGACTAATTTTATGAAAAAACATGGGTAAAAACCTCTACAACAATTAGGAAACGAGCATAACAAAGAGAGAAGTAAAATGCATTGATTACCAGCTTAATTTGCAGACACGGTGAAAACATCAAATACCCTACCGGAGACCGATTGGTAACGGTTGTTTGCAACCTATTACGGCCCCGATTTCCAAGCGGTGTCGTGCGGTCTCGAAGGCGACTTGGCAGGTCACCGGCCGAGACCCAGATGATCTCGGATAGACTTATTATGCTTGTATGGACACCCCAGGGTAGAGTAGGGGTATAAAAAGAGACCTGGTGGCAGCTATTGTCTCATTCTAAGTTCTTTCTTTTTTTCCAACAGAGAGGTTGCTTAATCTTTTCAAGTTACAATTTCATTTTTTATAAAAGTGTATGCTGCAAAACAGTCAGCAAAAAGTAAGCGAAGGAGGTAGAAAGAGAGAAGGCCATGCATCGCTCGTCTCTCAAGCCTAGGTCAGATCAACAACCTTCTCCGCTGTTTTGGCCGTCTCCACAACTCTTCTTCAATGATAAATGCGGCAAATATATCATAATAACGAGCATGTGCTTCTGCAAGTTCGCTCCCAGCTAGAGGCACTCTCATTTGAAATTCACAATAGCGCTATTTGTGCAGTGTGGCGGCCGTAAAAAGTCTCCCCGTACATATAGTCAGTACTGTTATAAGTAAAATAACCTGTTACCGATGTCATGCAAGGATTGTTACGTATATCAGGGCTAACCGATCAACCTTTTTGGGGGTTGTCCCGGCTAGCTCAGTTGGTTGCGTCGCAGGAATTTCAGGGCTAGGCGCTGCCGCCTTGACGGTTCGGGTTCGCTCCCAGCTAGAGGCACTCTCATTGGAGGGTTTGCCATGCTGGTAACTACTGTTACGGGCAGAAAGATGATAAGGTTGTTATACCCTCTGAATGAAACGAAATTCGTGCGTAATTCATGCCGGAGAATCAGGGGGCGGTGCCTAAGTCTCGGTACGAATACCATACGATAGCCGAAATCGCACGGCTTTACCAGTATACCGTACAATCACCGTATGGTTGGTTCAAACAGGTAGGATACTTGACGACATTTGAATATTTATCGTAGAACACAAGACCATCGGAACGGTTGATCGAAAGATATTACTTTAGTTTTTGAGGAATTACTTGAAAACAAAAGTTCGGAAAAAGCTTTAATTTGTGACTAATTAAGTACACATTTTACAAATTTAAAGCGATACAGCGATACATGTACAATTTAAAAAGACTTTCGAACATTATTCAACACCTACAATGTTCTCACAATGTAAAATCGTATAATCTAAACAAGAAAATGAATGTGAAAATAACAAATACATAGGCTATACAAAATATAATGTCTTCAGCATGAAACGTTAACATGTTCAACTGCCGGTGTAACGTTGTAAAGTTACCCCCATAGAATAATGACCCCCGGTCATTATTTTATATAAAATAATGACCCCTTTCTATAAAATACTGACTCCCCTTATAAAATAATGACCCCCCGATTTTATCTGTAAAATATTGACCCCCACCTAGCCTATTACTAACAAACTCTATATCGATTCAAGTCACTGTCGTATTCCATTTCGTTGCCTAGCAACGGGCTTTACCATTTCAGAAGTCTGTCTGTCACCGATGTGTAGATACGTAGCTATGAGAACAATGGGTAACGGTAAATTCTATTCATTCCGTTCTTTTATGTGGCTATTTTTTCTTTTATGTGGCTAAAAGAACAATAAAGAGGACAATAGAGTAGCCACATAAATATACATTCGTTGGAACGTCCGTCCGTCAGTCCGTCCGTCCGTCTGTCTGTCTGTCTGTCTGTCTGTCTGTCTGTCTGTCTGTCTGTCTGTCTGTCTGTCTGTCTGTCTTACGGTAATGTCAAAGCCCTCACGGGGACGTAGACATGGTTGCGCGTCAAAATCGCAAGAAGGTTAAAAGAGTAGTTTAAAAAGAAGTTAAAACAATGTTTAAAAGTGTTAAAAATCAGGGGGGCTGTACAACTAGGGCGAGACATGTTCAATGCTACATATAGCTGTACTGAACTGCTCTGGGGTAGGGAGGAGGGCAACAGTAGGTGGTAGGTTGTTCCAATGGTATACAGTCCTAGGGAAGAAAGAATATAATAATCTGCGATTGCTGTAAATTAACCTGTAACTCAGATATTTTGCATGCATTGCTTATCCTTTTTGTGCTAAATGACTTTTAAACCACTTTTCTAATGGTCGTGAAAAGGGAAACAGAATAATATTTTTTTTAGTTATTTCATCATTGCTAGTTCCACTAGTTACACTGTGTGGGACGTTTAATCACTATACAACTTTGATGACTACGAAAATGATTCAAACCACTGACAAACATGCACTTACAGTGATTCTGCTTGTATAATTAATAGATATTTGGTTTCAGTCGCAGAGTGGTTTATGTAGTTGACTCCTAATCCAGTTGCCCAGATTCGATTGCCAGGCGAGGACGCTATCGAAGTATGTTACATCAGATCAGGATTAGACGAGTTCTGGTAAGAAGCCTAGAGAAACTAGATTGAAATCCAGCCACCCTCGCCGGCTGAAAACTAGCTAGTTCTGTGATTATAAATATTTTTTGATGATTAGTATTCAAACAGGCCTTAAATTGCAAAAAGTACTTGCGTATCTTGTTGATGGAACGTTCCTATGCAGTCCAGCCCCTGTGTTTTAAATGATAAACTGAGCGCCGCACAGTATGTATGCCTGTCACCCCTACACGACCCTGGTAGGCATCAAACTCACAACGGTGAGGGGCAAGTGATTCTCGGTCGGAGACCTTAACAATTTTTTCTTTCCACACAAATAGGCATCGGTAGTGGTAATCCCTGAAGCTTGAATCAATTCCGTCTAATTGCGGTCAAAAAACCTGCACGTACGGACGCATGCACGGACGGGTGCCATTACTCCTCCGATGCCTATCGATGGAGATCATTAAGTGTACCATAGAGGTTTGAGTCGGGGGTCCTTATTCTATAGGGGGTCACATTTCTACGTGAGGGGTCATTTTTTCTACGTGTGAGGAGTCATAATATTATGACTCCCCAGTCATAATATTATGACCGCGGAGTCAATATTTTATATAAAATAATGACCGGGGGGTCATTATTCTATGGGGGTCACTTTACAACGTTACACCGGCAAATAAACGTTGAAGAGCTTATTTCCATTTCGCATGATAGTGCATCTACTTAGGAGTGATCCCGTACGTCACGGCGACAGCGCATAGCCATGCAATTCCAACAATGCTACCGACCGAGTAAGCCGGGACAAACCAAATAAGGTAGATAGTATAGCCCTTATAAACGTTATCATAACTGCAAGAATTTTTTTGTATTTGTTTTTTTATGAAAAAACTGATGTTTTCTCTTATGACTTACGTCAAAACAAGTCGACAACAAAACTCTTAATAATATCTCATTAAGATATCAAACTTTCGAGGAAAAATAAATATTTAGCATTAAAGCATATAAACGTAAAATTGATCATACTTTTTCTATGTAATGAACCATACAATTTCTTGCATACCAGATCAGGTCATCCGGTGATTTCACCCGTGTAGGAAATTTCGATCCTACACCCCCCCGTGTAGAATGAGTCACGTGAGTGACGTCATATATTCAATTTATTGACGTCATTTATAAAAAAGGTTAGCGTTAATGTCAATATTTCAGCATAAGGAAAATAAAAAAAGTTTGTATACATACATAGAAATGTTATAGATAATAAAAGGTATGCAAGAAAAAGTATCTTGCATGAGACATTCGGTAAAGATAGAAAAATCTGTCACCTCGGGTGAACTGTTTTGGCGGGAACTCGGCAGAGCCTCGTTCCCGCAAAACAGTTAACCCTCGGTGACAGATTTTTCCATCTTCACCTCACACTCATGCATGATACTTATAAGTAAAACTATTACCTGTTTTGTAAATGTCTTAAGAATATTGTTACCGTCAATTTCACAGCCTGCTGATTAAGAAAGACTGCACTAGTGAACTACATAACTGATATGAAAAGTCATTAAGACTGTGTGCTCTAGATAATTTATGAATAGTTTGGCATAATAATGTTGAATAATATTTTGCGTAATATTTTTATTTCAAAAATTTGCTTTGATGTGATGTCAAAGTTTCATAGAGCTTAACGTTAAGTATCAAAGACTTTATCCAATTTTGAAGTTTCCATAAACAACTAGTGTTTATACCATTTGTAAAACTAAAACTTTAAAAAGAAAGGTTACCAACATGATATTTTACAGCGCTCTGCAGGCCTGGTGATTAACCCATCTACAGTTGATCATTATGCTTACCTCTTTGGTTGCACGACGGTGGCAGGGGTTTAAGAGTTTATGAAGGTTTATGGGGAAATCTGTTCTTTAAAGAACTTAGAAGAATTGTTTCTTTTATCCCTGTCATCGTGTTCTTGCTGATTTTACTACAGGAGCTCTGGTGTCGGTAAGATCATTGAGTACCCGCCCTTTGGCTTTGCAATGCTATAAGCTTCTTACGTTTTATATGTTTGTGGTGCTTTTGTATGCAACATTGTTGAGCCGATGGGTGGGTTGGAGTTATTTCATCAAGACAACTTGTACTTGTTTTGTGATATGAGAACCTGTTGGGGCAAGTGTGAGGTTGGTGCACCCTAGAACCTGGTTTAAACCCCTAGTGGCAATTTGATTTGCCACTGACCGTTCCAAGGCGGTAACCCCTCGGGTTCTCAGTTTTGTTAATTGTTTGTGGTGTCTTTTTTAAAAACTGATCATTGTATTAACCATGCTCTACCCCTTTTTTTCTTGACTGTGTGGGGAGGCTGTTTTTCTGAATGTGGCAATTCATGATATGCATATTTCACCTTTTTATGTGCAAATACATAAAATAAATTGAATTGTTCTAGCATTTCAAAAGCGTGAAAGCGACATATATTCAATATGTTTTATAAAGGGTCCACTACACTCCTCCTTGCAGGTTCATCGATAAAAAAGAAAATGATCAAAATCTCAATGACGGCGAAATGCCGTTCAATGAAACTTTGCACAAATGGATGTTACTTATGCACCTTTATTGTGCATATAGTAAGACACGTTAGAAGCGTAAAGAAAACTAGCGAGATCTAAAAATTCGCTAAACTTCTTTTTACATAAATTCAAAAAACTAGTCAACACAAAAATTCATTTTAAATGCCCACACGAGCAATACGATACTTAAAACAATGTCTTGTGTCCTTTTATGGAATTTTTAGATCAATCTTTTTTTTCGTAGTTGTTCCAACTTGTCTTTCCATAATCAAAATAAAAATACATAGGTAACATGCAGTTGTGCAAAGTTTCATTGAACGGGCGTTATTGAGATTATAATTTTTTATCGATGAACGTGCAAGGAGTGTAGTGGACCCTTAAATAGAACTATACTGTTTCGATGTACGGAGCAACCGCTTACTAACCCATATCATTAAAAATAAGAAACCACATTGAATACTCTATTATAACCGTCATAGTTATAGTTTCTTTAACAACCTTTATTCTCGAGCGTTAATCAAATCGTGTACTTTTACTTGTTTCAGTATTACATTGCTTCTTGAGGTCTTGGGTATACCGGTTATTTAGAAGGATGCATGATGCATGACGAATGAGCTGGACACCTTTAAGTTCTAATACATATATAAGGCTTTACTAACATTATGCTTATTATTGTTCCACTAAGCTGGCATACATTTAATTGTAGCTTTACATTAGAGTGGCCAGCAATAGAATGCTTAAGGGAATTCTGATCGAAACTCAAGTTAAGTTTATTAAGTTTTCTGCAGTAGATTTTACATATAAAGTTGTCTAGGCTACATACGTTGACTTCTAACCTACACTAATTTCACTCCAAATGTTTCTATTTGAAAGCTGACCTTCTGACAATTCCTTCACAAAAATGACATTTAACACATGAATTGAAGCACCTTTGCTTGTTTGAGATACGCGTTTTAGATTGTACAGGTTTGTCTTCGTACAAGACAAGAAAGACAACTTTGACAAAATACCGGTAATTAAAGAATCCAGTCAGTATAATTGTAATTGTTTAAAGAAATATTCTCTTTGGACAAGGATTCCTGCAATTATACTTTTTCTTTGTTGTAAAAGTTAAAAGTCTTCCTTTGGTGTCATTTGGTTTCATTACACTGGTTTAAACCCCCAGTTCGCAATTTGTATTGCCACTGACCGTTTCAAGGCGGTTACCCTAAAGGTTCTCCATGTCGTTAATTCGTTAATTGTTTGTGGCGTCTTATTTGAATTGATTGAATTGACGTACTTATAAAAACATGCTCTCTTTCCTCTCTTTCTTTTCGCTGCGTAGTGAGTCCGTGTTTTATGAGTGTGGCGATCCCTGATATGCATATTTCACCTTTTTTCATCAATAAAAAAAACAAAATTATCTCTCCCTTGGTTACGACGGACAAGTATACAGTAACGTGATATTGTGATTGTGTAATATGGAAAATTAAAATATTTTTTCAGTAATCAATACTCGTCAAGAAAACATGGCAATATGAATTTTTAATAACTTATTTTCTGATAATTCATATTTAAACAAGAGGTGTTTGTCAAACACAAATGCCCCCCCCCCCCCCCCGACGTGCAAGTGATATCTATTAGCATTGAATTTAAATTTTTGGAAATTTAGAGACTTTTGTAAGCTTTAGCAATGAAGGGTACCAGTCATGAAAGCAATTTACAAGACGGTGGAACTCCTATATATCAATAACCAGGTCATCCAATGAGAGGATTACATTTACCTCGACCTTAAACTTCAACCTACTGACCTCAAAATCAATAGCTCATGTCTACTAGTCATGGCAAACCTCCATACCAAATATGAGAACTGTATCACAAAGCATAGTCTTCTACTGGTGATGACATGTTGTCTAGTTACTGACATGACAAACTTTCTGTATTTAAGGTAACTGTGACCATGACCTACTGACCCCAAAATCAAAAGGGGTCATTTACTAGTCATGATGACCTTCGCATCAAATATGAGGACTGTAACACAAAGCGCTGTCAAGTTATTGATCAGACAAGGATTTTGTGGTCAAGAAAATTATTACCTTGACCTTTGGCCTACTGACCCTTAAATTAATACGGGTCTTGACCAACCTCCAAACCAAATATGAGTACTGTATCACAAAGCGTTGTCTAGTTATTGATCGGACAAGGTTTTTGTGGTCAAGGCCACTGTGACCTTGACCTTTGACCTACTGACCCCAAAATCAATAGGGGTCTTTTACTGGTCATGACCAACATCCACACCAAATATGAGGACTGTATCACAAAGCGTTGTTTAGTTATTGATCGGACGAGGTTTTTGTGGTCAAGGCCACTGTGACCTTGACCTTTGACCTACTGACCCCAAAATCAATAGGGGTCTTCTACTGGTCATGACCAACCTTCACACCAAATATAAGGACTGTATCACAAAGCGTTGTCTAGTTATTGATCGGACAAGATGTGGTCTACGGACCGACCGACCGACCGACCGACATGTGTAAAGCAATATACCCCCGCTTCTTCGAAGGGGGGCATAATTAGCGTGTTTTCATGTGACCCTGCAAGATTTCGATAGTGTTATAAGATAATTAGTGTGGAAATACTTAGAGGTAGCAGTAATATAAACATGACGAATGTTGTAAAATGACATCGTTAGGAGATTATCTATATATTGGGGGATAAATATAATGCAATACAGTACAACACCATCTCGAGCAATGATGAAAGTTCGAGATCGTCTATCCAAGGAATAAAAATGAACGAATTTTTAAAATAGCGGAGTCTGGCCAAAGATCATAAAACAAAATCTGAAGATAAATCTCAAATCTGAAGCATCTGATAGGATGAAATGGCGACCAGTCGCCATTTCAGCCAATAAGATCCTTAAGATTTGAGACTGATCTCAAAACTTAGTTTTATGATCTTGGGCCCTGGTTCAGAATGTCTTGCAATTGATATTGCCGACGTTGCGAATCGAACCCGCACCATACGGAGACAGCACAGAGCCATGCAACTCAATCACGATACATACTGAGCTAGCCGGAACAATCCCACACAAGGTTGCGCAGCTAACTGCCATTAAGGTGATCGTGATAACCTGGCATCGATAACGGATTATAAACTTATACTAATTATAATGATACAAGCACGTCGATACATGCTGATCTTAAGCATGAACTGACAGGAAGCTTATTTTCGCCTAGCAGCCGACACAAATTGGTGCATACTCAGCCAGTTGTATTGTTGCCGAGGTCCTTCAGTATGATACATATTAACATATAACTATTTGTTCAATAGGCATTTTACTTTTAAGTGTACAACACATGTGATCATGAAACCTCAATTATCCGTTTGGTAATGTAAAGAATTAACGAAAATAAACATGAGCCGCACCATCCAAAACTGTTTTAGGGTTATTGAAGTTTAGTCTGAATTTATCAAGCTTATTGATATAGACAAACAGACAGTATGCGAGATATCGGCTACTCTTTCTCTTTAATTGTGTGTGTTGTCTACTGAAATTGACCATTGTCACGTTATTCTACTGCATAGAAAACGACACTAACAAAATGTAAGTGTGTGTCGGCCCAGGAGCCCTCGTCGGACGAGCTACTAAGACTGCCGCACTTGCATGCTTAATAGAATACTGCCGCGCTAGCATGCTACTCGAATGCGCTACTAAGAATACCGCATCTCTCTGGTTAACCGCACTCTGGATCTGAATAGCAACTGCCTTGCTACTCCAGTATATATATAGAACCCTATCTGTTTACCTAGCTACCGTTAATAACAAAGTTAACGATAATGTCTCTAGGGTTATATAACTATTGTAATAATAAATAGTCTGCAACCACAGCGATAACAGGCCGATACAGTTGTACCCGCTGACCCTATCCGCTGGCAGTGTCCAGTTCAAGCTTGACAAACTGACCTCTGACAGGTTCATCGAGTACGATTTGACATCGCTGTAGTTGCTTATTATATTACAACCATTTCGTTACCAATGCTCCCTTTCCCTCTCTACTTGTAAGGCTGTGTAGGGAGGCTGTGGCCATTCCGGATATGCATATTTCACTTTTTTTCGTAAAAATTGTATGTTTTAACAGTTGTGTAGTTTAGTTATTTTGCTAATTTTAAATTGCCAAGAAAAGTTTCAAAACTGTCATTTTATAATATGGTTGTGAATACTCGCCTTTCTATATAGTACACATTCGAAGAGTATACTAGTAGCTCAGCAAACTAGATTTAAACATTAAAAAAACATAATTGTCTGGAAAATCAATAATATCAATAATTTGCCATCTTATTTTCTTTATCTCTACAGACTGAGAACATATGCAGCCAGATCAACATCAAATGAGCTTTTTGGCCTTCTTACGTGTATTGTTCTCTTCTTACTGTGACATCTAATACCCCAGGCCTATTTACATTCTTCTAAAACCTATACTATAAACATTGTCTCTATTTCCAGAACAAATTCGAGTTAACGTTTGAACTATCTGCTACATGTATGTAGATTAAACAACAAACCAGCTCAGGAAATTCAAGCACTGTAAATATTTTTTATTTTATAAAAAAGGTAACCATTGACACATTGTAATATTTCAATAAGTTTTCTCTAAACATATACACAAAAGCGAATATAGCCAGACACAAATATATCAGCATATCATTACTCGTGTTACACAGAAATTTGTATAGTTGTTACTTGACTTTCTTTCTAATGTTTGAAAAGGGTTTTCATTAATATAACGTTATACATTTAATTCTGTAATCAATGGCTGTTGTACTTATAAATGTGTCTATACCTTTTATTGCTTCCTATTTAAGCTGCGTTAGACACAAGATGTGCATGCTTTAATTCTTTTGCTTAAAAAACCTTTTGTCAGAAATAAACAAATTTGCTTGCTGCATGATGCAGGAAACTGCTTTAATGAAATCCACTGGTTACTTAAAATACAAAACTAATAAACATTTTGGCAATGGATGTTTATTATTGAAAAACATTTGAAGTTATAAGCACCAAAGGCAGATATAAAAGTATTTGTTAGGTAACTACTTTAAAGCATTGCATCGTTCGCCATTGCTTTGCCATAGACAAAAAAATCTCTCAATCGGCACAATGCACTTCTATTAAACTTTGCACAAACCAATTTTATTTATATATGTTTAATTTGCATACGCTAAGAAAAGTTAGAACAGTAAAGAATAGACCCAAAACACCTCTTAAATACTAGTTGCAACTTATCAAAACAACGAAGCAACACTAAACATCAATTTAAATGTCTTGATGAGAAATGAACTACTGACAACGATACCTAAAGTCCTTTGGTCAAACAAATGTATACAATGTGAGTTATTTGTAAAGGTGTTTTTGACCTTCGATTTCCTGGTCGCGAAAATGGATGACATAAAAATTTTGATTTCTCTCTTCACAATTGAAAGTTTTTGGAAGGACCTTAGATATTATGGTCAGTAGCATTTCACGCATGTTGACATTTGAATTGCGGTTTTGTGTCGCTTTCCTTTTGTGATAAATTGCAAATAGTATTTTAGGGATTTGTTAGGTCTAACTATTTTTTCTACTGTTCTAACTTTTCTCAAAATAATCATACACTTACAGCTTTTATTTGTGCAAAGTTTGATGGAAGTGCATTGTGCCGTTTGAGAGATTTTTATATTTTTCTTTTTGGTCTACGGCAAAGTAATGGCGAAAGGTGCAATACCTTAACAAGAAGTCATTTTAGTGTAATCAAACGTAAAGAAAAAGATTTTCACTGAAATATACTTTTACAATAAGTTTCGTCTTTCATTTCTCTTTCATCATTGAAAAGTGCCTGATTAGAATTGCCAGATGGGTCGGATAGGAAGAGCAACCTAACGTAATTCTGTGAACTTACTGGGGAGGTTTCGAGTTACAGATCTGACAAAAATACTAGTTGATAGTAATACTTGATTACGTCTCGTAGCTGAAATGGGAGAAAATGGATAATTTCCACAATAGGCAGATTCGGCGTCATGGCATTGCTTCGTAAATACTTTGATAAAAATTCTGATTGTTTTACCAATTTTTACTCTCCAATGGTTTGAATGAGACCTAGATCTATCATATTTTCTCTTATCATGTGTCCAAACCTGGTGATTAAACCGACAATATTATAAAAATGGTTGAAATAATAGCAGAATGTATGCCATTCTGATTTTAAATTTCTCAAAACAAAATGAATTACTTTTGAAATTTAATGGATACAATGCCTAAAGAAACATTATTAATAAATGACAAAGTAATTGTTTGGATCTGTCCCGTTTGAGCCGTCGACAAGCAATAGTGTTGGCATGATGTTGCAGTCTTGAAATATCATCTGTAACCAGACAAAATGTACACATTAGTTATATCATAACTAATATGAGTACTGTTGGGCCTAGTCATGTTATTTGTAACGTCATAAAGCGCGTGACGTGCTTAACAAGCATTTACAATATGGTGAACAGCCAATTCGCGTTGGCATTGAAACAGCAAATATCCTCTTCTGATAAATCTTCTAGAATAATATTAAAATACATCACTCCAGGCCTCACCGATCCAGGCATTTCTGAGGGTTTCAACGAAAGCCCGTTAATACCTGTTGCTCAGCTGATAAAAGAAATATTCCGGTGTTGTCATATGACACGCGCTATGCGACGAAGTATAACTCCTATTGTATCACAGGAAGGTATCATTATTTCATGAAATTTTATGAAACCATGCGTAGATCCATGTCGCTTTCCGTCTTAAAGCACGCCTAAACATGATATAAATATTTAAAAACGACAAACTTTTAGCCTACCTTAAACCCAGAAGATCCATTTTTAATACAACCAACAAATATCCCTGCAGCGTTTTCATTAAGAGTCTGTCCACTGTAAGCTGATACCGGAGTATATACAGGTATTCTTCCGTCTATGCATACACCTGTGTGCTTTAAATTATGGTCATATCTTTCAGTTATGGTCATATATGATGAATACACAGTTTGCAAAATAATTAAGAAATAAAATATAAATTTAACATATTTTTTATTAAGATTGCTCTATTACCAAGCACACCATCAATCAAAAAGAAAAAATAACGTTTGCATGCCTCCCCTCAATCAATAGTTTTGCTCAATGATTTCAATTTACGATGATCAATTCCGTAGTTTTTGTTTTAAAACAGAAATATAGCAGTATTTTTAAATTTTTATTGCTGCGTATTCTACTTTGTAGGCTAATTTGTTTCTCCATTGTTGCATATTAAGCAGTATTTTTATCTTTGAAGAGTACTAATACTACATGTATAAAATGACTCTCAAACAAGTTGTTAGAAAGGTTAAGTTCTATACTTGGCTTCAAATATTTCATGACGAAGAACGTTTGTTTGACATTTCATGTTGTTTCCTCCCTCTTCAAAAATTAGCTTAGGGAACGTGGAGTGCGAAGAAGAATCCGCATACTTATTTCGGTACCTTGCACCAATAAATCCAGCTGTTGTATCTGGTTTTATGTGAAACATATTTTAAAATGTAAGAAAGAGAATTTTTTTACCGCATTTTTACAAATTACAAATTCATTTATGGCCACCAGGGTCACCATCCATTGCTTTGCAAAAATTATATATGGAGAGTGAGTCGTCTTAAATTATTTACGTTTGTTTGAATTATGTTAGTTAGGCGGGAAATGCAATTAAGCTTCGCATGTAAGCTTCGATGGTTTTCCCCGTATTACATATACCTGCACCGGTTGTCCCTTCGCCATTCCTCTCGGGATCCTAAATTGCAACAGAATGTCGGAAAGGCGTCGTTTGATCCAAGAATATTAGACCCAGCACAGCTTGTGGCAATCGCACTGTGTATTGACATACCCTTTAGGACAGAATGTAATGTACACGTATGGTTGCACTCAGGTATGGCATCTGTGAAAGTGTAGAAAAAATCTTAATTTTTAATAAAGCATGTCGAGTGATTTAATTCTGATTCAGCTTAAACATTATGTTTTACTTTATGACTTTATTTTTATACCTCATAACATATTGTGAAGATTTCATGGTGGAAAATACACTTTTGTGTAACTGTTCATGGCATCTCAACACAATAGTTGGTGAAAGTCCAGGGGCAGATTTATCAACGCACTTCCGCACACTTTTTACGTAACAATGCGTAACTTAATTTTTATCGCAAGTACCGTCCTATCAAACTTTTGCGGATCTTAAAATGCGTATCTTTTTCGTAAATATTTGCGTAACTTTACGCCATGGGTAGGGCATGCGTAACTCGCTATGAATTTGTTTTCCAAAATGGCGGCATCCATTGTTAACTGTACCAGCAAACAAAATTATTTGCCAAAACATTGGATGCAGACCGATGACGGGCAGCGCTATGAGTCTGAAATAAAACTGGTATTACACCTTTACACGGAATCTTCACAAAGTGTAAACGTTACGACCGCCTGTGTCAAGGTTGAGAGCTCTCAAATAAATGAAACGAGAAACATTATAAGAAAGGTACCGTAGTTTTCTTATTTGGCTGGTTCATAGATTGCCTGTCAGCAGGCTTTATTCTGAAAAAGCCCCTTATGTTAATAGATAAATGCGAAATCTACCCCTTCCCGGTTTTCATGGTACAACTGCATAAGCCCTTCCTGGAAATGAAGCTTCCACAAATTTTAATATTATCCCATTTTTTATATTTCTGTGGAAAACTTCACAAAATTTATGGGCAGAAATTACCTTCTCCTAGTTCTACATAACTCACTTGCTTCAAACTGGGGATGAATGTATCCTGCCATTGTATAATTATGGATTTCAGTCATTGGCCAAGGTTATATAAAATGTTTTTTATTCATTATTTTGTTACATTGTCAGAAGGTTTTAAAGAAATAGCAACATCCAGAAAATACAGCTGACAAGAAGGGTAACAAACAAGACGACATCATTCATAAGAAAATGAACTTCCCAAAACGACATTACAAATAATTAATGAATTAAAAATGAACATTTGGTCTAACAACTTTAGAAAAGCCAGTGAAAAAAAAATATTGTGTTGATAATGTACATGCTTAGATTTGGAAGTACCTCACTTAATACTGAATATTTTCCTACTTCTATGTCATGACTGGGCAATACTGACATTTTCTTATAAGTATTAATTCCATTCCACATTCAAGGTTTGCTTACAACTTATTTGAACTTGTAGTAGCTAAGTTGAATAAGGTTGTAGATCCAAAAACTTGATATTTACGCCTGAGCTGAAATTAAGTTTATATCACATTTAATCTTCTGTTCCCAGTAAAATGCCTGAAGAATTAATCCCAGTCCGCTAATTTCATCGTTTGTTTTTTTTAAGATTCGAAAGATTAAATCACAGTCATAAGAGTTAAAACCAATGTTCCTATAGTTTACCAACCTGTCTGACAATCTCTCCCGGTCCATCCACTTGAACATTGACAGCTGTAGTTTCCTGCAGTATTAATGCAAGTCCCACCATTTTGACAAGGATTTGTCGTCAGACATTCATCTATGTCTGAAAACGAAAATGTACGACTCAATACAAACTAAATATCTCTACCTTTGTGTGGTCATTAGATTTACATGCAAAAAAAATGTTTTGTTACTTTGTTTTAGTTTTTTCAGTTAATATCACTCTATCTAATTAGACAATTTCCTGTTCTCGTTTGAAAAAAGACACAGTACATCTATTTATGTATTCCGTTTTATGCCCCAGTAATGAACGATTATCATTGAATCAACTCTTAAATTGACCATTAAGATTATTGACTTTAAACGAAATATTACCTGACTGACACTGTCCGTCTTTCCAGCCACTCGTACAGCGGCAACTTAACTCTCCGTGAGTATATGAACATGTTCCTCCATTATGGCATGGCTTCAACATCAAACATACGTCGGTTACTTAAAAAACAACATATGTTTCATGAATAATAATCTCACAAAACTAGGACACAAATACTTCAACATATTGAGATATGTTTAAGTATAAGACAAATAAAAAATAAACAAAAAATGCACTGCTTATAAATTCGTTGAATAACATAAGCCTATAATCCTAACCTTCTTAAAATACTGTAGACCATCACATTTCGCGACCTATTCATATTCGCAATGGCATTGAAGCAAAATTAGTTTGCGCGAAAATGTTGGCAGGATTTCGCAAAATACTCGTAAATGGGAATTTTCTTTGCTTACTTATTTTTCGTTAATAAAAAGATGGCTTACAAAGTGTTGGTATGTTATGGATCACATGCTTTGTATCTCCATTTGGGAATGTCCTTAATTGTTAAATTTACACAAACAAGAATACTAATTAAAAAACATACTGCCGATGTGCTTTCTCTAGGGTATTATTAAATTGTTAGTTTTAAAACTACAAAAAATTATAAAAGGATTATCATTATTTACATGTTCAGATGTATGTGAACTAAAAATTATAACTACAAACTGTGACAAGAGCGTTTAATGAATAACAACATTGTCAAGCGCATGAATACTTGCAATCACATATCTGCAAACTATTTTCTTTGATTAAAAAATGTGCCCATGAGTTAGACTGCAGCTACAAAACAGTTTATTAAACGATGCGTCGTCGCAAGCAGCTGGTGACAGTTTTGGTTTTTAATATAATTATAATTTATTTATAGATTTTCAATAATTCAATAGCTACTGTTAATTCCATTGAAACCGTACCTTATACAGTCTAATTACAGTCTCTATTTCGGGCATTTAAGGCAAAAATTGACATCGAGTAAGATTCTAAGTAGACACTAAAACGTCTATGTATGGGTTAAGATGCTAAAACGAAAACAATAGTATGCGCGAATATTATTTGATCAACAGTACAGATTTTGGAAATACATCACATATAAATGCATATTTCACAAAAAAGATAAATGTACTAAGATAACCAACAACTAAAAACACTGGTTAGACTTTTGGTTTGCACTGTTAAATATCAAACAACTTCTATGTGCTTTTATGCCACTCTTGTGGTTTGAAAACTCTGATACAATGCACTATTCAAGATCTCTTTTGCGACATGTAATGATATAACGCAGTAAAATTAAAAGTAAAATAAACGTTATCTCTTGTCTAACAAACATTACCAATGCCTAAAGTAGTTTTACTAAAACAGTTTGTTAACTTTAACCCCCTTCCAGCGCTGATAATATTTATTTTTATTCTTGCGCTGTTCGCTCCCCAGTAGAGACACTATCATTTGAAATTCACAGAACCGCTATTTGTGCAGTGTGGCAGCCGTGGAAAGTCTCCCCGTACATATAGTCAGAACTAGTAAATTAATCCGTTACCGGTGCAATGATGAAAACGTAAGGGCAATCCGACCAATCTTTTGGGGTTTTTCCCGGCTAGCTGAGTCGGTAGCGTTGTCGGAATTGCATAGCTTGGCGTTGTCTCCCCAGTAGAAGCAATATCATTTTATATTGTTGTTAGACAACAATGCTACATATAACTAAGATCTACAATTAGCATTTGAATACCATGATATTTATGTTTCTGACATAAGGTGTTGACATAAGTTTTTTTTCAGCTTACATTTCTCGCAATGAACGCCTGTTAGACCATCCAGACAGTTACACGTGTAGGTACCGGGAATGTTAATGCACGTCCCTCCATTGATGCAAGGGTTATCCAACAAACACTCGTTCATATCTGAAAACAGCCACAGCTTAATGTATTTCTATCATCCATTTGAATGCCCTTCATAATAATTACAACATAGGATACGTTATTTGCGTTCTTCAAATGTTTAGAGCAGGTTTAGTTTTAACCTGCCTATTACTACACAACACCGTAAGCACTTTCAATTTAAATACTTACATTTGCTTGTTTATTAATTATATGAATAAATAACTGCTTAGCTACCTTATCTTATGCATATAAATGATTTCAAATCAATTTTGATAGTTTTTCTGCTGTAATTCACACATTTATTCCTCATTAAAATTAAATTAAAAATCCTCAGAATTTCTAATACTTCTTCGGTGATTCTTGATTGGTAAAAGATTTATTTCCTTTGGCTAATCATAGGCATTTCAACATGTTTTACTGTTCATGATGCATTTGTTAATTTATAGAATCATACTTTTACAAGAAAGAGAAAAATGCAAATCAGCAATAGCCATTTTTAGAAAACACAGCCTCCCCACATAGCACAACTATTTGTACGCGACAAGGGCTTTTCTATATATGCGATATTTGCCCTTCGCAAAGGACAGACAACGAAAAAAGTCAGTATGATAATGGGTCTGTGATTGCCGTCGAATTATTGAGACTACCTCCCCACACATCCGAACGTTATATAGGAAAATAAAGATTGGCTTTATAATTCGAATAATTTCAAAACACACACCACAAACAAATTAACAACAACCGATACCCGAGCGAAATGTTCTGTGGCAAAACTATATGGCCGCTGTGGTATAGACAAGGTTCTATGATGCACCGATCTCACTATTGTCGCTTAAAAGTTTCTTAGTGATCCTACTTAAGCCACCCAGCTAATGTTTCAAGCAAAAGCATACAGCACTGAAGAAGCTCATGGCATTTTCTAGAGAAATTGATTGTTGCGGAATAACCTATCTGAGACCGGAGCACATGGAATCACCTCGGCATGAACACAACGAGAGGAAACCGAACAAGCTTCTATTTTCTTTTTTGAAAATTTCCCGGTAATCTTCATAATCTCTTAAACCCTTGCGAACATTAGCAATCATATTGGCTTGTGCCTTCTGCAGCTAAAATTCCCGAAATTACTTAATAGGCTGTACAGCAATTCTTATAAATCTTGCATTTTCATTCTAGGCTAGTTACACAATTTATATTTTATATTGAATCATCGGGATGGATTATTGTGCATTATAACAGACTCCTCGGAAAAATGTTCAATTAATCATAGTCCGCCATTTTTAACAATTGTTTCAATGGATATCATACTAATCAGAATATTAAAATAAATTAAATTCATTTTACCTATTTCGCAATGACCTCCGGTCCAACCACTCGAACACTGGCTGTAATTTCCCGGAGTGTTAATGCAAGTCCCGCCATGCTGACAAGGATTAGTGGTCGAACATTCATCTATATCTGAAAATGGAATTTCATAACTTAATAAAGATTAAATAGTTTTAAGTGTGTATAATGTAATTTCATACAGAATTTGTTTATTAAGAAATGTCATGAAGTACCTACTAATTTTGCAAGGCAACTTCATTGGCTTTTTACGTTTATGAATATGTGTAAATTATGTATCGAGCAAAGATTTCCTATATCGCAGAGCTTGGATTCCGGAATCTGCATGATATTTGACTATGTAATACATGTTTATTGGTAACGAAATAACATGTAGGACAAGCACACACTGCAGACAGAAATATCTTAAAATGCAATGGCGAGCCGACTGAACAATGTTTAAATTTTTTGTTTGACTTGCGAAATTTAATGTAAACTATTTAGTTCAAGAACTTTAGTTTCAGTTTTGTGTGGGTAATATATAGTTCACTGAAGCGCTTTTGATAATGTTCAATGTTTAACGTCGGCCTTTTCTACTACGAATCACACTTTTGGGTCTTGCAAAATGGATTCTCAACCATATATAATTAAGTATAGAACCACATTTAAGTCCAAAGTTTATTGGTAATTTCACAGCCAAAAAAGGCTATAACGCGTTGTTCACTTGAATCATATTGTTCTCTTGTTATGCGATGTTTCTGTTGTTAATTTTGAAGATTTTTTTTCAGTTTGTAGTTAATGTTAGGTTACACCTTTCATTATAGTATTATTAAAAAAACTTTAAGGTGCTTATTTCTCAGTTGCAATACTTCTTAGTTATTAAAAATATTAAAGCTAAAAAATAAAATTGGAGTTTTCCGCAACCTATTACCTGTCTGACACTGTCCGTCTGTCCAGCCACTCGTACAGTGGCAGCTTATTTTTCCTTGCATATATGAACATGTTCCTCCATGCTGACATGGCCTAAATAACAAGCATGCATCGTTGACTGTGAGAAAAATAAGTTACATGAATACAAAACTCACAAAACTGACAAAGTTACATTTCAGTATAAATTTCAAAATGTCGACACATTTACATCCTAAAACGTTAGGCAATTTATTAAACTGTTTAAGTTAAATAAAGAACATACATCTTAAAAGTAGAAATCTCATCACGAGAAATATAAAAACACACAGATACCCAATCGATTTAAAATTTTCAACTTATCAACTACTGTTAGATTTCAGTCAGTCGGTTGGTCCAACACCGTTATATCCCACTCTGAGTTTTGAAAATTCTAACACAAATGAACTACAATTGGTAGTATATTTTGTGCAAGGGACAACTTAAGCACTGTACAAATTGAAAGTAATCGTCCCCAGTTGCTAGTCTAAGCCAGAACAAAAATTATGATTTTACATTTATGATAAAATAGCATTGAATACCTTGGATGAATATTACCGCCTAAGTAAAGGTTTCAAACTAAGTTGAGCGCTGTACAAACAACATCATTTTTATGACCCGACGATATCTAAGCCAATGATTTAACAATTACCTATTCCTAAAATTAAAACAAAAAATTAAAATGATGTTTCAAATTGATATTAAATTCCCCAGAAATTATTACCTCATTAAAATGATCAAAACAAGAAATAATGCCAGTAATGTTCTGCTTACGTGTCTCGCAATGTCCGCCTGTTGAACCATTCAAGCAGTTACACGTGTAGCTTCCGGCATTGTTAATACATGTCCCTCCATTATGACAAGGGTTGTTCAACAAACATTCGTCAATATCTGAAAAAAGTCATATCTAAAGGTACTGTTATAATATTTTATCGTTCAAGATAAAAACATTCTTCATATGCTTAAACTTTACAATTTGTGAATTGCATCAATACTGTGGATAACAAAACATCAATTTATTTAAGAAAACAATCATAATGAAAAAACTGGAGTCTAGACAACACAGTTATTTTCAATCCCTCTCTTGATCATTGTTGTACATCGTTTACTGGATATAGCATCTCAAAGCATCGAAAACGAAAGCAGAATTGATAATGGTTCACTTATTTCTCCATCATATTTTATCGATTTCTCTAACATGACTTATGTAAACTAATTTGTGAAGCTTAATATGTCTGGTTTCTGAAAGCAGAAATTTTGTCTGCAAGATGGGTTGTTTTTGTTAAATTTGCGATAAAGTGTAGCATAGTTGACAATTGCGAACAACGTTGATATTTTCCAATAATCAAGCCCCAAACGCATTTGTTGTCTGAAAAATTAGTCTGGAATGATGAAGTATAGATTTCCCCCACTTGTATCAAAGCCGTCATTCAACAATTCGGGCTACTTTTAACAAAGTTTGCGAAAAAGACCACGCATTGTGTACAGAGTCTAGCAACAAAAACAAACTCAAGTGAACGGAGTGTAGATATTCAATGAAAAGAGTTAAGTAGTATGTCTTTTCCCATAGAATAAAAACTCTGCTTAACCTAGCTAGTCGAGGTAAATACTTTAACAAAGTTAATTAACATACGTTTGTTTTTAAATTATGTCTTAAAACGTGATAAAAAGGATAAAACATAAAGAATTAGTTTATTTGACTATGCATAATCCGAACATAAATAAATATTGTTTAAGACAAATTTAAAATTTCTGCTTTGAAGTTCTAGCAATTTTGGAATGAAGTAAGGTCTATTGTCTATTGAGTTTTACAATTTTCTTCAGTTATAATTACGTATCCTTTGAAAAATACTTAAATGTCTAACTTTACACTCCCTACTCTCGACACCAACTGCAAATCCTTAACCAGTATAATTTTATGTGTATGCTTTGGTAATTAAGTCATTTTTTGCAGGAAATAACATTCGTTAACCTACTACAACCATACACTCGCGAACAGTTTTCCATCTACACCCCGTACATAACTGTGCTAGACACTGTACACAAGGCACAGTCGTTCCTCGCAAATTTTATTAAAAGTAACTGAGCTGGCAATCTCATTAAAATCACATCCTAACTTTCGCTTCATTACTTTCCGCTGGTTAGGATCTGACAACATCCCGTTAAAGGTCGCCTCAAAGTGACCTTTCAGTTATAAATATTAATGAGCCGATGACGTCAAACTTGACCAATCAGAAACCTCGTTACGAAACAAGTTCGTTTAATCGTCCAACATGGCGGCCTCCATACCTTACGATCAATTAGTGGCGAAAACGCTTAAGATTTTCAACCTTCTGCGGCTTAAACCCCAACAAGAAGAGATTTTAAAGGTGTCATGGGAAAGAAGGGACTGCATGGCTGTTCTACCAACCGGCTTCGGCAAGTCCCTGCCCTATCAGATGTTAACAACCATGTACATGTTGGCTGGTATCGACGGAAAAGTTATCGTTTGCAGTCCATTACAATCGCTAATAAAGGACCAAGTCCACAGATTACGGCAAATTCCCAATATTTCTGCTTTTTACATAGGTATGAACAAGTAATCTGTTGCATTCAAAACACATCAATAGTGCACATTTTTATTTTAGTGATAAGGTCAGTGCTGCCCAAATATATTTGTGTGTGAGAAGTGTGAAATAAATAATATGGAAATTGGAATTAAGTTAGTGGCTTTGGTATGAAAATAGACTGGTTACCCTGTTAATCATTGTATAGACATTTAACCACTGGGAAAGACAAATTGTTGGCGGATGTTCCTCATTTCCAATTAAATAGTTTCTTCAACTTATTATATAACTTATTTCGCCTCACACACACACACACACACAAAGGGTGTCAAGAGGTCAAGCTCTTGCAGATTCACACAAAACATGGCTTCATTTGTTACAGAGTTCTCTGAATATAAAACATAAATGATAAAAAATACGATAACTAACTTCATACCTGATCATGTAAGCCAAGAAAACACACAAATAGATAAGCATAAAACTGAAACATTCATTTCAAACCTGATTATCTGCCATTTTATTCGAAATTTTGCAATCAGAATACTCTGTTCAACAGTTTTGTAGATGACTATGACAGTTTTGGGCACAAGCTTATAAATTGTTTGATGAAAATAGAAACTTACTAATTTCTGCTTAGTTTTCATTATTTCCTAGCAATACTGTTTTGTTCATTAACATTTCGTCATTTCAGGTGAAAGTCCTGAGGCAGACAAAGAAATTGAACATGGTAGATTTGACTACCTCTTTGGATCTCCAGAGATATTGGTTGGAAGTGGCAAGTGGCGTGAAACTCTGAAAAACTTCTCAGTGAACAACATAATTGTTGATGAATGTCATACAGTTATTTCATGGTAAAGAATAGTTTTAAATCTGTTTCTATAAATTCAAAGCAGAAATATTAAAAAGCCCATATGTATTATTATGATTATTTTTATCATTTATAGAAGCAAGAAATTGTATGTGTCCAAAAGTTTGTTTCAGACTGAATATTTTTCACTATTAAAAGGCATGGCAAAGATTTATTGCCCATGAAGATCCACAGTGCTTTCCCAACCAACTTTCAGCAACATTGATGTTTTGGACAAAGTAAATAAAAGAGAAGCAAAATTGTATAGCTCACTGCAAACATTTAAAATAATTTGGTATTTCATTCTGCAATTTTAAATACAGAGCAGACATAAATAGACTAATTAGTCCATGCACTGTTATAGATTAGTCAGCTTATCTGTACATCTATTCCTTTTGTATAAACTTTCTTTTGGTATCCCTTAAACATTACAAGATGAAAAATGAAAAGCTGATAAATACAATATGCCATATTAATTTTAAAAAAGTAATGCTTTGATACAAAATAACTATAAATGTATTTGCTTATTTTAGGGGTGAAGAGAAAAAGGGGGAGGCATTTAGAAAGTGGTTTTCATGTCTTGGAGAATTGAGAGCCCTGTTTCCCACTGCCTCAGTTACAGCTCTTAGTGCAACATGTCGGAAACCAGATTACAAGAAGACAATGAAATCGCTGAACATGAAACCAGACACTGTGGTTGTGAAACTTTCGCCAAACAAACCGAATATAAAACTTGTTGTGATTAAAGTTCAGTGTATTGAATCAGGTATTATGCCAGTTATTGAGGCCGCGCAAGAGAAGAAACTTTCAAATACATTAATTTACTGTTCATCAATTAAGGATGTGTCACTGATATACAATTTTCTTCATAAAGAGATAACTGAGACTGACATTGTCATTGAAATGTTTCATTCAGAAACAGAGGAAAAAAACAAATTGGAAATAATAGAAAAAATCAGATCTGGAAATTGTCAATATATAGTCATTGCTACCAGTGCCCTAGGAATGGGTATCGACATTCGTAACTGCTATAATGTAATTGTGTATGGCGCACCATATAGTATGGTAGATCTGTGGCAACAAATAGGACGCGTGGGACGTGATTGATCTCAGGCTGTTGCTATCTTCCTATATAGGGGCTACCAACTGAAGTCAACCGATGAAGATGTGAGAAATATGTACCGAAATTCAATTTGCCGTAGACTAACTGCATTGCAGCCTTTTATTTCAAAAAATGAGTTGTCTGATGTTAAAAGTCAAACTGGTGTTCACTCATGCTGTGATGTGTGTATGAAACAATGTATGTGCAATAATTGTGATTTCGCCCCTATGGAATGCATTTTTAGGGATTTCACAATTTGCAGTGATATTAGCAGCAGCAGCAGTAGCAGTAGCAGCAGTACTATATCATATGATCTTAACTTGTCTGATCTAGAGTGTGAGCCAAGTGGGGATCTAGACGGTTAGCTAAGTGCCCAAGAGACATAAAACTTTCAGGGATTAACATTCCACCTGTTATATCAGTGAAAACATACTGTGCTCTTTAAATATTAGTTTGTTATAATGATAGTGAAAATAGATAACAGTAAATTAGGTAAACAAAAGATTTTATTGTCTTTATTACATCATTTGTTCAATGCAAAGAAACATGACATTGTATGCATATTCATTACCATTTATAAAAATATTGCATGACATAAAAACTATTGTTTTATTACATGAATTGTGTACTTGGTAAATAACATTTAAGCTGCACTCAGATTCATGTAATACATATGAAAAAGTAAAATGTTACAAACATGTAGTAGTATATGAAGTTGTCTTGTTTAACAAAAAGCACCTAGTTTAATATGATAAGATAATGGAAATGAGTGACATGATTTTTTTCTGTTTAGTGTTATCTGAAATTCAGCCTCTATAAAAGTTACTTATTTGTAAAGAAAATAACATGTTTTTAAGACAAATACATTTTTCATAAACTTATGATGATATTTTGTGTTTTATATACTTTATAGTATACAGTCAACCTAAAAAAAGACTTCATAGTATACAGTCAACCTAAAAAAGACCACTTTTGAAAAAGACCATTATTGATTAGTTGTGTCTTTGTAGGCAGGTTGACTAATATCTGCATTCAGTTACCACCTCAAATGTTTTTGGCCCATGCTCAATCCTAATATTGATGTCCTCACTCATGTTTCATGCTAGATAAAGCTAGCTTAAGGGCTTGCCACACTCCGCACAATCCTATTCATCGATAAAAATAAAATTATCAAATTAAAAAAAGTTTTTTTTTACAAAGAGCACAACATTTTCTTGTTAGTATCATTGCTCTCACGAGGGAATTTAAAGTGATGTTTTGTATCGCTTAGTTTTTGTGAATTTTTGTAAACAGAATTTCAAGGAATTTAAGGTCTAGCTTGGTTTCTTTACTTTTCTTTCTTAAGTGTCTTACTGTATGCAAAATAAAGATACATTCATTAATAACATTCATTTATGCAAAGTTTCATTGAATGGCATTTTGCCTTTATTGAGATTTTGATAATTTTCTTTTTATCGATGAATAGGATTGGGAGGAGTGTGACAAGCCCTTAATATTGGAAACGTGTCTACATTTCAATTGCTTTGGAAAATTCCATTTACTGTTGACATGGGCACAGGTGCAAGGACAAAAATGAAAAGGTAATAGCGCACACCATATTGGGGCTGTACATCTGTAATGAACATTGGCAGTTAATTATGCAAAACATTTTCCAGCAAAATGGAAACGGATAAATAAATAGCGTTATCTACACATGCTCATCCCGTAGTCTTCTGTATGGGGTAGATGGTCTATGCCTATGAATCATAGTTACAAGACCTGATGTACAATTCACATATGGATTTCTGTCAACCTTTTTTATTGAACACTTTCTTATCTGATGATTAAGAACACCCGACTGAAACAAATCTTTCAATATTTTACTAACATCATTTTTGTACTCCGGAATATGATGAAAACCTTTACTTTTTCTAATGTTACTGATTTCCTCAACATGTTTTACTGCTTTTGTTAAGAGAGGATATTCTTTGGAGTGGTTAATAATACTCTTTTTGGTTTTATACCCTGAACAAGATAGTTTAGTATCTCTGTTTAACATTTCTAGATACTCATCGAGTGCAATGTTATTGTTTTTTCCTCCTTGGAGATTTACAAATCTGTTTGCTATAAATCGCACTTTTTGTTCAGCAGGTAATAACTCTTCTGCAAGTGCGGTCAACTGGATAGAGCCTATTGCATATTTAACTTTATTAGTCTTGTTATATATAGGCAGTTCATACTTTGCTGATCGAACACATCTTTCCCCGTCTCCCATATCTACAGCACTATCCAAGTTTTTGTGCAACAAGACCAGTTTAAATAACATTAAAATGTAATCTTGCACCTCATCATGATCTGAACTATCATCAACTTTTTGCTGTTTTTTGCCAGTTTCAACATGATCATGCCTGTTTTTTTTCATGTACCTTTAATGATGTCACAAAAGCATATGTTTTGTCACAAAAATGGCACTTATATCTACCATCTTCTTTACTAGCAACCCAATAGTGTTCAGAGTTTGAAATGTCTTCTAAACCCTCTCTTACTGAGGCACAAATATCCAACGAATTTTCAAAGAACCATTTTTCGACAAGTTTTGTACATACATCATCAAGCCATTGATTTTTCTCTTCTGATAACTTATTATTAAAATTTTCTGGGAAAGGGATTACTTTCTCCTCCTCTCCTACATTAAAAAAGTCCAGAAACATATAAACTATGATAGCGTCTAAAATTGCATAATACAACATCTTGTATGGTCTGTAGGCATTCTTTATGTCACCCTTGGCATTCCTGTAGTTTAATATATTCCTGTAGTATGCCACTGTCCCTCTCTCTCGACAGTACTGTGTATTGTATGTGAGCTTGAAAATAGCCTGAAAAATGTATGGTAACTTCATGTAATTTATATTTAGGGTGTAACATTTTGATGAAAAAATTTAGATTTTAAATCTTAACTGTCCTGAAGCAAAAGCACAGTCTAGACCTTTAACTCTCACCACCTTCATAATATTATAAAAAAGACTTCTGCATCCTCTTAACAGAAAAATGCTGCTTTAAGTAAAATTACAGACTAAAAGACCATGCTTAGACTGCATAACTGTTAACACTGATAATGGTCTGCACTTGTTGCAAAAGTAGATATACAGTGAAACCCCTGTATTAAGACCACCTCAGAGATTGGACAAATGTGGTCATAATTGTGATATTGTCTTAATTTTGAGGTAGAACAACTATTAAATGGGACTTTGGATTTATGGTTTTATTACTGAGGTGCTCTTAATTTCAGGGTAGTCCTAATGGTGAGTTTTACTGTAAATATATTACAGTTCAAGAGTTGTAGTCAGCAGAGTAAATGTTAAATAAGATTTAATATTTCGTTAATTTTATTTTCTGAATGTAACTTTGCACATTCTTTAAGATATTATTGAACAAACCGTTTCATTAATTTCACAGTATTCTACTTGCCTCCAAGAAATTCATTAGCCTATGAAAGTCTTCTATTTTGGATATGAATCCTTCTAGACGTCCCCTTGGACTGTCTGCATTTGTCATCGCCATCTGAGCACCTTGTACCCTTTCATCAGTCAGTCTGTCACCTAAATAAAGATATTTGCTTGTAATTCTAATGCAAAAATAAATTTCATATTTCAAAATGGATCCTTTGAAATACAGTACTTGTTAAAAAAATCTTTGAACAAAAAATCCTGGAGAATGTTATGTCAAATATAACTGTATTTACCTCCAAAGAAAACGGCTTCAACAATTTCTCCATTTTCTGTAGGCACATACACTTCTGTAAGATGCTTAAGAAGCTGTATGATGTCTTGAGTTTTGTTTTCATTACAGTCAAACAGACCAAGAGAATACTGTAAACAAAGCAAAGATATCAACCTCAACTAAACTTCAACACATGTAATTTTCTTTATCAAAAAATGAATAAATCTTGTGTCATATGCATCCTTTTTAATATAAGAAATACTCCTGTATAAAAAGAAAATTAAATCATCACTACTCCATATTATTTAGAATGTTGTATAGCATACAATGCTGGCAGATTTGACTGTCTGTGGAAATAGTACAGAACAAGAGCAGCCTCAATTACAGGCATACCATGCCTTTTTATTTAACCAATTTTCAGCAGGAAAAGAAACAAGAAGCTTATGGTTCTGTCAACCTAAAAATAGAGCATTGTCAAAAGAAAACAAAACAGCTAAAACAATTTCATAGATGTGGTGGCTAATTAAACAAGAGCCGTCAGAGACGGGTTATGCTCCCCAACGCCGCTTTGTCACAAATACTTTTTTGTTAGAACAGGAAGAATTTGTAAGAAAGATATTGTATTTGAAAGTTTCCTTTACGATTCAAACAGAAAGCATTTTACAATATTGTACAAAAATAAGACAAAAAAAAAATGAGAAATTTCAAAGGGCACTAACTCAAAAATGAATAAAGCAAGAGTTATGGTTCTTGTGTATTGCACTGCTCCGCATTGAGATCATTCTACTTATGAAGTTTCAAGTTCAGAAACTTTTATACTTTGTGAGATATGCACCAGATAAAACTAAGTAAGAGAAATTTCAAAGGGAAATAAATAAAAAATCAATAAAGCAAGATTTATGGTTCTTGTGCACTGCACTGCTCCTCATTGAGATCTATCTACTTATGAAGTTTCAACTTCCTAACTCTTATACTTTGTGTGATATGCCCCGGACAAAAAGTAAGTATGGTAAATTTCAAAGGGCATTAACTCTATAATGAATAAAGCAAGAGTTATGGTTCTTGTGTGCTGCACTGCTCCTCAACGAATTCATTCTACTTATGAAGTTTCAAGTTCATAACTCTTATACTTTGTGTGATATGCCCTGGACAAAAAATAAGTAAGAGAAATTTCAAAGGGCAATAAATCAAAAATCAATAAAAGCAAGAGTTATGGTTCTTATGCACTGCACTGCTCATCATTGAGATCTATCTACTTATGAAGTTTCAACTTCATAACTCTTATACTTTGTGAGATATGCCCCGGACAAAAAGGAAGTATGAAAAATTTCAAAGGGCAATAACTCAAAAAAGAATAAAGCAAGAGTTATGGTTCTTGTGCACTGCACTGCTCCTCCCTGAGATCTATCTAGTTATGAAGGTTCAACTTCATAACTCTTATACTTTGTGAGATATGCACCAGACAAAAAGTAAGTAAGAGAAATTTGAAAGGGCAATAACTCAAAAATGAATAAAGCAAGAGTTATGGTTCTTATGCACTGCACTGCTCCTCATTGAGATCTATCTACTTATGAAGTTTCAACTTCATAACTCTTATACTTTGTGAAATATGCCCCGGACAAAAAGTAAGTATGAGAAATTTCAAAGGGCAATAACTCAAAAATGAATAAAGCAAGAGTTATGGTTCTTGTGCACTGCACTGCTCCTCATTGAGATCTATCTACTTATGAAGTTTCAACTTCATAACTCTTATACTTTGTGAGATATGCCCCGGACAAAAAGTAAGTATGAGAAATTTCAAAGGGCAATAACTCAAAAATGAATAAAGCAAGAGTTATGGTTCTTGTGCACTGCACTGCTCCTCATTGAGATCTATCTACTTATGAAGTTTCAACTTCATAACTCTTAGACTTTGGGAGTTATGCCCCGGACAAAAAGTAAGTATGAGAAATTTCAAAGGGCAATAACTCAAAAATGAATAAAGCAAGAGTTATAGTTCTTGTGCACTGCACTGCTCCTCAACGAGATCTAACTACCTATGAAGTTTAGTCTTGATACCTCTCATAGTTTTTGTGTAATTGTCCGGACAATATTATGACGGACGGACGGACGAACGAACGAACGAACGGACGAACGGACGAACGGGACGGACGGACGGACAAAGCGACAACTATATGCTCCCCCGAATTTCGGGGGGAGCATAAAAAGGACAGATTTTTAAATACCTGTTCAGTTTTTATGCCACATTCATCAGAGTATTTGTGATCTAGGTGATCTGGGTATATCTTGCTGTAAATTGTATGCATCTGTGGAATGTGTTCAATGACTGTCCTGGCACAAATGAAAGCACACTCTTTCAGCAGAATCCTTTGTTCACCTAGCGAAGGAATATAGTGAAGCTCTGAGAAGTTATTTTGCCTGCAGTCCCCAATAGTTTCTGGAATTATCCTGTCCACAATTGCATATACATTGAACAAATATAATGACTCTGTTTTCCTATCTGATGTACGGTATGAAGGTAATATATCCTTGTCCCAATTATCTCCAACAAGCTGGTATTTTCTTCTTCCCCCTTGCTCCCAGTCACGTTTACAACTTAAGACTTCACAGTCGAGCATCTCATTCCAGGACAACAACTTGCGATGTACTGTCTCTGGTCTCACTGACAAACCAAGTTTAGATAGGATATCAATGTTCTACAATACAGGAAGTAAGGTAATTGATAAGATGTAGAAATACAACATATGAAATGCAAAATAAATGAAAATGGGTGATTTCTCTAAGTCTTCTTTAACTTATTTCATTTTTTATTTAAAAAAAACAAAAATCATTTGTTTGTTTTAAGGAAAAAAAACAACAGCATGGACAACTATGTTCATCACAAAGGAAAATATGTAACTTATCTTATTAAATATAATTCTCACCTTCTGTGTGCAACCACCACTTGCTAACACAAAGCCAATTAGGTAATGCAGAGCAGACATTTCTTGACTTCTTGTATGCATTACCATTGACACTGAAACCATCAAGTTTGTGTACAGTTTATTGTCAATACTTCTAGGTATAGGAACATCACACACAGCAGACTCCATAACTTGTAATAAACTTGGGCATTTTTCTTGAAACTCAGACTCTAAAGAGTCCAATGTAAAGTTGAACAATCCACAATAATCAGTCTTTCTCAAAACTGAACCAGAATCTCTTTTACAGGCTTGCTTACATTCATTTCTTATAATAGCAGCTGCACAGTTGATTATCTCCTTTGAATGTTCTTTTGCAAGCCAGTCAAGTATAACTTTCTCACAGTTTTTCCCATTCATAATGACTTTACAAATATTCCTATGCAGCTCTGGCCATATGAATGCTGATTTCTTTCCACTGGGGTAGTTGACTGTAATCTGAAATGTGATAAAAAGACCTCGTGTAATTATGATCATTGTGTAAAATTCCCATGAGGATGTTTCTGGCACTGCATCATGACTCTACGAAGATTTAGAAAAAAAATTAATTGATAAACAACATATCCAAGCTATATACCAAAAAGGACTTGTCCATCTCATCGGCAATTTATTACTTAAGAAAGAAATGGAAACATGTTAATTTGTTGCTGTTTTTTCAATGTATAAATGTAACTTACCAATTTAGTACAATGATTAAAGTATTTATAAGATATCACATAAAATTATAACAATAAAAAAGAGTTAGCATGAAGAAGAATAAGTTTATCAAAAAAATAAAAAATAGTCATATGAATTATTCAAAATGAAAACTTTTATTTGGCATGATTTTAAATAATAAACAACTATAATTTTCTTGAAAAAGAAATATGTTACATTATTTTCTATTAAAACACATTACTTTGTGAATTAATGATAAATTTAATATTATTCTGTCTGCAACCAGAATCTCTAGCTGTAATTTAACATAGAAAAATATTCATGCAAATGAAACATAATTTTAAATGGCAAACAAGGATGATTTAACTGGCAAAAGAGGATGAAGTCAGTAACAGATACTGAAATTAACAAAAGGGATTTCATCAACAGCAGCAAAACAAACAATAACTTTTCAACATTTTACTTCAACTTCTCCATGTCCAGGTTCTTTCTCGCTGAAAACCAGGGACTTCTTAGCTGTCTTTGAAGTTTCACTAGGTTTATTTTCTAGAAATTCAATATGCAAGTTTCATCAGAAACCGAAAAATACCACCACGGTACATCATACTGAAGCTTATATATTTATGTATTTAATACCTTAATTCAGTGAAAAGTAATTCCTTTATTTTAGTATTGGTTATGTTTTGAGTTGTTGAGATTAAAGAATCAGACACACGCTAACATGGTACATCATACTCCAGCCAATAATGCACATATCTTTTATTTAATAATACCTTTATCCTGTTGTTGATGTATGTCTGAAGTGTCAGATGAAGATGCTAGCTGTTTATTTGAGGCTACCAGAACTTGAAAGCTGCTCAGCTGCACAGGATATTTCACTGTTACATTTGTGGGAATCTTAATAACTTTGAATGGCTGTTGCTGAGCTGGAGATCTCAAAAGCCTTTTCTCTGTATGTGTGGTAATACTATCCTAAAAAAGAAATATATCTTTTCTCTATAGTTAAGAGGAATAGTGTTATCAAATTGTCTCACTATAAACAGGAAATATAAAATAGCAATCAGGGAGCAGTCAGGTACACAAACCATTCATCCAGTAAGCAAATGTACCCCACCCACTAAACCACTCAATGGAGTGGACGACAAAATAAAGAATGAAAAAACATTTGATAGCCGATTCAAGAATGACTAATACTGAAGTGCTATGATTGCTAATAATAGAGTTTTATTTTGTTCAAATGTTTGAGCAAAAAGTGGATAACTTCGTGTCAAGGCTGAAGCCAATCTCATTAAAATCAGATCTTTGATTACGCTTCGATACTCTACGCTACGAAGATCTGATGACATCGCATTAGAGGTCACCTCAATTTGACCTTTGATTAGCCAATGAAATCGTCGGCTGCAAAACGTTGTGGTATAACTTCATAAATATTCGCCAGATTACGCCTATTTACGGAAATTCATATTGAGCGGCAATGTCCAAGGTATTCCGCTTCACATTTTCAAGATGGCAGCCCCCATTGATATTTGCAATCCAGTAAAACTAACGCCAAAGAAATTACATTCCTTAGTTGATCGGTGCTGTTTTTGCGGGATGTCATTTCTCCAGGTTCTGATAACGGTTAGTGGGAGCAAACACACTCAAAAACAGTTCAAACAAAAACTTAGAATCAATGAAGAACGCCTTCAGAATATGAAAAAGGTCGTGAAGTGTTTGTCGCTGTCAGAAACCGATACCGCGGTGTGTCAGAAATGTTATAGAAAAGTGGAGTCGATTATTCGACAGCAGCAACAAGTGGATGGCATGAAGTTGGAATTAGAAGAAATGAGAAACCGGTTACAACAGGTATGTAATTTGTTTTCACCACATGTTTGGTATATCACTGTCTTACATCAGGAACCTGAATTTCTTTTCAAAATCACCTCGATCCCACATATATGATGTTTGACCCTATATACCTACAATATACCTATATAATAAACACAAGGAATGCAACGGATTCCTACCCTGCCCACTAATCAGTTACAATAATTTTCCAGCTTCAGCCTCAATCTCATTAAAATCACATCCTAACTTTCGCTTCATTACTTTCCGCTGGTTAGGATCTGACAACATCCCGTTAAAGGTCGCCTCAAAGTGACCTTTCAGTTATAAATATTAATGAGCCGATGACGTCAAACTTGACCAATCAGAAACCTCGTTACGAAACAAGTTCGTTTAATCGTCCAACATGGCGGCCTCCATACCTTACGATCAATTAGTGGCGAAAACGCTTAAGATTTTCAACCTTCTGCGGCTTAAACCCCAACAAGAAGAGATTTTAAAGGTGTCATGGGAAAGAAGGGACTGCATGGCTGTTCTACCAACCGGCTTCGGCAAGTCCCTGCCCTATCAGATGTTAACAACCATGTACATGTTGGCTGGTATCGACGGAAAAGTTATCGTTTGCAGTCCATTACAATCGCTAATAAAGGACCAAGTCCACAGATTACGGCAAATTCCCAATATTTCTGCTTTTTACATAGGTATGAACAAGTAATCTGTTGCATTCAAAACACATCAATAGTGCACATTTTTATTTTAGTGATAAGGTCAGTGCTGCCCAAATATATTTGTGTGTGAGAAGTGTGAAATAAATAATATGGAAATTGGAATTAAGTTAGTGGCTTTGGTATGAAAATAGACTGGTTACCCTGTTAATCATTGTATAGACATTTAACCACTGGGAAAGACAAATTGTTGGCGGATGTTCCTCATTTCCAATTAAATAGTTTCTTCAACTTATTATATAACTTATTTCGCCTCACACACACACACACACACAAAGGGTGTCAAGAGGTCAAGCTCTTGCAGATTCACACAAAACATGGCTTCATTTGTTACAGAGTTCTCTGAATATAAAACATAAATGATAAAAAATACGATAACTAACTTCATACCTGATCATGTAAGCCAAGAAAACACACAAATAGATAAGCATAAAACTGAAACATTCATTTCAAACCTGATTATCTGCCATTTTATTCGAAATTTTGCAATCAGAATACTCTGTTCAACAGTTTTGTAGATGACTATGACAGTTTTGGGCACAAGCTTATAAATTGTTTGATGAAAATAGAAACTTACTAATTTCTGCTTAGTTTTCATTATTTCCTAGCAATACTGTTTTGTTCATTAACATTTCGTCATTTCAGGTGAAAGTCCTGAGGCAGACAAAGAAATTGAACATGGTAGATTTGACTACCTCTTTGGATCTCCAGAGATATTGGTTGGAAGTGGCAAGTGGCGTGAAACTCTGAAAAACTTCTCAGTGAACAACATAATTGTTGATGAATGTCATACAGTTATTTCATGGTAAGGAATAGTTTTAAATCTGTTTCTATAAATTCAAAGCAGAAATATTAAAAAGCCCATATGTATTATTATGATTATTTTTATCATTTATAGAAGCAAGAAATTGTATGTGTCCAAAAGTTTGTTTCAGACTGAATATTTTTCACTATTAAAAGGCATGGCAAAGATTTATTGCCCATGAAGATCCACAGTGCTTTCCCAACCAACTTTCAGCAACATTGATGTTTTGGACAAAGTAAATAAAAGAGAAGCAAAATTGTATAGCTCACTGCAAACATTTAAAATAATTTGGTATTTCATTCTGCAATTTTAAATACAGAGCAGACATAAATAGACTAATTAGTCCATGCACTGTTATAGATTAGTCAGCTTATCTGTACATCTATTCCTTTTGTATAAACTTTCTTTTGGTATCCCTTAAACATTACAAGATGAAAAATGAAAAGCTGATAAATACAATATGCCATATTAATTTTAAAAAAGTAATGCTTTGATACAAAATAACTATAAATGTATTTGCTTATTTTAGGGGTGAAGAGAAAAAGGGGGAGGCATTTAGAAAGTGGTTTTCATGTCTTGGAGAATTGAGAGCCCTGTTTCCCACTGCCTCAGTTACAGCTCTTAGTGCAACATGTCGGAAACCAGATTACAAGAAGACAATGAAATCGCTGAACATGAAACCAGACACTGTGGTTGTGAAACTTTCGCCAAACAAACCGAATATAAAACTTGTTGTGATTAAAGTTCAGTGTATTGAATCAGGTATTATGCCAGTTATTGAGGCCGCGCAAGAGAAGAAACTTTCAAATACATTAATTTACTGTTCATCAATTAAGGATGTGTCACTGATATACAATTTTCTTCATAAAGAGATAACTGAGACTGACATTGTCATTGAAATGTTTCATTCAGAAACAGAGGAAAAAAACAAATTGGAAATAATAGAAAAAATCAGATCTGGAAATTGTCAATATATAGTCATTGCTACCAGTGCCCTAGGAATGGGTATCGACATTCGTAACTGCTATAATGTAATTGTGTATGGCGCACCATATAGTATGGTAGATCTGTGGCAACAAATAGGACGCGTGGGACGTGATTGATCTCAGGCTGTTGCTATCTTCCTATATAGGGGCTACCAACTGAAGTCAACCGATGAAGATGTGAGAAATATGTACCGAAATTCAATTTGCCGTAGACTAACTGCATTGCAGCCTTTTATTTCAAAAAATGAGTTGTCTGATGTTAAAAGTCAAACTGGTGTTCACTCATGCTGTGATGTGTGTATGAAACAATGTATGTGCAATAATTGTGATTTCGCCCCTATGGAATGCATTTTTAGGGATTTCACAATTTGCAGTGATATTAGCAGCAGCAGCAGTAGCAGTAGCAGCAGTACTATATCATATGATCTTAACTTGTCTGATCTAGAGTGTGAGCCAAGTGGGGATCTAGACGGTTAGCTAAGTGCCCAAGAGACATAAAACTTTCAGGGATTAACATTCCACCTGTTATATCAGTGAAAACATACTGTGCTCTTTAAATATTAGTTTGTTATAATGATAGTGAAAATAGATAACAGTAAATTAGGTAAACAAAAGATTTTATTGTCTTTATTACATCATTTGTTCAATGCAAAGAAACATGACATTGTATGCATATTCATTACCATTTATAAAAATATTGCATGACATAAAAACTATTGTTTTATTACATGAATTGTGTACTTGGTAAATAACATTTAAGCTGCACTCAGATTCATGTAATACATATGAAAAAGTAAAATGTTACAAACATGTAGTAGTATATGAAGTTGTCTTGTTTAACAAAAAGCACCTAGTTTAATATGATAAGATAATGGAAATGAGTGACATGATTTTTTTCTGTTTAGTGTTATCTGAAATTCAGCCTCTATAAAAGTTACTTATTTGTAAAGAAAATAACATGTTTTTAAGACAAATACATTTTTCATAAACTTATGATGATATTTTGTGTTTTATATACTTTATAGTATACAGTCAACCTAAAAAAAGACTTCATAGTATACAGTCAACCTAAAACAGACCACTTTTGAAAAAGACCATTATTGATTAGTTGTGTCTTTGTAGGCAGGTTGACTAATATCTGCATTCAGTTACCACCTCAAATGTTTTTGGCCCATGCTCAATCCTAATATTGATGTCCTCACTCATGTTTCATGCTAGATAAAGCTAGCTTAAGGGCTTGCCACACTCCGCACAATCCTATTCATCGATAAAAATAAAATTATCAAATTAAAAAAAGTTTTTTTTTACAAAGAGCACAACATTTTCTTGTTAGTATCATTGCTCTCACGAGGGAATTTAAAGTGATGTTTTGTATCGCTTAGTTTTTGTGAATTTTTGTAAACAGAATTTCAAGGAATTTAAGGTCTAGCTTGGTTTCTTTACTTTTCTTTCTTAAGTGTCTTACTGTATGCAAAATAAAGATACATTCATTAATAACATTCATTTATGCAAAGTTTCATTGAATGGCATTTTGCCTTTATTGAGATTTTGATAATTTTCTTTTTATCGATGAATAGGATTGGGAGGAGTGTGACAAGCCCTTAATATTGGAAACGTGTCTACATTTCAATTGCTTTGGAAAATTCCATTTACTGTTGACATGGGCACAGGTGCAAGGACAAAAATGAAAAGGTAATAGCGCACACCATATTGGGGCTGTACATCTGTAATGAACATTGGCAGTTAATTATGCAAAACATTTTCCAGCAAAATGGAAACGGATAAATAAATAGCGTTATCTACACATGCTCATCCCGTAGTCTTCTGTATGGGGTAGATGGTCTATGCCTATGAATCATAGTTACAAGACCTGATGTACAATTCACATATGGATTTCTGTCAACCTTTTTTATTGAACACTTTCTTATCTGATGATTAAGAACACCCGACTGAAACAAATCTTTCAATATTTTACTAACATCATTTTTGTACTCCGGAATATGATGAAAACCTTTACTTTTTCTAATGTTACTGATTTCCTCAACATGTTTTACTGCTTTTGTTAAGAGAGGATATTCTTTGGAGTGGTTAATAATACTCTTTTTGGTTTTATACCCTGAACAAGATAGTTTAGTATCTCTGTTTAACATTTCTAGATACTCATCGAGTGCAATGTTATTGTTTTTTCCTCCTTGGAGATTTACAAATCTGTTTGCTATAAATCGCACTTTTTGTTCAGCAGGTAATAACTCTTCTGCAAGTGCGGTCAACTGGATAGAGCCTATTGCATATTTAACTTTATTAGTCTTGTTATATATAGGCAGTTCATACTTTGCTGATCGAACACATCTTTCCCCGTCTCCCATATCTACAGCACTATCCAAGTTTTTGTGCAACAAGACCAGTTTAAATAACATTAAAATGTAATCTTGCACCTCATCATGATCTGAACTATCATCAACTTTTTGCTGTTTTTTGCCAGTTTCAACATGATCATGCCTGTTTTTTTTCATGTACCTTTAATGATGTCACAAAAGCATATGTTTTGTCACAAAAATGGCACTTATATCTACCATCTTCTTTACTAGCAACCCAATAGTGTTCAGAGTTTGAAATGTCTTCTAAACCCTCTCTTACTGAGGCACAAATATCCAACGAATTTTCAAAGAACCATTTTTCGACAAGTTTTGTACATACATCATCAAGCCATTGATTTTTCTCTTCTGATAACTTATTATTAAAATTTTCTGGGAAAGGGATTACTTTCTCCTCCTCTCCTACATTAAAAAAGTCCAGAAACATATAAACTATGATAGCGTCTAAAATTGCATAATACAACATCTTGTATGGTCTGTAGGCATTCTTTATGTCACCCTTGGCATTCCTGTAGTTTAATATATTCCTGTAGTATGCCACTGTCCCTCTCTCTCGACAGTACTGTGTATTGTATGTGAGCTTGAAAATAGCCTGAAAAATGTATGGTAACTTCATGTAATTTATATTTAGGGTGTAACATTTTGATGAAAAAATTTAGATTTTAAATCTTAACTGTCCTGAAGCAAAAGCACAGTCTAGACCTTTAACTCTCACCACCTTCATAATATTATAAAAAAGACTTCTGCATCCTCTTAACAGAAAAATGCTGCTTTAAGTAAAATTACAGACTAAAAGACCATGCTTAGACTGCATAACTGTTAACACTGATAATGGTCTGCACTTGTTGCAAAAGTAGATATACAGTGAAACCCCTGTATTAAGACCACCTCAGAGATTGGACAAATGTGGTCATAATTGTGATATTGTCTTAATTTTGAGGTAGAACAACTATTAAATGGGACTTTGGATTTATGGTTTTATTACTGAGGTGCTCTTAATTTCAGGGTAGTCCTAATGGTGAGTTTTACTGTAAATATATTACAGTTCAAGAGTTGTAGTCAGCAGAGTAAATGTTAAATAAGATTTAATATTTCGTTAATTTTATTTTCTGAATGTAACTTTGCACATTCTTTAAGATATTATTGAACAAACCGTTTCATTAATTTCACAGTATTCTACTTGCCTCCAAGAAATTCATTAGCCTATGAAAGTCTTCTATTTTGGATATGAATCCTTCTAGACGTCCCCTTGGACTGTCTGCATTTTTCATCGCCATCTGAGCACCTTGTACCCTTTCATCAGTCAGTCTGTCACCTAAATAAAGATATTTGCTTGTAATTCTAATGCAAAAATAAATTTCATATTTCAAAATGGATCCTTTGAAATACAGTACTTGTTAAAAAAATCTTTGAACAAAAAATCCTGGAGAATGTTATGTCAAATATAACTGTATTTACCTCCAAAGAAAACGGCTTCAACAATTTCTCCATTTTCTGTAGGCACATACACTTCTGTAAGATGCTTAAGAAGCTGTATGATGTCTTGAGTTTTGTTTTCATTACAGTCAAACAGACCAAGAGAATACTGTAAACAAAGCAAAGATATCAACCTCAACTAAACTTCAACACATGTAATTTTCTTTATCAAAAAATGAATAAATCTTGTGTCATATGCATCCTTTTTAATATAAGAAATACTCCTGTATAAAAAGAAAATTAAATCATCACTACTCCATATTATTTAGAATGTTGTATAGCATACAATGCTGGCAGATTTGACTGTCTGTGGAAATAGTACAGAACAAGAGCAGCCTCAATTACAGGCATACCATGCCTTTTTATTTAACCAATTTTCAGCAGGAAAAGAAACAAGAAGCTTATGGTTCTGTCAACCTAAAAATAGAGCATTGTCAAAAGAAAACAAAACAGCTAAAACAATTTCATAGATGTGGTGGCTAATTAAACAAGAGCCGTCAGAGACGGGTTATGCTCCCCAACGCCGCTTTGTCACAAATACTTTTTTGTTAGAACAGGAAGAATTTGTAAGAAAGATATTGTATTTGAAAGTTTCCTTTACGATTCAAACAGAAAGCATTTTACAATATTGTACAAAAATAAGACAAAAAAAAAATGAGAAATTTCAAAGGGCACTAACTCAAAAATGAATAAAGCAAGAGTTATGGTTCTTGTGTATTGCACTGCTCCGCATTGAGATCATTCTACTTATGAAGTTTCAAGTTCAGAAACTTTTATACTTTGTGAGATATGCACCAGATAAAACTAAGTAAGAGAAATTTCAAAGGGAAATAAATAAAAAATCAATAAAGCAAGATTTATGGTTCTTGTGCACTGCACTGCTCCTCATTGAGATCTATCTACTTATGAAGTTTCAACTTCCTAACTCTTATACTTTGTGTGATATGCCCCGGACAAAAAGTAAGTATGGTAAATTTCAAAGGGCATTAACTCTATAATGAATAAAGCAAGAGTTATGGTTCTTGTGTGCTGCACTGCTCCTCAACGAATTCATTCTACTTATGAAGTTTCAAGTTCATAACTCTTATACTTTGTGTGATATGCCCTGGACAAAAAATAAGTAAGAGAAATTTCAAAGGGCAATAAATCAAAAATCAATAAAAGCAAGAGTTATGGTTCTTATGCACTGCACTGCTCATCATTGAGATCTATCTACTTATGAAGTTTCAACTTCATAACTCTTATACTTTGTGAGATATGCCCCGGACAAAAAGGAAGTATGAAAAATTTCAAAGGGCAATAACTCAAAAAAGAATAAAGCAAGAGTTATGGTTCTTGTGCACTGCACTGCTCCTCCCTGAGATCTATCTAGTTATGAAGGTTCAACTTCATAACTCTTATACTTTGTGAGATATGCACCAGACAAAAAGTAAGTATGAGAAATTTGAAAGGGCAATAACTCAAAAATGAATAAAGCAAGAGTTATGGTTCTTATGCACTGCACTGCTCCTCATTGAGATCTATCTACTTATGAAGTTTCAACTTCATAACTCTTATACTTTGTGAAATATGCCCCGGACAAAAAGTAAGTATGAGAAATTTCAAAGGGCAATAACTCAAAAATGAATAAAGCAAGAGTTATGGTTCTTGTGCACTGCACTGCTCCTCATTGAGATCTATCTACTTATGAAGTTTCAACTTCATAACTCTTATACTTTGTGAGATATGCCCCGGACAAAAAGTAAGTATGAGAAATTTCAAAGGGCAATAACTCAAAAATGAATAAAGCAAGAGTTATGGTTCTTGTGCACTGCACTGCTCCTCATTGAGATCTATCTACTTATGAAGTTTCAACTTCATAACTCTTAGACTTTGGGAGTTATGCCCCGGACAAAAAGTAAGTATGAGAAATTTCAAAGGGCAATAACTCAAAAATGAATAAAGCAAGAGTTATAGTTCTTGTGCACTGCACTGCTCCTCAACGAGATCTAACTACCTATGAAGTTTAGTCTTGATACCTCTCATAGTTTTTGTGTAATTGTCCGGACAATATTATGACGGACGGACGGACGAACGAACGAACGAACGGACGAACGGACGAACGGGACGGACGGACGGACAAAGCGACAACTATATGCTCCCCCGAATTTCGGGGGGAGCATAAAAAGGACAGATTTTTAAATACCTGTTCAGTTTTTATGCCACATTCATCAGAGTATTTGTGATCTAGGTGATCTGGGTATATCTTGCTGTAAATTGTATGCATCTGTGGAATGTGTTCAATGACTGTCCTGGCACAAATGAAAGCACACTCTTTCAGCAGAATCCTTTGTTCACCTAGCGAAGGAATATAGTGAAGCTCTGAGAAGTTATTTTGCCTGCAGTCCCCAATAGTTTCTGGAATTATCCTGTCCACAATTGCATATACATTGAACAAATATAATGACTCTGTTTTCCTATCTGATGTACGGTATGAAGGTAATATATCCTTGTCCCAATTATCTCCAACAAGCTGGTATTTTCTTCTTCCCCCTTGCTCCCAGTCACGTTTACAACTTAAGACTTCACAGTCGAGCATCTCATTCCAGGACAACAACTTGCGATGTACTGTCTCTGGTCTCACTGACAAACCAAGTTTAGATAGGATATCAATGTTCTACAATACAGGAAGTAAGGTAATTGATAAGATGTAGAAATACAACATATGAAATGCAAAATAAATGAAAATGGGTGATTTCTCTAAGTCTTCTTTAACTTATTTCATTTTTTATTTAAAAAAAACAAAAATCATTTGTTTGTTTTAAGGAAAAAAAACAACAGCATGGACAACTATGTTCATCACAAAGGAAAATATGTAACTTATCTTATTAAATATAATTCTCACCTTCTGTGTGCAACCACCACTTGCTAACACAAAGCCAATTAGGTAATGCAGAGCAGACATTTCTTGACTTCTTGTATGCATTACCATTGACACTGAAACCATCAAGTTTGTGTACAGTTTATTGTCAATACTTCTAGGTATAGGAACATCACACACAGCAGACTCCATAACTTGTAATAAACTTGGGCATTTTTCTTGAAACTCAGACTCTAAAGAGTCCAATGTAAAGTTGAACAATCCACAATAATCAGTCTTTCTCAAAACTGAACCAGAATCTCTTTTACAGGCTTGCTTACATTCATTTCTTATAATAGCAGCTGCACAGTTGATTATCTCCTTTGAATGTTCTTTTGCAAGCCAGTCAAGTATAACTTTCTCACAGTTTTTCCCATTCATAATGACTTTACAAATATTCCTATGCAGCTCTGGCCATATGAATGCTGATTTCTTTCCACTGGGGTAGTTGACTGTAATCTGAAATGTGATAAAAAGACCTCGTGTAATTATGATCATTGTGTAAAATTCCCATGAGGATGTTTCTGGCACTGCATCATGACTCTACGAAGATTTAGAAAAAAAATTAATTGATAAACAACATATCCAAGCTATATACCAAAAAGGACTTGTCCATCTCATCGGCAATTTATTACTTAAGAAAGAAATGGAAACATGTTAATTTGTTGCTGTTTTTTCAATGTATAAATGTAACTTACCAATTTAGTACAATGATTAAAGTATTTATAAGATATCACATAAAATTATAACAATAAAAAAGAGTTAGCATGAAGAAGAATAAGTTTATCAAAAAAATAAAAAATAGTCATATGAATTATTCAAAATGAAAACTTTTATTTGGCATGATTTTAAATAATAAACAACTATAATTTTCTTGAAAAAGAAATATGTTACATTATTTTCTATTAAAACACATTACTTTGTGAATTAATGATAAATTTAATATTATTCTGTCTGCAACCAGAATCTCTAGCTGTAATTTAACATAGAAAAATATTCATGCAAATGAAACATAATTTTAAATGGCAAACAAGGATGATTTAACTGGCAAAAGAGGATGAAGTCAGTAACAGATACTGAAATTAACAAAAGGGATTTCATCAACAGCAGCAAAACAAACAATAACTTTTCAACATTTTACTTCAACTTCTCCATGTCCAGGTTCTTTCTCGCTGAAAACCAGGGACTTCTTAGCTGTCTTTGAAGTTTCACTAGGTTTATTTTCTAGAAATTCAATATGCAAGTTTCATCAGAAACCGAAAAATACCACCACGGTACATCATACTGAAGCTTATATATTTATGTATTTAATACCTTAATTCAGTGAAAAGTAATTCCTTTATTTTAGTATTGGTTATGTTTTGAGTTGTTGAGATTAAAGAATCAGACACACGCTAACATGGTACATCATACTCCAGCCAATAATGCACATATCTTTTATTTAATAATACCTTTATCCTGTTGTTGATGTATGTCTGAAGTGTCAGATGAAGATGCTAGCTGTTTATTTGAGGCTACCAGAACTTGAAAGCTGCTCAGCTGCACAGGATATTTCACTGTTACATTTGTGGGAATCTTAATAACTTTGAATGGCTGTTGCTGAGCTGGAGATCTCAAAAGCCTTTTCTCTGTATGTGTGGTAATACTATCCTAAAAAAGAAATATATCTTTTCTCTATAGTTAAGAGGAATAGTGTTATCAAATTGTCTCACTATAAACAGGAAATATAAAATAGCAATCAGGGAGCAGTCAGGTACACAAACCATTCATCCAGTAAGCAAATGTACCCCACCCACTAAACCACTCAATGGAGTGGACGACAAAATAAAGAATGAAAAAACATTTGATAGCCGATTCAAGAATGACTAATACTGAAGTGCTATGATTGCTAATAATAGAGTTTTATTTTGTTCAAATGTTTGAGCAAAAAGTGGATAACTTCGTGTCAAGGCTGAAGCTGGAAAATTATTGTAACTGATTAGTGGGCAGGGTAGGAATCCGTTGCATTCCTTGTGTTTATTATATAGGTATATTGTAGGTATATAGGGTCAAACATCATATATGTGGGATCGAGGTGATTTTGAAAAGAAATTCAGGTTCCTGATGTAAGACAGTGATATACCAAACATGTGGTGAAAACAAATTACATACCTGTTGTAACCGGTTTCTCATTTCTTCTAATTCCAACTTCATGCCATCCACTTGTTGCTGCTGTCGAATAATCGACTCCACTTTTCTATAACATTTCTGACACACCGCGGTATCGGTTTCTGACAGCGACAAACACTTCACGACCTTTTTCATATTCTGAAGGCGTTCTTCATTGATTCTAAGTTTTTGTTTGAACTGTTTTTGAGTGTGTTTGCTCCCACTAACCGTTATCAGAACCTGGAGAAATGACATCCCGCAAAAACAGCACCGATCAACTAAGGAATGTAATTTCTTTGGCGTTAGTTTTACTGGATTGCAAATATCAATGGGGGCTGCCATCTTGAAAATGTGAAGCGGAATACCTTGGACATTGCCGCTCAATATGAATTTCCGTAAATAGGCGTAATCTGGCGAATATTTATGAAGTTATACCACAACGTTTTGCAGCCGACGATTTCATTGGCTAATCAAAGGTCAAATTGAGGTGACCTCTAATGCGATGTCATCAGATCTTCGTAGCGTAGAGTATCGAAGCGTAATCAAAGATCTGATTTTAATGAGATTGCTGAGCTGGTGAATGGCAGCTATAATACAAGAGGAAGAAAGTCTTTATTTATAGTTCCAAACGGTATTCGAGACAGCAAATGCTTTTTGGGCTTGATTATCAGATAGCATCAACAGTTTTCGCAAACGCTTACAACTAGGCTACACTTCAGCGCAAATTTAACAAAAAATATCCAATGTGCAGAACAATCAAATACTTCTTTAAAATTCACACACATTTGTTATTAACTTTAAAGAAATCGATTAAATTGTGATGGAGACAAGAGTTGAAACATAACCTAGTGTGAATGCGACCTAAGCAAAGCTACTTTCGGATTTTGGTATTCTGAGGTGCATTATATCCTTTGAACGTTGTACAAAAGTGATGACAAAGGGAAGAAACGAAACTAGCATAATCTTGAAAAAAAAACATAAAATTGGTGACCAATGAGATTTTCTTGTAATTTCAATAATAAATACAAATAGTCATCATTGATATTTTTCAGTTAAACCTTTGTCAAAACTCTATTTTGTTAAGTTCCGCCCATTGTTTTCTCGTTTAGGGCAAACCCATTCTTTTATCTGGGAACCACACGCCGCTGACCATTTAAAGCTATTTATCTGAAAATATCGCATTGAAGGTTCCATGTTCACCGCCATAATACCATCGTTTGGGATAGATCAAAATTGTGCTGTTTATTGATGTAAATATTGAGTTGCGTTCTACCCGGGGCTAGGCGGCGTGGGCAGTTATATGCATTTCCACCACTGCCCATGATCAGGCCGATGAGTTTGAATCATTTAATATGATCAAATCGTTGGTGGCGTAAAGTTATATTTTCACAAAATATATAACCGAGTCGAGGATATTGCAAAAGAAACGCGAAAATAGCGGCTTGTTTGCGTTGTCCGTTGATACTACCTGGTGATGACGGAAGAACAGTAGTCTAGGGGTAGAGCGTCGGACTCCAGATCCTAAGAATGCAGGTTCGAAACCCACCAGGGATGAGATTCTTCTGCAGTTACCCCAATCCACATTCGGCGTGAGTACTGGTTGGTAACACAGGAAGCAGTAATCGAGCGTGTTTAATATAAGTTGAAATAACTTGTTTCACAATCGATGTAAAATAAATAAGTTTAAACTTAAACTACCTGATGGTGCATGTTCGTCGCGATATCCATATGGACGAACCATACACCGGTTTATTAAAGTTCTATTTTTCAGCCAACGAATATGAACATTTTGTATGTTTTAAAAACGCTTACGTTGTTCCTCAGACACGATTGCAATTCAAACTGATCAAGTTTTAAACTGAAGATGGTTAGGTCATATCTGTATAGTTAATATACTACATATCACACCTGTATCACATTTGTTCCCGGACCATCCGTTACCGCACTGGCAGCTGTAACTCCCGGGTGTGTTACTGCATGTTGCCCCGTTATAACAAGGTTGATATAGCTTGCACTCATCCACGTCTAACAGGTGAGTTAACAATTTGTCGAAAATTACTAGGAAACTTTTACAACACCAATTACTATTGTAAAATATTATATGAAATAGTTAAAGGTCGTATTGAATTTTTTGTCGTATAAGGAAAAATCTTAATTTGACCTATTGGCCTAGGAATAAATCTCAATTGACTCAGTGTCTAACTGGTCTCTAGTATCAATAACAAATCATGCTTCGAAAGTGAAATATATAATTGACGAGTGATCGCTAATAAAAGAAAATATAGTTTCTTAAAATGCTTGAGATTTCTCTGGTGATCAAGGTTTTGATGTTTTATAATTATGATGAGGTCTGATTTTGTCAGTCAAGTAATATAAAAAACTTTGTAAGGTTCTATAGGTCTCACACATAAAATTATTGTTTAATTGTTTTCCTATTTAATTCCTTAAACTAAAATCTCGATGCTGTTTTATTTTAGCGATCATGTCGATGGCAATATAATTACAACTGAAGATGGTCCTTAATCAATGAATGAGAATTACAAAAAATGTGCCGTGCTTCTAAATTTCCATTGTATAACATGTATGAATGATATGACCTTTTTAATATGAAAACCTTTTGCTATTTAACTGTAAACTTTATTCCAGTTCAGATGTCGATAAAAAACAGATAAAAAATTTCAGATAATTACTTTTGATTTAAAAGATATAACTTACCATCTACATGAATCAGCGATATTATATAGTTATTTGGTTTCTTGACAGGGAATGTGAGGATATATTGCCGGTCTGGATGTCATATTACCCGAGCCGCAGGCGAGGGATAATATGACACCCAGACCGGCAATATATCCTCACATATCCTTTCAATGAATCAAATAATTGTTTTATTATACTGCAAAGACTTTTTCAGACAAAAATAATTAGAAAACATCGATTTTTCATTTATTTCGCATATTTAATGCCGAACGGCTTAATTCCCCGCTGAGAACCTCATTAATTACATGTCTGACGTCATTAATTTACCTGCATGACGTCACTAATATAGAAATTGAATGGAATATCGGTTAATCTGATCTGATAATCTGATCGTTTTCAACGTTAAAAACATAACACAAATATTTTCTGTAACAATTTTAGTAATCCCTAAGCATACCGCTTTATAATTTACAAGATCGGCTTCAAATTATGCATTTTTACGGAAATTCAATACAAAATGGCGGACGAAAAGAAAAGGTGGGAGGCCAGAGAGGGAAATTTAGGCACGTGCGTTCATATCTACGGCCGATCCGTAAATACGGATATACATCAACGGCAAATTATCAAATCAAATTCAAGCAAATTTCTTTGCAGTATAATAAAATTTTGCCTTTGAGCTTCCATTGATGATGCGAAATCCGGCTTTTATATAGTTCTATGTCATAGCCAAAATGAAATGACTTTTTTGAGCGATTTGAAAATGAAATGACTTAAAAGTGCTGTTTGGAAGAAAAGCATGTTGGTTTTCGGAAATTGAAAAATAACACTCGTCTATAGATTCTTCGTAAGAAGAACAATATAACAGTATCGGGTATGTTCTTAATCTGCAGACGTATTGAACGAAACATTCAACCTGTCTGGCATTGATATCCAGACCATCCACTTGTACATTGACAGCTGTAATGTCCAGGTGTGTTAGTACATGTTCCTCCGTGTTGGCAAGGATGGTATAGAGAGCACTCATCAACGTCTAAAAATATGAACGCAATATTTGGAAGTTGTCTCAACCTTCTTCATCGTATGACTATTTTATCTACTAGTAGTTTAATTACTGATATTGAATTTATGATCGGAAAATATTGTCTTAAAGAAAATGAGGAGATCTTAAGGATAGGCAGACATTCTTATTCGGTGGGGTATTGAACATTCTTTGAAGGATTTAGAATGTATGCAAATGACTTTACATGTAAAATCTATGTCTAATTATCTGCTAGCGATTGGGCTGATTCAATATATGCAACATATTATTCATAATAAATTATAAGCTCAAAATCTCTTTCGCTTTCAACTTGTATTCGCTAACCTCTTTTACAATATGCACCAAAAACAACAATCATGTAAGTGCGCATATTTTAGTTCTTTAAAACTTGACTTTGATTATGAATCATTTTATTTTATCAAAATTAAATTTGCCTTTTCTGTGCTATATTTACAAAGTAAAACGGATACGAGGATGTTGCATAAGAAACTTGAAAATTGAGGGTTAATTACTTTGTCCATTGATAATACTTTATACCCAAAAGGACGAGACCATACACCGTTTTCATTAAAGTTCAATCTTTTTTAGCCAAAGAATAACAACATATTGTGTGTTTTGAAAAAGTTTATGTTGTTCCTCAGGCCAGATTGCAATACAAACTGATCTGAAGATGTTCAGGTCGTATTTGTATAAATAAATTACACCTGTTTGGCATATGTTCCCGGACCATCCATTGTTGCACTGGCAGCTGTAACTCCCGGGTGTGTTTCTGCATGTTGCCCCGTTAAAGCAAGGATGGTATAGCTTGCACTCATCCAAGTCTAACATGTGAGAATACAAATTTTCAAAAGTTATTGTGAAACTTTAACCACACTTTTTATAAAATGTGTGTAAAAGTATTATTTAGTATGTTAAATCAATATCGGATTGAATTGTTTGGCGTAAACTGAAAGATCTTCATAAAATAGCATCGTGTGCATTCATATACTGTTTGTTGAAAATGATTAGAAATAACGAGATTATGTCGCGCTAAAATAATATAATATTATTAATCAAGTGAATTCATATTGGTCTTGTTGTTGGGCCAAGGGTAGCCATATTGGCCCGAGGCCGAAGGCCGAGGGCTAATATGACTGCCCGAGGCCCAATAACAAGTCCAATATGAATTCACTTGATAAATGACAAATTTATTAATAAACACAATATTCATAATTCTAGACTTTAAAATTGCTAATTTACTAGCCTGAAGAGATGAAGTGTCAACACCGATTAAAATGTCTTTCAAACTTCAGTCGGTCTACAGTAGTGACCTGGCTGGTATAAGCTACCAAGGAGATGCAGATATGCAGGTTGTTTTGTTTTGAATAAAAAAAAACAACCTGAACATTACTACACACTGTGGCAGCCAACTCTCTTGTTCATCCAGTCTTAATTTAGTTATTATCCAAATACTATGTTTATGCAAAATAAGTTTACTTTTCAGGCCCATTACATCGATGACTTCCGCATGTAATACTCAATTTAACATGTCTGTAAGTTATCCAAACTAAGCTTTGATCCTTTTTGCAGTCATGCTGAATAAACTTGCTCAAATCAATAATAATCCCTAAAATTCACATTCACATTTTTTAGTTTCAAGAATTCTTATGCAGACATCCGTGTTGTTGTTGTTCTAGCGAGTTAGATAAACTCAAAGATTTTATTACACAAAAAGATATCACCAAAATCAGCAAAATAGACTTATCCTCTGCCGCTTTGCGGAACTGCACCACTTGTGTCCAAAGTCATACTATCTATTACCATTTTAATCCATTAAAAAATTGACTTAGAAATTCCAAAATGGCTGCATTTTTATTTTTAAAAGGAAGTGATTCAATTCATATTGGACCAGATCATTATCCAATCAGAATCATGCAATCTCATATTGGACCGGAAAGACCCGTATTGGCCCAGATTATCTCGTATTGGCCCAGTTGAGATTTCATATGAATTGAGTGCAGCCCATATAAGGTGGACTGAAGTGTACATATTGTGTCAATATTATTTTAGTTAATTAATAAGATGTTATAGAGACGCATGCTGTAAGTTTTGACTGAGCGTCAAAAATATTCATGAACTCAGATTTGTTGTTTAAGGTAATAAACAAACTTTATTTTCTATAAGTGGTTTACAGAAGTCCGTTTTGGTCACGAATCAATTAAATAAGCTCTTACTCAGGAAGACTTAGGTCTACAGATACAAAATTGAACATCAATAAAATCAGGCCAACTATAAAAAGATTAGTTCACACATTTAATATCACATATGATAAACTTTGGTTAAGAGATTACTTATTTCGTCATTGCAGTGTAATTGACAGAAAAACATATAAAAATTCTCTCTAATTGCAAAATAAAGTTAAATAAAACTTTGCGGAAAGAAACGAATTACAAGTTAGTGTAAAATTTTTTTTAAATATACTCAGCAAAAATAATAAGTACCCACTTTTCTAACTGTAAGTTTGTTAAATAAGAAAAAATAAAAAAAATTTCTTTGAACAAATCTGCATTTCTGTAATCATTACAAAGAAATGAAAAGTGTTTGAAAATCTGCAGCCACAACTGAGTTATCTTCCCTTCATTTTGCTATTTTTAGCGTTTAAGGAAGAAGACAGTGATTCTAAACAATAATCACATTTATTGGAATTAAATCAATTTCACCAGTTCTTGGTGTCAATAAAAGCACAAAACATTCATTAAAAAAATAGATGAAAAGGGAACTTTGAAGACCCTCGACCACTACAAATATGAAAATATTGAATGCTCGGTTTGATTGAGCCTGTTCATGGGCAGTAATGGATATGCTTTTTACTGCCCACGCCGCCTAGCCCCGGGTTGAGCGCAACTCAATATCAACACCAATCAACAGTACAATTTTGATCCATCCCAAACGATCGTATGCATATGGCGGTGAACATGGAACCTTCAATGCGGTATTTTCAGATTAATACCATTCCATGTCCAGCGGCGTATGGTCCCCAGATAAAAGAATGGGTTTGCCCTGAACGAGGAAACAATGGGCGGAACTAAACAGAATATAATTTTGAGAGGGGATCTTAGAATTAAAATCATGCATATCACAGACAACGCCAAAGGCAAAATTTAAAAAGCAGGAAGTATATCCCTTGGGGTGATTGAACAAGATCCAAATTTATAATGGCTGGGATATTGAAACCAGCCTTCCTTAAACTGGCCGAAATATTAAAAACAAAAAGTTAATTTAGAAGTACTATTAACATAGTACATAAATATCGTGTTCGACGACCTTCAAAGAACGTAACTGATAACAGCACTGATTGAACGACGGGGAGACTTTTTACAGCCGCCACACGGCACAAACAACGCTACTGTGATATTGAAAAAGATGAAAGGTATTTTTGAAGATCCTCGACCACGACAAATATGAAAATATTGCAGGCTCGGTTTGATTGAGCCTGTTCATGGGCAGTAATGGATATGCTTTTTACTGCCCACGCCGCCTAGCCCCGGATTGAGCGCAACTCAATATTAACACAAATCAACAGTACAATTTTGATCCATCCCAAACAATGGTATGCATATGGCGGTGAACATGGAACCTTCAATGCGGTATTTTCAGATTAATACCATTCCATGTCCAGCGGCGTATGGTCCCCAGATAAAAGAATGGGTTTGCCTTAAACGAGAAAACAATGGGCGGACCTAAACAGAATAGAATTTTGAGAGGGGATCTTAGAATATAAATCCTGCATATAACAGACAACGCCAAAGGCAAAATTTAAAAAAGCAGGAAGTATATTCCATGGGATGATTGAACACTATCCAAATTTATAATGGCTGGGATATTGAAACCACCCTTCTTTAAACTGGCCGAAATATTAAAAACAAAAATTAAATTGAGAAGTATTAACATAGTACATAAATATCGTGTTCGACGACCTTCAAAGAATGTAACTGATAACAGCACTGATTGAATGTTCGGGGAGACTTTTTACAATTCATCATCGATAAACAACGCTAGAAATGCCAAACATTTCCAATTACCTCCCTTTAAATTGAATATATAGTGTTCTTTAATCCATTATTAATTGTTATCTGATGGTCATTTATTCAGGTCTAGATGTGGAAGATTATGTTTATGAACAGTTAAACTTAAAAACAACTGAGATAAATAAATAAATCTCATTTCAAAGTGTTCCTAATTAAATGAAAATATGTTGATGAGAATATTAGCATGAAAAGAGGATACTTTATTATTTTTGCTGAGTATACGTTTAAAAAGGTAAGAATTGCAAAGAAAAAAAGCTAGATCTAAAGATCCCCTGAAATTCTTTTTACATCCTATACAAAAACTAAGCAAAATGAGTACAGTTACTGAACACATTATGTGAGGTCCTTTTGTCAAACAAACGTATATAATTTGAGTTTAAAGTTTAAATTTTTTCCAAGATCTAATTAACAGACTCTGGCAGAATGTATGCTACCATGCTAAAATATGGTAGTTATCTCAAATGTTGATGTTCTTTCATTTATTTAAGTAAAAATACTTTCTTTTTTAAATTCAAATATTTATTCTGTTATTTAATTTTGAAGTTTATTGTCAAAATCAGTTTGATACTTAGCTTCATAATTAACATCTATAATTCTTTGTAAGCGGTTTGACAATTTTATTACTGATAAGATGTAGATATCCTTATAGTTGTCACGGTAACAATTGCCTGAGGCAGGTAACTTATAAATTGAAGGGATTTTACATGTATATCAGGACATTCTTATTTTGACTCTACACTTAGAAACGTCTAAATTTAAAACAAGAGCGAAGGAATACCGCTCGCAAATAAGGAATACCTTAACTGCATTTTATAACTAGTGTATTATATTTGACATTAATTTGCAAGTGAAAACCTTTCACAGGATTACCTGAAACAAATATTGTGAACATTATTGTATTGTTATTGGACGTTATTAGTTATCTATTTGAAACAAAGAAATAAACAAAGAAACTTTACACGTGTTCTTTACTTCAACGGAAACCCGTTATATAATTTGTTTAACAATGAAGGCGATAGCCATTGTCAACGATGTCAAATGCAAGTTTGAAGGACAAAAATTAAGTTAATCACAGTAAGATTAAACAATACCGGTCATCTTGTATGCTTAAACGAATATATTCAATCCTGACAAAATACTTATATATAAGTACTTTACTGATGATTTTCCATGTCAAATATTTATGCAAGAAAAAAGAACTAAATTGCTTTCACAATTACGTAAAATCTTCCAAAAGGGAAGTCAGTTATATAATTTATAAATAATACACACTCTTTACTTTCGAATTTTCGAACACTTGTTCTTTATCAAGAAAAATACAGAAATAATTGTGTTTAAGTAAAATCCATGTTGCAAGCGTATTGTTTTTTGGTGTTTCCCAGGACGACGTCGCGTCATTTCCCGGACGTCTCACTTCCTTCGAGACGCTACGTCGTTTCCCGGAAAAAAAATCATCAACAATATCTACATACTATTATGAAAAAAGAGCTCAATACATATACATAAACCTTTCATAAACACACTCACACACATATTTACAACATTTGAAAATAATAATAATAACAATAATAATAAAAAATAATAATAATTAAAACAAGAAGTCCATCCTAAATCGTATGTTATGGTGCAACATTAAATGTTCAATCGGATGAATTTATAAATTAAAGTCAGTGATGAAAGTTTATGTTAAGGCTGTTGAAATCCTAGGGATTAACTGGAATGGCTGTCTTAGGTCCTGGGTCTGGGATTACTGTATTCTTGTATATAATTCTCATTGTCTGTGTGGGGTGGTGAATTTCATTCTATTACCAAGATCAGAATCTTCATCTTTGATATGGAGCGCCATCGGAAATATGAACTTGTTAATAATTATCCAGAAATAGGTTTTAAAAATAATGCATGGCAAACTTTTTTTTCCAGAAAAAGTAATAAAGAACTTCACATAAGTCTAGAACATATGTAAAGTAACTAACAAACATTTGCCTTTACGTAGTTAGTAAAGGAGACATTTAAAGATGGAATTTCTATTTTAAGTGATAATTTTTTTCATAGGAATCAGTTTTTAAGTGATAAATATAATCAATTTATTTATAAAAAGCAGCCTAAGAAAAAAAATAACTTCAAGTTCGAGGTAAAAAGCGATCCGATTATTTTCTTCTGGTTTAAGGTCTTAAAAATAGGGCCTTATTTCATACATTGCATTTCCAAACATAAATTTGCTATCAGTGTGTCAGTTTATGCATTACATTTACTAAACATGTTCCTTTCAGGCCCTATAAGCCACCTAATGCCCCCAAAAAGGCCGAACAAAATAGACTTTTTAGTGTCGGCCATTGTCTGTTCTAGCCCGAGTAGGAACATCCGATGGATTTTTTTTACAAGAAATTACGCTTTTGATAAGCTATAGTGTAAAATATTCTGTCCAAATTTGTTAGTTTTATTCATGATATCTATTTTCAATTATATTCAATGGAAAGACATGATTAAATTAAGGTATATAGTGGTGCTTGTGATATTAAACATTAATTCATTTAAAAAAAATTAATGTTAAATTTTTGAGCTTTAATATATGTGGATTTTGAAATATGTCTTAAAACTAATGTATATGATGTAGCTGTTTCGTTCGTTTTTACACATATTATTGGCTGTTGCGTCCAACCTACAGCAAAACCCAGATGCTCTTTTTTTACACAAATATCACTTGTTCTAACAAAGATTAGACAAGAAAGAATCATAATAAATTCTTTGAAGCGTTTTAGTGTTTTATTTATGTGCATCCTCGTCATCTCATATTTACCTAGGTTTTTAACTTAAATAATCAGCAAAGAAATAAAGCAAGAAAAATGCAAACGTTGTGGTATGCTATATAAAGATGTATGTTTTGTTTTGATTTAGCCGTGTTTGTCAGTAGCTTAAAGCTACAACGCTTTCTATCTATCAATAAATCGTTTTTCATTGTACATTATTTGACTTCCGTTATCTATCATAAAATGCTAATTTTCATCTGAAATAATTAACAATTTTTTTTTCTTTTTAGAAATCGAACTTTAGATAGGTTTATAGATAATCACCACATCTATGTCCAGTCCATCCGTTTGTACAGTGGCAATGAAAGTGTGCAAGGTGGTCAAGGCAGGTTCCTCCATTAAGACATGGATTACTGTCGCATTGAAGCGTAGAGCCTGTGTCTAAAAGTGTGTGTGAAATCATTATTTAACAACTTTACATGGTCTGATCTTTAGAAAAAAACGAATCAGTTCCTTGTCTGGACTAGTCAAAACATTTATTACTTGTCCCGATTAGCTCACATCTTACGCCGTGTTCTCTTTTCTAGAACTTAAAACAGAATCAAGAACTTCAATAAACGCAACATAACTGTCATAATATTAGACAGAGATCCGATTATCAGTAAGTTTTGATTGCTTCTTTAATTGAACAATTTGGCAGATGTAAATGGGTCCAAGATTGCACGCTGAACGTTGATTCTAAACTAAGTGTTCGATGCTCTTTTTGCACCAACGGAATATTATTTAAGGTGCTCTGGTCTCATATAGGTCATCAAGCACAAGATATCTACAAACTTACCACAGACACGAATGTAAATAATTTGTTGCTTATATTATTAATAACACACAACTTAAAGAAACTCGTGAATAGGTAAAAGCATATGCATTTATTAACAAAACTTAAGATAATATTATCAAAAGTAGCGTGTGCAAAAGCCGATCAATATAATCTACAATCTACAATATGTTGCTGATAAAATACTGAAAGAAAAGCCAACTTCAAGAAGTTCCAGAATCATGTTTATTCGGTTTCAAGGGCAAAACTTTTTACTGTATCTTTTCAAAAGTCTACATTATTCTCACTGACAGTCCAAAGATAGTGGAAACATTGAGTGTCATGTGGCTGTATTGAAGTTTGGATGTTCAAATTATTTTAAAAAGCTTTATTTACAATGAAAACACACAAAAGAGAAATACCACCTGAACCAGACCTCTGGAATTGCTAAACAGGTGTTCAAAAGAAACGATACTACGTGTTTACAAAGACATTCGATACAATAAAAAAAATTAGCGATTTCAGATTAGTATATTTCATTTGAGAGACCTTTCAACAGCACGTACACAAATATTCAATTGTGTACACTCATAAGGACAAGAATGTAATATGGGTGGGGTCTAAAATGAACGTTTCACTTAGCAGAAAAACATTTTGAAAATGTTTGATATCGTTTCTTTTGAACACTAGTATATTTGAAACATGTAGTCGAACTCGAAATATGGACAACATACCAACACCTGAAGTACGTATATGTACAACAGGTTTTTGCATGGTTTGGCAGTTCGTCAAAATAATGTATGTGTTTTCAAGAAATTCGAGAAAGACACCTCTCATGGCTACTTTTGGTTTCAATGTCAAAACATTTTGCTTAACTGGTTAACATTTCTGACATTATTTTGACAGGTGACCACAACATATTGTAGATAAGTGTTTACGCGATATCTAAATCATTTTCGAAACGGTAAAGCAATGCTGATCGTGTGGTATTCTTTATTAAAAAGTGAAGCTTCCTCTAAATTTAGAAACATTTTTAAACATCCAAATTGAGAAAAAATCTAATGAACTTACTGATGCTTTACACATGACTGTAGAAAAATAATTTGGCGAAGTTTTATTGAACTGCATTTTACAGTTAGGGAGATTTTGGTATTTTTATTTTTTTATAGATGAAAGTGCAATGATCTCTGCTATAGGACCTGAAGAAGTAAAATGATCATTTTGGAAACTGCATGTTCATTATAAATCTAACAACGGTTGACGGTAAGGGATACATAAACCAGAATATTTCAGTAATCGCCGTCTTTACGTATAGTGAGCGTCGTCGGAATGTTAAACATTTAAACATTTACTTGACTACACGACTCACTTCATGACAAGATATTGTTTTATTTTTACTATTTTATTTTTACTTCTCTAAACCTTATAAAGACGGTTTTTATTTTCTTTACCCATTATTCACATTCTATTGTGAATGTAAGTGCTCTACAAGCGCAGCCTTACTTTGACATGTTCACGTTCAGCACCATACCTGCTCAACTTCTTGGTAGTTACTTTTAACATGGAAGAAAAATGGAGACTTAATATAATGATCTACATAATTCATCTTCTATAGGAGCTGATCGACTTAGTCATGTTGGATGGGATTTTTTCACACATCGTAAACCCAACAACATAATGTAAACAGCATAATTACCGGTACCACCATTAGGGTGTTGGCTGTGTTGTTGCCTCTTTTGTGGACCTAAAATGGATGAGCATCCGGCATTTACCACATGTAACGGATTACTGTTCGTTTAATTTTTATGATTACTGATTGATGGCATTACACAAGTTGTTGATTAATAACTTTAGCTATGTAACGAAAAGTGTTTTATCCACTGAATTTAGCTGTCCCGAAGTAAAAACTGTCTTTAAGTAAGTAATTTAAAAGAGAGTTGTTCTATAAAGATCTTATGGCCATTTTTTTAATTATCACGATCACTATCAACCAGAATATTCGTCTAGATGAATAAACGTAATCGTTCAAATAGAAAACCTTCAAAATACACTATACAAGTACTGTCAATTTTATTTTTAATAATAATTGATTATAATATTCTTTTAAAGATTCGCGAAAAAACAGTACAAATGTACAATTATTTATGTCGTAATTTTTAATTTGCCTCTTCTAAGCATATGGCTTGTTCAAAATCAAATTAATTATACTTCACATATTATATTTAACTGTAATTATAGTCATATTTTCAAGTTAATACATCATATATGAATGAGTTTTCTCTTTTAAGGCGTCGCAAACATTGCAAATGGCGAAAAGTGGCAAAAATTTCAAAAATGAATTTTGGGGGGAATACCTATTGCCACCTAGATTTTAGTAAAGAAATGTATTAAGCTAAAGATGTAGTTAATGTTTGCCAGCTCAATTTAGTCTGATTCATGTTCTAATTACAAAGCACATGCTAAAACAAAAGAAAAACCGTTTGCATGAGAACTCTGAAATTCATGGACAATATACTAAAGCAACTCATTCCTGAAATAAGTATATGCTGGTCTACAATGTTGAGTGCCAATTTGTCAAAATAATGTTACGGTTTTCAAGAAATTCAAGGAAAACTTACTTCCGGGTTTCTACTTTCGGTTTGAAGTCAAACACTTTGATGTACCTTTTCAAAACTCGACGTTAATTTTCACTGGCAGACCAATAAAAGTGAAGAAATATAGTGTCACGTGGCTGTATTTAAGTTTGGATGCTCCAGTTGTTTGAAAAAAAATGCTTTATTTACATAGAACAGACACACACAAAAAAGAAATACAGTGTGCACAAGAAGTCTGGAATGGCTGTTTAAAACGTCTAGAAAAATGATATAGGTACCACGTTAAACACTTATTTACAATACTTTGCGGTCATCTGTCAAAATAATGTCAGAAATTTTAAGAAGTACATTTTGACTTCAAACTGAAACTGAAAGTAGAAACCCGGAAGTAAGTTTTCCTTGAATTTCTTGAAAACCCGAACATTATTTTGACGAATTGGCACTAAACATTGTAGACCAGCATATACTTATTTCAGGTATGAGTTGCTTTGGTATATTGTCCATGAATTTCAAAGTTCTCATGCAAACGATTTTGCTCTTGTTTTAGTATGTGCTTGGTAATTAGAACATGAATCAGACTAAATTGAGCTTGCAAGCATTAACTACGTCCTTAGCTAAATAATTTTCTTTACTAAAATCTAGGTGGCAATAAGTATTTCCCCCAAAATTTATTTTTGAAATTTTAGCCACTTTTCGCCATTTGCAAAGTTTGCGACCTCTTAAGCAAGTTTAATAAATTTATAATAAGAACTTGATAAAAAGGAAACTTTGAAAGCCACAGAACACGAAAATTATGTGAAAATATTGCAGGCTCTATTCGATTGAGCCTGTTCATGGGCATTATTCGAAATGAGTATAATTGTCCACACCGCCTCATAGCCCCTGTTTAAGCGCAACACAATATTTAAACCAGTTTACAGTACAATTTTGATTCATCCCAACCGATGGTATGCAAATATGGCGGTGAGCATGGAACCTTCAATGCGGTATTTTCAGATTAATAACAATTCTGGTCAGCGGCCATCAGCGTATGGCCCCAAGATAAAATAATGATTTTTTCCTTCAACGAGAATTCAATGGGCGGAACTGAATAGAATAGAGTTTTGACAGGAGATCTAGAATTAAAATCCCACATATCACATAGGCATAAATAAAAAACAAGAAAGTGTGTGCTAGGAGTGATTAAACAGTATCCACAAAATATCTTCATACCATTCGCACTCCCGATGAAACATACTGATAACACAGCTAGTAGTATTTGTGCTGTAAACTTCATTTCGATGCGTGCTGAAAAAAAAACGTATGCAAGCTCATAATTACTGAACAGTTAATATGGTCTATGATATATGTGGCTGATTATATGGGAAAAAAACTTCTACAAACAACTCAATTGCAAATACCGGTAAACACTTTAACGGCTATTCTCGCCTATTTATGGCGAAATCAAGAAAACCAAATACATTTATATAGCGGGGTTCCAAGAGAAAAAACAGTTATTAGCGGAGAACAAAACCTAAGAAGTAAATAGACGAACTTCTATGCGAAAATATTATACAATAAAAGCAAAATGCAGGTGGCATCCTGCCTAAATGATGAAAACGTAGAACAAAATGACGGACACGGTGAGCGAAAATAAGACGAAAGATTTGCGCACATTATTCTGTTTTCGTATGAAGCCTTTGACATTAACTATCTTAACAATAGTTGTTTCTCACCACGCCCCCATTCCCCTCCCTAAACTCACATCAGACTATCTTCTGTTGTTTTGTTTTTTTTGCTTTGCGTGCCACCATTTGTTTTACCATAACTTTCCTTGCTTCAGAGGCATCAAGCTTAAACCATAAGGCGCACCAAAGGAAAGATAAAGCTGATCAGCGACGGCGCGAAGCAAACAGACGAAAAGCAGTTGAGGATGATAATCAAGAACTAATATAGCGGATATGCAACACGATAGTTAATTCTCTTTATTTCGTCGTGTTTTCGTTTGACGCCCCCGTCACATGATTGCAGCAAAATCTTTTACAGCAAATTCAGAAAATCAGCTTCTATTTGAAAATTTAACTTGACTGCCATTTTCAGTTCCGAATAAATAGGACAAACATTTATACGACATTCATGTAAAAATAATTTAAAATCTTTTCTATTTTTTTACAAATCATTTTGCTTATAAATAATATCTTTCTCGACGGTTTATTACTAGTAATAAGATAAAAAAAACGTCTCAGCCGCTTGTATTTCTTTTCATAACATGTGGGTTTTTTTTTTAATTTTGTAGCTTTTCGATATGTTCTGTTGTATTATTTTAAAATACCATTTTGATGCAAACAGATATATAATCCATAAACATTATTCAGTTTATTCCAGGTACAGTGTATTACAACCATATAAATGTGTATTTTGCTCTATAACCCAATTGGTATATGTTTCTCGGTCAAAAAAGAGATGTAAAAATTAATCATAGTCGAAACCATTAGTTATATTCCTCCCTTTAGTTCATTCATTATAAAATGTTCATCAACGTCTGCTTAGGAGTAGATGCAAAAACAGATTTAAGAATAAGTTTGTTTTATATGTTCCTCTTTAAACATAACTGTTACAGTTTGAAGTTACATGGTTTAAAGCTTATCGCTTATATGTCATAGGGTGATAAAGATGAGCAGCAGGACAGGGAATCGAAATTGGGACCCCTCGCCTACCGAGCGAGTGCTCTTTCGACTGCGCTATCCGGGCAACTTACACACAGTGACTTATTCGTACCGTGACATATACAAGTAGTAGCGCTATAATCACAATTTCCACTGATCCTTTTGCTGAGCCTTATGTATACGACTGTATATTTTGACAATAATAAGAATGTGTTATGTTATCAACTAAAATTACATAACAAAATAAACAGTTATGATCTGTTTCGAAATAAAGAAAATCCCACACAAACAATTTATGCAAAACCTAGGTCACGCATTCGCGGATGTGTTCCAATACAGATTAAATCCCACGGATTACCCTGGAAATGCCATTTTTTGTAGTCCGATACGGATGCACAACGGATAAATACAGGTGTTTTGGAATCTAAAACCAAAACTGTTTGTAATATAATAAGCAACTACAGCGATATCGAATCGTACTCGATGAACCTGTCAGAGGGTCAGTTTGTCAAGCTTGAACTGGACACTGCCTGCGGATAGGGTCAGCGGGTACAACTGTATCGGCCTGTTATCGCTGTGGTTGCAGACTATTTATTATTACAATAATTATATAACTTTGTTATTAACGGTAGCTATGTAATCAGTATGGGTTCTACATATATACTGGGCGAGCAAAGCTCTCCAGTGCGCAGTCTTAGTAGCTCGTCCGAGCGACCACGACGAGGGTTCCTGGGCCGACACACACTTACATTTTGTTAGTGTTCTTCGTGCGGTAGCATAACGCTACACTGTTATATCTTTGAAAAATCACAACTCTCTAAGTAAAATTTTAAATATTTAGCGGCTCAACATAAACTGTAACGTTTTGACTAGTCTAAGTAATATTTAGAACAAGTATTACCTGTTTTTATAAATGTCTTTAAAACAGTGTTACCATTACGACATGAAATTCAATTGTACAGCCTGTTGATAAAAGGAAGACTGCATTTGTGAACTGCTTGACTGATATGAAGTGTCATATGGGTTTTATGCCCTAAATTTAACATGACATGACTGTCAGTGTGTGTAATCTTTGGTGTTGTTTTCAAATCACGTAGTATTCAACGTTTTATAGAGTCTTCAGGGATTTCAAAAGACGATATTGCACTTTCATCAATAAAAAAAACTATCCAAATCTCTCTAATGGCTAAATGGAGTTTAATAAATATTAATTTGTATCTTTGTTTTACAAAAAATAAGAAAAAAGTATATAGAAGTTTTATATTCACGAAAAATCTTAAAATCCAAACACAAAATCTAAACAATAAAACCACCATTATAAATGCTGTCATATGTAAGATGATACTGACAACAATATGTTGTGTTCTTTTGTCTAACATCGTAAACAGTTATGGGCCAGTCACAAATCAGTTGCGATGCGTCGGCGATGGGTAAAACCCGGGAAATTTGAACAAAATCTTGAGACAGATCTCACGATTTTGCACCCGTCGGAGGCGCTCTCCGGACGCCTGCGGCTTGTCGCAGATTTTTTAGGCATCGCCACAACCGTCGCTGTCCCCAACTTTGAACTTAAAATTTTAAGATTGCTCGCAAGATTTCTCACCCATTTTGGGCATCCCAGACACAATCTCCGATGACCTACGAAGCCCTCCGATTTATCGGAGGCGTCCTCAGAATAATCTGAGCCTAGTCGCAAGATTCTGTGTGGGGTTGGAAATTCAGGTTGAGATTCAATGTCTGCGAGTAGTCTCCGGCGCCCTCCGACTGAATAGGAGGCGCCCTGCGACGATTCTTACGCTTTCTGTGATCGTCTCCGACGAATCGTACGTTGGAATCATAGTAAATCGCCGTGTATATAAGGGCGCTTCCGACCGGATCGCTATTTTTAAAAGTTTGAGACGCTCTTGCTGCAGGAGGCTGTGACAGAAGATTTTGAAGATTTTGAAGATGCCAATGGGAGGACCAATGGGAGGAGGCAGGGGAGGAGGCAGAGGAGGAGGAAAGCGGAATCAGCGCCAGCTTCTCTGCAGAGTTGAAGTGACTGTTCTATGCACAACCAGATGAGGGATACCACGCTACAGTGTACAGGGAGAAATACAGATGACCGAGGTCAGAAAACCCTCCTTTTCCCCTACATATACCCAGGGGAGGGGGATTAAAAGAAAAGACGCTCGCAGATGTCGTCTCCGATCGCCTCCGATGCAATTTCGACAAAACCGGGTCAAAATCCTTGAAAAAATCTCAGACAATGTGACTGCTCCACTTTTATTAAGATTATTGCTAGGATTGTTCAAGGATTCTTTATTTTCTACGACGACCCCCGGCCAAAACTAATCCCCGACAGATCGCCGACATTATGACTGGGCCATTAGAGATTGTCAAATTGTGTTTGACGTTGAGTTTCCTTGTCGCGTAAATATGTGGCAAAGAAATAAAAATGTTGATTTCTCTTTCGTAATTAAAAATATTGATTTCTCTTTTCGTAATTGAAAGTTCTTTATAACGACACAACATATTGTTGTTAGAATCTTAAAATTATTGTCAGCACTTAAAATAATGATTTTGTTATTTAGGTTTTGTGTTCGATGTAATGGAATTTTAGGTAATGTTATGCCTAATTATTTTCTTTACTATTCTACATTAAAAATTTTCTTAACGTATGTAGAATAAATATACTATAATACATTCGTAACATATATTTTAGCAACGTATTTCTGACCTGTTTTGTGGTTACAGAGATTTTAAAGATTGTTTCCTATTTGTTTCATAGGTTAAGGCAACTGTGAACTGCTTTTAAGATATCCAGCAAAACATCAACTCCCAGAAATTATACCAAATGCTTTATCCAATATCGAAATTACCACAAACATCTAGCGTTTTATATATAACACCTTATAGAAACTGAACCGTTTTAGCATTTCAAAATGTTCGGGCTAACCGCTTCTGTCCAAATAGTATCAGACCTAAATGATACACCAAAATATTTTGAACCTGAAACCGAAAACAGACATGATGGAAGACCTTCTCGAATTCCTTAAAGACACGAAAACTTTTTTGACGAACTGCCATATTGTAGATAAGAATAAATTAAGTTGAATTATGGAATTATATTATATATGAATTTCAGAGTTCTGGTGCAGACGTTTTTTTTTCTTTTATTTAAGTATGTGCTTGGTAATTAGAGCACTTATCTTGCTGAAATCGTCGTGCAAATGTTTATACATACATATATATCGATACTATGATTTCTTCACTAAAATCTAGTGGCAGTGAGTACTTTTTCTGAAACTCATGTTTGAAAAAACGTCAGTTTTCGCAATGTTTGCTGCATCTTAAATAAAATCAGCCTCTGTCGGACATTTGATTGGTTGTATTTTTTCTTGACGTGTTCAGATTTTGAAGCCAATCGGTTCTATTGACGTCTGTAGGCATGCTCTTTGGGCTGGATACATGCTAGTTCTAAGAGAATATAATATGAACTAAGGCACTGCCTCTCTCGGAATCGACGAATCAAAAGTGATGGATATTGCATGTTTAACAGTAAAACAAAGAAACAAGTCATCAGTTGTTGTTTTACTTTGAACCAAATCTGGTCAAGGTTTAAAGATTAAACACTATATCTTAATGATGTGAATTCTTCTGTGAAGTTTGAAAGAATCCGGTGAGAAGTTCAATACACCAGTTTGCCTGTAAACTCTTAATTAAACAGCACCAAAATGTGATCAAAATGCAAGGCTGACTGATGGTATTAGAAATATACTCATAAAAATCTGGTTAACAAGGTAGATTGTAAAACATCATTCCACAACACCTAAAATTCTGAGTTGGAATATGGTGACACCAATGACAGAGAAAGTAGCAAAGCTTGTCATATTCTTTGAATATTCAAGCTTAAAATCAACAAACATTCTTTTGGGTCTGAGGACTTAAGATAATAATGTGAGTGGCAGTAGAGCTATTTATTATCGGAATAGAGTGAAACATTCAAATTAGTCCATGAACAGAAAAGCAAATGCTGAAGGAGTCTATTATTATTTTCTATGGTTCCATTAAACAGCAAATTATATTCAAAACAAAATTATACTGATGGTGTTGTTCAGTCACTGTTCGTCGGTGAGATCTACAGTAAAACGTTTTTTTTGTATTATTTGATATCACAATCACACAGTATAATTGTATTGACAATTCTTTTTCTTGTTCATTGTCATAAACTTCCCAAGCAGCACCTTCTATTGCAGGAATTAGTGGTTGAAGTAATAAATGTGTAGGCTGTATGCTCCCTCTACAGTCTAGAACTGTTAAACTGATCTCCCCACAGCATTCCATGTGAAGCTGTTTTCCTGAAATATTAAATTCAACAGCCAATTAATTTACTTTCAAGAATAATTTTATACATTTATTTGACAGTCAAAATTGATTTAAACTACCGGTATTTAGACACTTAAAAATAAAATTTGTCAAATACATTGATTTTTTATGCTCTGATAATTACTTAATGTATCCTGACTCTTGACTTACTCTATGGAGACTTTTTTATCACATGGACAACAGTATAGTTCCACGTCAGCTGAACATATATGGGGTCTGATCTGGATCTAAACTGTTTGCCTCTTGGTCAGAAATAAACTCATAAATCTAAACGTTAGCAGTATACATCCTAATCAAACTGCACAGATAAGCCTGCTGAACTGGATATACACTGGTCACTAATGTGATAAAGGGTGTATTCATGAAGTAAATGTCAAAAGAAACCAACATAATAACTTATATTCATGCACTAGTAGATTCAGTGTGATGTCTCTGTATTAGTATAATACATTCATGCAGCTCTAATACATGAAAATAAAGAAAATTTATGCAAACCTTTTATCTGTTTACTATGGTAATGTTCATACATGTATTCTGTGCCATAGCTGTCTACCAATCATCCCTGATAACTAGTAAGTCAGTTACACAGTACCTTTTGTGGCTTATGAAGATGTACATAAATTGCAGTTGCAGTTAACAGTGAGCAATTCATACTGTTGCCATTATTTATTTATTACATGTAGGGACTTTTTATAAAAATCACAAAAAGGAAGATGGTAATGCCGTCTTTAATTCCTGCACAAGATTAGCATAAAACCAGAGTGTTATCACATATTTAAGACCACAAAGATGTTTCAGCTGATCTGAATCTACATCTCTGCCATCTGATTGGGCTGTCCATGTTGTAAAAAGGTGTGTCCATGAAGTAGGTTAAGTTATTAACTGTGAAAACTGAAACAACATTGTTTTTATTTAAAAAAAAAACTGAACAAGATTATAAGATTAACCCACTAAATAAAGGATTTCATAAGTGACCACAGGGACCCATCATGTATGTACAACATGGTCCACAGAGAAACTTTGTGGTGTTTGATTCAGTGTCTGCAAAAAATTTGGCATGTTCAGGTGATGGTGTGTAAACATGCAAGTGATTTTGGTACACCATAGTAATGTAAAAGAAGGGAAAATTCTGCACTGTTTGTACTGTATATTAAGGGCTTACCACACTCCCCCCAATCATGTTCATCGATAAAAAGAAAATTATCGAAATCTCAATGAACATTATTGGGAGGAGTGTGGTGGTAAGCCCTTCGGGTAGATATAATTAAAATTACCTCTCCAGTAGTCTACTTTTTTCCTATTCCAGTTTCATTCTCTTTGAACCAGATTTGTCACGCATCTTTCATATGATAACTTCAAACTGAAATACAAATCACAAAAAGAAATACAAAACTATTGGAATATGGACAGTGAAAAATAAATAAATTTTCAAACACCAATTAATAGACCCTTTTCACATTGCTGCGTGGCGGAACGTGTTTTCCAATTTTTATCAAAAGCGATTTCAGAACGAGGCGCCGTATGCCGACTTGCATATTAATAGTGAATGCTATGGGTTTAATTATGTACTCTTGACACAATTTCTTTAAAATTTTAAGTATTTGGACCCAAAAAGTGTTTTGGTGTATATCGATAATCACACATGGTGTTTACAAGAAAAAAGAAATTATTTATTATGCAAAATAATCCCGTTTATTAGATTAGAACAAGGGCTCATTTCAGGAACAGAAGAAACCAAGTAGAATCTAAAATAATTTAGGCTAATGAACCAAACGAAAATTATTTTGCTCTTTACCATCTGTTATTTAATACCGTATAATGGGTTATTTTCGCGATCGAAAATTTTCGCCATTTTGTCATAATTTTAATGTTCACGGTTGTAATTTTAGTGAATTTGCGCCAGCAGAAATTAATTTTTCGCGTTTTTTACTGTTGCAGTGCATTCATATTGCTGTATTTCTATAATCCAGTACCAGCAAATGTACCTGTAAAAAGTATTTTAGAAAAAGTGTTTGCTATAATGTACTGAAAGCTTTGCATAAACAGTGGTATTTTAACTGTTATAAACCAAACTACCTGTAACATTATTTAAAAAGAATGGTGTTTATGTTTTTATCGACGGAATAATGACAGTGACCACCGCAAAAATAGACATAATGAAGCGATTATTAACCTTTAAGATATACTCGATTAACCCAGAACATAAAGAAATAGCAACGTCAGTTTTATTCAAGCCTACAGTGCAGTCTTGCAATATAGTGCACTTCGCGAAAGTAGTGAAAATATTATGGCCGCGAAAACAATCCATTATACGGTAATAATTTACTATCGATCGATCCTGAAAGGGCATATCTAGTCAAGACTTAATAGCAAAATGTAACTCGATCGTTTTGTTTGTGGCTTTAGATTAAAAGAGAATACAAAAACTGGCGGACTTTAAGAACCTCAGTTTATTTCTTGTGCTAATGAAGTTTGTCTAACAATCAAACTTGAGAAATTTAACTAATGAAAGCCTTATGTTTAATCTATGGCAAGAATCGAGCGGAGTGTTTCCAGGATTGTGATTTTTTTAATAAAATCGAAAAATGCTGCTTTGTCCATTTCTTTTCGAACATTTCTTATCCCCACTTAAAGTTTATTCTTAAAGAAAACTGTGCACCTGATAGACTTATGTGGTCAACTCTTGTAACACAAATGTAGTAAGATTCAGTATACTGCAGTTGTCTGGTTAGAATAAACATCCTTTTAATTTGTGTCACTTTATCCATACCTAGAGGCCAGTGATTCTAAACTTTTCGGCAGGCCAGTCATTGACCAATTTTCAGGGAGAATGTCTGATTGAAATTTCACATTTGGTAAAAATATTGGTCATGAATAGTGGCCCATAAATTTTTACAAAATTTACGTACATGTACAATTTTTCACAGCTTAATCAGCAATTAACATGTCAAATATAGAATTCACATCTCTGCTGCTAAGACAACCACGAATACACGTCCCGTGAATAGCTTGCGGCATAGACGAAACGAAATGTGGTCGGGGAATGGGAGGGGATGGGGATGAGTAACAATTATTCTTAACAACAGAAAAAGACCTACAAAAAATGGTTATACAATCATTATTTACTTTATAGACACGAAATCGCCCACTTGTAAAACAGAAACCCACTAGAACCGTCAATTTCAACATAAAAAACATTTGTAAACAAAGAACCATCATAATATAGGTCACATTCACGCGCCGAAAATCAAGTCATAGGATTGCCAATATTCGTAAACAGAACACAAACTTCAATATCATCCAAGAATAACTATCTGAACAATGTCTCTTACTACATGTACACTCTTTCTATAACTGCTTACAAAAATAAACTTTCAATTCGCATAATTAAAAGAAAACACCGACTAATCGATCTATTTATATAATCTATACATGTTTTTATTTATATTTATAGTTAAGGGGAGATAATTCAATTCAATATTTATATACTCAATTATAAATAGCTTGACCTTGAACTTAACGTACATACGACATGGTTCCCGTTCATTACTCAACGATCTATATATAAAGCCGGGGGCATAGTATAAAGTATGGTGTGGAGTCTTGGAGTGGAGTCTTGCAGTGGAGTCGGGAGTCTGACCTTGGAGCTGAATTTTGGAGCTAAATTTTTGGAGTGACAATTTGGAGTCTGACCTTGGAGTTGGTTTAGTCTCAGTTTTGAAATATTTCATGACAATGATATTCTTTTTTATCTGTAGAGGGCATGGGTTCAAATCTTATAGTAAACATACTTATTATTTTATGTAATAAGCATGTTTCAGTACACACGAATGTCTTCTAAGCTATTTATGATCAATATTTTTAATTGCACTTTAATAACAGGTAATTACGACTTTCTTTTTTTTATAGCAACACAATGTTAAGTTTGCTGATCTGCATGTGTTAAAAAACTGTGCGGTGTTTTAAGATTTTAACAAAAAATAATTAAAGAATGCCTTGCAAGTTGATAATAATCTTCATACCAGTAGTAATATTGTATGGTATTTTACATTTTTAACATGTATTTTTTATCTCAAGAGTACAATATGGGCAGAATATACCTTAAACTATTTTAAATTTCTATTTTTTTGACAGCAATTTTTTCTGAAATCATAAACAATAATTGTCATTTTTTTTTATATCTGCCGAGGACTTAAAGCCTTCTTTCATTATGATTATCAGTTTAAAAGTCAAAAGTAATGTTCAAAGAACAGTTTTCAGAAACAATACTGTAGAACTGGTTTTTATTCACGTTAGTTTTATTTTCGCTAATATTCGCGAATCGTTTACCTAGTGAATTCATACATATCGCAAATATATGATGAGTTTTGATATATCCGATAATTATGCGAAAAGAGGCAACTTTAACAGAACTGATAATCACTTTAAACGCCGCATAAAATACCTTTTTGGCCACAATTCAGTTATTTGATTTAATTACTTATGAAATCGTGATCACGGTAATAAATTATCCTTATATACTTACGATTTCGAGTCTTACGACGTCGCAAGTTCATAAATACGCGAATAATGAAAATTGGTGATTTTTTTATGAAAATCGCGAAATTTTCTCCACGCGAAATTAATGCGTTTTACAGTTTATTATTCTTACATCCCATGACATCTATCACAAAATATTGATGCACCTGCACTTTTTGTAATGAGTCAACCTTGTTATGGCAGGAACCCATAAGTGTCAAGATTAGATCATTGTTTTTCTTGAAATTCTCTTGGGCTGTCATGGTGCCTTGAACTGACCATTTAGCATGTCATATAACTGAGCAGTATCACTGGCAAGAACATAGAGAGAACATTGTTTGAACCATTATTGACCTATTAATTTGGAGAAGACATACCCAACAAAACATTTATTGTACAAGAAACAAATCTGAATATTTAATGTCATTAATGTTGGCCATTTTATGTTGTTTCCATCAATTGATTTTCTAACTGGTTTGCATAAAAGTAAATAACTTGATTATACATGATCAGCATGCTAATATATATATTGCATACTTCAAGGTTTGAGATCCTTCATGTATTCATATTGCATCACAGTTGTTTTATTGAAATGAAAGTACAACTTTATACTAACAAATGATATTTAATTATTTTAATATAAACAATTGTTGTAATACATTTGTATTAATCACAGGTTTGCTTTATTAAATGTTTTATTAAAGCTGTAAAAATTCCCATTCCATAAGAACACCTTGAATTCAACTTAGAACAGATGTTTTATTGCTAAAGCTTAAGTTCAGTCTTATTGTCGAATAATGATTTAAGGTACACCAAGAGTTAATGTCCAGCGTCTATCATCTCAGTTCCCTAGAGACTGTCTCTGCTCCAATTAACACAGAAAAAAGCTCTGCAGACATTGTGTTATGAAGTTTCTTGAATTTTGACAGTTATTTATAAAAATCACATATCTAGTTGTCCTAAAGAAAACAAACACTGTCCACAAGTATCCCAGACTGGGACAAATTTATAGGGGATCATATTATTTAACTCCAAGACTCCACTCCAAGACTCCACTCCATACTTTATACTATGCCAAAGCCGGGCCACATGGTTCTCAGCATTCGCTAGCGCCGGCCTAATTGTACTATAGTTAATATAATCAAGTAATAGTTACATAGTAATAATATATTATGACCCATCATTCGTCCAGAAAAAAGTAAATTTTCAATGTTGAGCATGCTGGGGAAACCGGTGTATATGTCACTTTCTCACTCTGTATTTTAATTAACACAACGCCTAACAACTACCGTTATACGCATCGCTACGTTGGAGTCTACTGATTGACCATAACACTGTGACAATATTAGGGTTTGAATAAATGTAGAAACTTATTAACCTTAATTATTTTGCAAGTTAAATCTTAATTGCTATCCAACATATGGAAGAAGAACTTCTGAAAATGTGAATCGAGAAAGAAAATGGCGGCTTTTCAGTTTTAAAATCCGGAAGCAAGCCATCTGGACTATTGCACCCTGATGAAAGTCATATTGCCCAATCAGAAGCCTTATTTTGCGACACTGTTTCGAAGTTTCAAGGTACTCCTTTTTGCTCATGCGCAATACCTTAATCGGAATTGACACGATTTCGTATAATGCCCGTATCTTACTAACACAGTGATAATTATTGTTCTTCTTTATTGTTTACTAAATTATCATGATTGTAGCTTTTCATAGCTTTTCAATAAGCAAACAAACGTTTATATTCTTACGAAAACTCTGTTCAGTACACCGGAACTCGAAATTTCAGTTATAAAGACCTCTTTGATAACATTTGACAAACGTGCCGCCGAGGCCAGCATAAGATTGACACTGACCTACAATAACGTCAATCTGGGGGATTTGTTTTAATATTTTACTAAATCTTATGACATAAATTTGACATTTATATGTATTGAGATAGCAATTGTAGATTCTACAGGATTGCTATATTTAACAACGTAAAAAACCATTCATTTGGTATAATTTCGCTGTCGGGAAGAATTTTGGCTATTACCTAGTTGTTCTAGGAGTTTAAAACACTTTAAATCGTCCATGAAGTATGTTGATCCCGCCAGTATATATTTCCAGCATAGCTGGTCTTCTTTGGAAGGCTTCATATACGAATCGGAAATCTTCTTAATGCATACCATCGTTTGGGATTGATCAAACCCGTACTGTTTATTAGTCTAAATATTGATTTGCGCTCAACTCGGGGCTAGGCGGCGTGGGCAGTAATATGCATTTTCATTACTGCCCATGAACAGGCTTAATCAAACCGAGCCTGCAATATTTTCATATTTGTCGGTTCGGTGGCTTTCAAAGTTCCCTTTTCATCTACTTAAAAGATAGGAGATTATTATTCAGCATAACGACAAACATCGTTTATTCAAACGATTCATACGAATCGTATCGTCTAACCTTCTCCGCTACCCTAGGAAACGAAGACCTCTCGGAAACGTATAAGAGGTGTTGTTAGATTGGCACCAGAATTTGCATAGTAAATGAATTACTTATGAAAATATTGACCAATCAATATGAGAAACGAGGCGTGGCTGTCACGTCAAAATATGGGTAGAAGATGGGGTCTTCTGGTAACTTTTGGTAATGCGTACATTTAACGATCAAGATGTCGCGAGTTCGAATCCCGAACTCAACAATGGAATTTTGTAATTACTATTAAACTTACAGAAAGAGTGCTCGTATCTCTGCAATATACTTGGCTTGATCATGGGGTTCTCTTTGAAGGATAACCGTACTCATTGTATGTTTCCAAAAAAAGATAGAACCACCAGCGTAGTATCTATAATCTAAACATCAATAAATTTAGCATACCACTGATTATTATCTGTTGTTTCCTTGATTATTGCTACTTAATAAATTTAAAATGTCACTTTTGATTTGATGATGACAACCCTTCCTTTTACGGTAGTAGCCACATGCGCACTAAAGCGTGCGCGAGCATCCATTAACTCTTATGTTTGTATCTAAGATGTGTACTTTGCCAGTATGTGAAATACGTTAAGTGATGTTTTTTGAATGGTACGGATTATATGAAAGGATAAAAATATAAGAAAATAGGATACCACCCCCAAGAGTTTGATGTGCTTTTAGCAAGATTTTAGTACGCTTTCTGACACTGTCGTATGTCCAGGTCTAAAATAACTGCAATTTGAAATAACTGCAAATTACTTTTGTTTAGAATATTTCCCATTTTAACAGCATTTCAGTCGTCTGCACGGCGAATATTCATCTTACCACCATTCCTGGGTAGTACCAGTCATAGACATAATCCATTGCCAAAGTCTTCCATGATTGCTAAAGCCTTCACTGCAAATATTATTAATTGATGACACTGCTTTACACCGAAATGAATGTCAGGTTTTCCATAGAAATATGTGGGTTTGTATTTTTGAGTATTTTGATGTTTGGAAGAAAAATAATATTTGAAAATAATATTTGCCAGTTAATGTTCTTAAAGATTCATATAATTGGCATGTTTACCATAAATATGTTAATCTATCTACACATGTGTAAATTAGAAATATATTCCACTATACATGTACATTTAGTTTCAGCGATGAAGAAGCGAGACGGCACAAAATATGAACCGGGCGCTTCAACCAGCATACTATATTCCATTGATCGACACCTAGACTGGCTCCCGTCCCTATGTTCTGTTTTAAAGTCTCATGTCACTTATACAAAAATCATCAATACCTCCAAGAAAAGCAACTACTGCAGTTACTTTTCGGTCCCGGATCGCCGGCGTCGAAGGCAAGCATTCTAACCCTTACACCACGGGACTTTGTCATGTTGGCAAGCTTTTAAGACGGTTTATAAAATCGCATTGTAAGGGCAGGTAACCCTGCTTAACATATTAAATCCCTTGCATTTTAAGGATATTTGCTACATTTACGTTTTACTGATGTTTGCTGCAGCACCAACTTTAAGCCTAAATATAAGGAAAACTGTATTGCAGTAAGCCGAAATAAATAGCGGGTCGTGTTCATTGGATGGTTAGCGACCTAAAAGCATGCTTTGTTCGAGCTACTGCAATTAAATGCAGCTTACATCCGCTAGATTTTAATGGCAATCTTTGGGCTTTCGTCAATAGGCTTATAACGTGCTTCCCAGCCTGCGGCTAACATGCTTACAGACACCTTTGACCCATGAAATTTGGCCAAGGTGTTTGACTCGTCCCTGAGCATCAATCCTCCAAGTTTGAGGGATACCTGTGCTTTGAGCACAAAGATTTGGCTTACCCAATATATGCATTTATGGATGTTTGCTATGTAAACGTTTTAATGACGTTTTCTGCAGCACCAAGTTTGAGCCTAGATATAAGGAAAACTGTATTGCAGTAAGTCGAAGTAAATAGCGGGTTGTGTTCCTTGGATGGTTGGCTACCTAAAAGCATGCTTTGTTCGAGCTGCAACAATTAAATGGAGCTTACATCCGCTGGTTTTCAATGGCACTTTTGGGGCTTTTGCACATAGGCTTATAACATGCTAATAACAAATTAATAATTATTTGCTATAGCAGTGATAATATAAAAAAAACAACAACGACGACAACAAAAGCGACGACAAAAACATCTTCAACAACCACAACCACAACAATAACAACATAATAATTGTCGGTCATCAGGATGACCGACATATTATAATGGACCAAACTTGGACTTTGAAGGGTAACACCGGTTAACAGCGGCACCGGACGTGGTCACTTTAGACAAAGCCGCCCGTCTAGAGCTTGGGAATGCTATTCCGTTCCCCCTATTTGCTAGAAAAGTCTTCTAAATGTTGATGAAACAATATCTGGACGTTGTAGTAACATCAAATCAGAAATTGAGCCGATATATAACGACATGTTAAATTATATAAACATACGTGTGTTGTATTTTCTACAGGGTGTAGAAAAAATGTTATGCGTCTTTTTTTAGAAAGTCACGTGATGAAAACCTTCATAGCAAAATATTATTTGTGTATAAATTGAACTGTTACTTTATTTGATTCAAACAACTGTTCAGGATGGTCCCATATATGAAATAGATTCAATCCGTTATATTGATTTTGTTGGTCAAAAGCAAGACATCGTTTATGTTTTTCTTAGAGACTAATGAATATCCGGGCGTGCTCGATTGGGCTGTCGGAACTGTGCCAGAATCAAATTCCGACTCTTCCACAGAATCTGCTTGACTGTTTCACTGCGCATGTATGTTCTTTCAGCAGACAGCGACAGTAGTAAACCAATACTGTCTGGCGATTATAGTCGCCAGAGAATCCTTAGCGAGCTTCAGTTATCTTTCCTCGAGGTTTAAAATAGGCGGTATTCCCCAAGCTTGCAAGTAAAGTACATACTGCTGCTGGACATTAACAACACCAGTTGGTGTTAGATTTAAAAATACAACGAACTCGGAGTCATATTTCAAGATGTATGTTTACCATTATCCCAGCAGAGTTGCTGATAGCAATTTGATGCCACTTAAATGTCGGTCACTGATTTATTGCATTCATATGTTTGGAATGCATATTATGATGAGATCTGTATCTGTATTGTTACGACGCTTGTAACCACTGCTGGCGTAGCGCTTCGGGGGTTTAAATGTTAACCATTCGAGTTGCACAAATACTGCACACTGTTTGCCATATCCTGTCGTTCAGGGCGACGTTTACACCTTCTAGATGCTGGTTTAATACAGTATGAGCTGTACATCTTCTTTTCTTTTTTTACAAATCGTTTATATTTACTCTTTAATCAAGTGTTATGTTGAATTATTGTAATGAGCAATAGGCTTATTTGATAAGAAGCTGGAGAAATTTTTTTTAAATAGATACAGAGAAAGGCTTGACGTAATCCAGCAGCCAATCAAAGGCCTCTAGTTTTTGGTTTACAACAGTCGTTTATTTTCTGATAACGACGGAGAAAGAGTCTAAGAATCTGCCAAACGAGTGAGATTGGCTGTCGGAACAGAATCATGATAGGTTTTTATAAAAAGTGTTACATAATTGCATGTTTATTATATCTTTTGAAGTCTAAAGAACTCCTAATGGTCTTAATAAGCCATACTTCATAGTTCAACTAAGTTTTCTTAGTTTTTAGATCAGTCAACAAAAAGCAATATTTATAATTTACTGAAAAATAACACTATTTCTGGTATTTATGTTGGTGAAATTCTTGGCATAGTACTGAAATGTAACCATTATCTTATTTTATGGCAAAAAAACAGTATCTAAAATATTTCAGTTTGGTGCAGTATAAAACACTGACCGATTCCAATCACACCACCTATTTCGATGGAATGGGTAAAACGCTGCCAGAACACAGTTCCGACGCACTCGATTGGAGTTCTCCCTGTTCTAAAAGTCGGAATTTCCAATCGAGCACGCTCCGACTTTTGCGGGAAGGGCTGTCTGTTAACAAAAGTTTACAAAAAGCTAGTCGGTCATTAGCATACACTTTCAACCAAAAATGTATTCCAAAATCTAGAGTTCAACAACAAAATTTCGTCGCTGTCCTAGGGTGGGGGAATGAGCAGCCTGACAGGGACTCAAGTTATTAAATTTACTATTCTGATCTTCAACAATTTCGTTAGAATGCTGAACTTAAACATGTAATATTGGTGGTTCTCGCACATTTTCCTGTTTTTGTTTGTTAGTTTTAATGATGTCAATTTCAGTGTATGCCATGTTAGATGACATTATGCGGGTTTCAAAAAACACTCATGTCCATGCATTGACTTTGAAAATTGATGAAAACTTCTACCCATGTGTTAATTTTAAAAATTTCTTTCTGGTGGTATAAATCACCAAACATACGGTCGTGAAACAGTAGAGGCTTATAGCAAACGAGGAGATGTTTTAAACAAGCATTTAGGAGGAAACGAATGCTCATAACTTGCTTAATTGTCAAAATATTGTCTTTTAAAGAGAGATTTTGCTTTTTGCGCTTTCCAGTGCAAATGTTGCGAATGTTCTCAGAAGTTAACGGAAGTTTAGCGAAGTGAGGTGATCATTGTTTACAGTAAAAAAAGGGATCAGCGATTTCGCCATTTGTTTGCGATTTCCAGTGTAAATTTGGTGAATGTTATCAGAAGATACCGGAGGTTTAGCGAATGTGACATGGCCATCGTTAAAAGTAAACATAGGAGATCAGCATGGGCAATATTTTCATCTAATATCATAAGTGTAGTCAATTGGGCGGCGCTACGCTAAAAGACAGTCATCAATACGATCAATAAGCTGCGGACGAGAGAGATAAACGACTAGGATGGCCACGTGAGGTTATGATTACACATTCAGCGTGGAAGCATCAATAATGATTTTGTTTATTGAACTTGTCTGATATCAATTTATAGGATAAATGGCGACACGTTACCTCAGTTACAAGTACTAAGTTAGTCAAGTTTGTTGAAAAATAATTTCAATCCATAATTACACACTTTTGCATTTCACGAGCGCACTATTGAAATAACCTGAGATGCGAGAGTTTAAACCTAGTTGGTTTGATGACTACTCATCTCTTCATTAGTTATGAAACATTACATTTTATCTTTTATTTGCAATTACTCATTTAGAGGGACATTTATATACATGTATTATGCTCTTTCTCAAAGATTTGCATAAAAGTGCCTCGTTTTTAGCTTGTTGCACAAAAAACTGCCATGTTTTTTTAGATCTATCTATTTCCCTGTCCTTTTGATATCCAAGTTGGAGCTCTAATTACGATGCGGTATTTTATGTTTTTGATATGCTTTAAAGTCTTTAACAGGCTCAATGCAACCGAGCCTGTAATAGTTTCACATTTTTCGTCTTCGGTGGTTTTCAAAGTGACCTTTTAATCTATTTTAAGAAAACAAAACTTAAACGATTGTTTTGAAATAAAAACTTGGTAACCATTCTATACGTGCTTCTGTATTTTTATCATTTAAACTTTAACTATTTAATTTATGTTATAAAACTTCCGCCGCCATAAAGTTCAAAACTTGCCCTTGAATATATGCATTATTAACGAAATACGAATTGATTTATTTTGATTCCCATATTCCCTCTCAAAACCGCATATATCTATGCGTTCTCTTCTTGGGGTCTATAGTGAACGGTTGGACTCGTCGCGGTTGCAATCCAAATTGAGTTTTACTTGTAAAAGATTTCCGGGGATACCCGTGACCCCAATGACTGCTTCCCCATACACATGCAATATAACGGATCTGATTTCGGTCTTGGGATACTAAACGATAACATTATTTTGACAAGTACAGTAAGGTAGACAACACAAGCACTATCATTTCTATGTAAGGGCGATCTACTAGAATATACTGCAAGGAATGCAAAACCAGCCTTTAAAGTACAGAAATAGTTGTTTTCAGAACAGTGGCATAACGACAATTTTTATGATGATAGATTAATTTAAATACAAATAGTGCTTCTTGAGTTCCTTTAATAGTTTTAGAGAAAATTGTTCAAACAAAAACAAAAGATAATAGCAGCATTAAGCTTAAGTGAAAGTAATAAATGCATCAGCATCCTAATTTATTGTTTACTGTCTTTTAACGCTCGTCAACTTCAAGTTTGACGAGATCTGCTGAACCAACTAAAACTACATTTTATGAATGTTGGTAATGAATACTGAATATTATAAGCGTGGCTTTTCTCTCAATGTACAAATAAGTATCGACTGTGGAAAGTTCTATGGTACCTCTTTGAGCATTCGCGTTAATGTAACCTATTCATCAGATTCGCTGGCGCTTAAACAACGTAATTATTTCTACACGTCCTGAAAAAAATAAATTACGTCTACCAGAGACATGATTATTTATATTGATGCTTTTTGCCGGTTCACGTCTTCTTCATGTTTCAATAAATCAAACATCAGCCGTTCAACTTTGCTTGCATGCTTTAAAGTAACAGAATTGTACAATGTTTATATGTTCTCTTGTTTATGTTTGTACATGTACATACAGAGAAATGTAAATGGAAATAAACTTGAAACTTGAAACATCAACTAAATTCACAAATAGTTTGTCAGATACAGTCTGTGTGACTTTGATCGACAGAAAACTGGCCATATCATTGACTTACATTGGTCCAAAAGTAAATACATGAACGAATACATACCTACTTATTCTTTTAATTTATTTGCTAATGACCGACTAGCTTTTTGGAAAGCTAAAACTTGTATAATAACAATAGGCTAATTACTTGTAAATAGTCCAGCAGATGTTCCTACTCGGGCTAGTCAGACAATGGCGGACACTAAATAGTCCCATTTTTTTTGCCTTTTGGGGGCATTAAATGGCTAGTATGGCCTGAAAGGAACATGTTAAGTAAATGAGATGCTTTTACTGACACACTGATAGCAAATTTATGTTTTGAAATGCAGTATATGAAAAAAGGCCCTGGTTTTAGGACGGCATATGAAAAACAGTTTTGAAGTTCACACAGAAGTGAAAAAAACAGACCACCGGTTTCAAGGTGTCAAATCTCTGTTAATTGATACATGACCCCTACTTTTCTTGCTGGAAATGGACAGTAGAAACAATTAGCTTTAAAAGCATGTAAGTTAGCCCTTATTAAAATGGTACCAGCTATGATTGCCAGCCTTTTGAAACATGTCATGTTTACTATAGTTTATATAGGGAAGTCTATTTACAGGTCTTACACCAATAATGAGATAGTAATAACATTAACTCCCTTGCATTTTAAGGATAATTGCTACATTAAGGTAATTCATACCCCAGACAGTACAGTTATCTTAATGATGAGCTGTGAAAATTAAATTATCATTTTTTCAACAATTTCCGGACAAACCGTTATTATATTGTTACAAACAGATGAATATTGATAATAACAGGAGACAATTGTTGAAAAAAAAATGAATTTTGTTAGAAAAGTAATAAAATGTGGTACCTGCTATGTTGTCTAATCCGGGTGCATCTTAAGCATCTGATTGGCTGAAATGACGACAGGTCGCCACTTCAGCCAATCAGATGCTTAAGTTTTGAGACTGGTCTCCAATTTAAATTTTATGACTTTGGGCCAAGGGAGAAGATGTGGAGCATAAGACTCCAAATCTAGATGAGATCATGGACAACGACGTCAGTTTGATCTGTATGACCAGTTTATGATAACACTCGGGTATAAGTAAAAAGATCGTCCAAGAACTTCTTGCTTATGTCCCCTGAGATATATGATGGGTCCATTGATCACAAAACAGCATACTAGGTACAGGTCTTCCCAGGAGCGCGATCTGAAGTTTACATCGACTTTGTGTAATCTTGCCTATGGAAGCACTACTCGAACGTTACTCATCATCTCAAATACTTGTTGAATACGTTATTCATATGCTTGCTAAGGTGGCATTATCAGGTTTCACTTTCGCGAAAAAAGGTTCGGATTTGACGAAAAGTCATAAAATCACGAAAGCAGATAGACTTTTCATGAATGGAAGATAATGATTTTAACGTGAAAATTTGCTCGTTTATCTGTTGGCATAAACTACCACAACTTAATTATCAGGTTTCGCGAAAAGTTATAAAAAAATCACGAATGCAGATAGACTTTTCATGAAAGCAAGATAATTATTTTAACATGAAAATTTGCTCGTTACTATGGTGTCATAAACTACCACAACTTTAAAATTATCAGGTTTCACGAAAACTTTCGCGAAAACAAAAATAGGATTTCACTAAAAGTTATAAAAAAAATCACGAATGCAGATAAACTTTTCATGAATGCAAGATAATTATTTTAACATGAAAATTTGCTCGTTACTTTGATGTCATAAACTACCACAACTAAATTATCAGGTTTCACGAAAACTTTCGCGAAAACAAAAATAGGATTTCACGAAAAATTATTTAAAAAAAACACGAACGCAGATATACTTTTCAAGATGCAAGATAATTATTTTAACATGAAAATTTGCTCGTTAATGCTACAAACTGCCACAGCATAACTGTTTAAATTTCATCATACCAATTAACTTTTCTTGAAAACAGTTAACGAAAACAAAGTGTCTCCGGGGCATCAAGAGGAGACGACATATATGGGGTTTTTCTCCGGTTCTGGGAAAATTGTTGATTTTTATATTGTGCAGTTTATATATGTTTTTGTTGTGGTTGTTGTTTTTAAAAAGGTTGTTATCGTTACTGTGGTAGCATAAACTACCACTACTTTTAAATTATCAGGTTTCAGGAAAACTTTCGCGAAAAAAAGGATCACGAAAAGTTATAAAAAACACGAATGCAGAGAGACTTTTCATGAATGCAAGATAATTATTTTAACATGAAAATGTGCTCGTTACTGCTTCAACTGCCACAGCATAACTGTTTCAATTTCATCATACCAATTAACTTTTCTTGAAAACAGTTAACTAAAACAAAGTGTCTCCTGGGCATCAAGAGGAGACGAGATATATGGGGTTTTTCTCCGGTTCTGGGAAAATTGTTGATTTTTGTGCAGTTTATATGATATGTTTTTGTTGTGTTTGTTGTTTTTAAAAAGGTTGTTATTATTTATCATAATATCATAATATTACATCAATAACATGTATTTACTTCAATAGTAAATTTAATATAATAGTTTATTTAGGTTGTTAAAGGGTGATGTGCAGGATTGATGAATGGAACAGATTTGCGAAAAGGGTTACTAATCAGTTGAATATTATTATTTGAAGTACAAATATTGATTTACACCAGAAATATTTCAAACCAATATTTAAAAAAAGATATATAAATGGTTTTTCCTATCCTATGCGACGCGTAAAGCCGCGGTGGTTTTTGGGATTGTCACGTGATCACTTTAACCAAAATACGCATTCGGTGTACCTTGTCGACTAATCGATCGCTAAATATAAAATGTATTTTTGTATAAGATTTCTTCAGCGGATTGTTTTCAGGTCCAGTAAAATGGTAAAATTAACCGAAAACTTCCCCCTGGGGGGTGAAATGTAGAGTTTAGTGAAAAGTACACGTAAGTGTTACATACATCGATAAAAAAGGTGTCTTCAGCTCGTCGAAAAGGAAAGAAAACTGATGTTGAACTATTGCAAATTTGTTCCCTTATATAGTACAGTGGAAAATGAAAATAAAAGTTGAATGTCTGAAAAATATTTGGAAACGTCGGCTATAATTGGAAGGTGCTGGAGCCCACATCACTATGGTGCGAAAATAAGCCTTATACGCTTTTAATAGGCTATATATAAACACCCTTAAGTGTGATTTCTGGTGAATGTTGACATATTTTTAAACCACGCTAGTATATGGCCAGTTTCCACCTTGAGCAAATACACATACTTTCCAGTCTCAGAAATGACATACACCCACGTTGATATAATGCGAAACGATGCTTTAAACGCGAAATGAACGATATTTTAAAAGTGAACAAAATAAAAAGAGAAATCCGTGTAGGATTCAAATCTTGATCGTCAGATTTTGGGAACAGTTTGTTTCAAACTTGTTTGAAATCACTTATTTAGATGTACTTGAAGAAATTACACTTGTAATGGTCGATCAAGCCACCAAAGGTCTATAAAGGATCATCTTATGAACTGCTTGGTGAGCACGACACAGTGTTGTTCATCTATTTATTTTCATAAACTGTGTAAGAGTCTAAGTCAGATGTAACCAACTCTTGTAAAATGGTAAATTTTAGACCCTACCAGATTGTCCGGACTCAAAGCCGGTACCAAGCCGAATTGATATTTATCCTCGGAAATACACGGAAAATAACGGTATTATCATAAATAAAATACATGTAGATATGTATACCAGCTTTGCAGAATACTAGTTTTATCAACCATACCCTAACCTACCCTATACTACCCTCACCCGTAACAGTACATTTTAAATATAATTACCGGTATAGCTTACTAGTGAACTTGTAATAATAAACCGACGAAATCTATAATGGTAATCATTTGAAACTAAACAGAGGTAAATGGGGTTGGGGGGGGGGGGGCTTTCAAGGCAAGATTATGTAGAAACTGTAAAAAAAGGTGTCTTAAGCTCGTCGAAAAGGTAAGAAAACTGATGTTCGACTATTGCAAATTTGTCCCCTATGATAGTACGCTCAAAATTAGTGTCGCAGAGCAATTTTAAGAAAGAGTAATTTTGTAAGAGAGTGTTTATGCCTAAATGTTAACATGCGAGTTATAACATGTTTTTTTCTCAATCAAATGTTTTCAGTAAACATCATTTTAATATGCAAGTGATTTTCAATGATAGCCAAAATTATGTATGTGGTTGCTGACATATTCAGTTGTTTAAGTGTGGTTGCAGACATATTTTGTTGTTGTTGTTGTTGTTGTTTATATAGTCAGGAATCAATGAAAGTCCATTTTTATTCCCGGATTAGAGTTGAAATTGTTAGGAAATAATGATACTCCAAATTGATTCCCGGTTAGAATTAAATGCTCTTAATTGCGCCATGGATTTCTAGGCAAATATTTAATTGCAACTGATGTTTGTTTTACTTCATTTTACATGTGTTACATTTATTTATCTGCAGTTTCTGTATTTTGCACCCTGTGTTTGAAATACTACATTGTTATAAGCTGTGTTATGGTGTCATGAAAATGTCTATAAATGTCATCTTGTTCAGATTTGTTACTAGGTTGTTAAATATTTTTCAATCATTTTACTATTTTTATCTTTAGTTTTGAATATTAAATAGTCATTAAATATCTAATAACGTTATAGAAAGATAATATTTATCCATTACACAATTGTTCACACCTTCCGTCCATATGTTTATATAAGGCTGCGTTTAGAGATGCGTTTTTCCCATATGTTTATATTGACAGAGAGGACATGGTTTTACGATAGCTGATAAAAGTGTTTAAAAATGCGTTTTTCAAAGATGTTATGTAAATTAATTTGGATTATTTTGGAACATTCTGGATTATAAAATAGTGTATTAATGTCAGAAAAAGGGGGAAATACTGGAGAAACAAAAGAAAAAGCGGAATATAAACGTTTACTCACTTTAACGTGAGTAGATTAATAATTATTATTCTATTATCTCATAATACGTAAAAACACAAACAAAAACTAGGATTAGGTCGTTGTATTCATCGGTAATATACATACAATTTTCAAATGTGTGTTAAGTCCAAGTGCATGTTGGGCAAAAACAAACTGTCCAAATGTAGGTTAAAATCAGTGGGCGGGCCTTGTAGCGTGCGAATCGTCCGAATGAATAGCTCTGGCGTTTAAACTGTCCAGCCGACGATCTCGAAAACTTCGACTACGGAGTACTAAGACTTTTGTGAATAATCGAGTAATACGACAGGATGGAGTCAGATTCTGTGCATACTTCGCACATATTTATGACCAGAAAGTTAATAGTACAGCAGTATCAGCAGCAAAACTGTGCGCAGTAACAGCAGTAACACTTTTTGCTGTAACAGCAGTCATAGCACGAACAGCAGTTATACTGCTGGCAGTAACAGCATCCTAACAGCAGAGAAACTGCTGGCAGTAACAGCAGTAACACTTTATTGGTTTGAAAGTGATCATAAATATAAAATGATGTTTTCATATCATGCCTTCTTTACAGCTGTATAAGACTTTTTCTGAATGTGGCTACTCTTAAAAATCATATTTCAGTTTTTATTAAATAGCCGCAGTGAGCTTGCACTACTGCTACTGCCAGCAGTGATAATGCTTGCATGGTTGAAGACTTTTATGGTTCAAATTTCCGATATATATGTGTTCTGTTTCATGAGCTTACGCTAACAGTTGTTGGTGCCATCAGTGACACTTCTTTTGTGCTGACGTTTTTACTCTTGTCACTGATCGTAAGTTATACAATAATATTTCTCTTCCTGCAGATATTAATCTCAGTAATATTTCTTACTACTTCATTTCCACGAACATGAGTAGCGCTACTACTGCCAAATATATAACTAATGTTCTACTGCGACTGTCAGCAGTATAAGTGTTGTTACTCCTGTTACTAGTGTCAAACCTGTAAACTGCTGTTACCGTCAGCAGTAGAATTGTTGTTACTGACAGTAACACCAAATGTTACTGCTATTACCGATTACTGTTCGTGTTTTGAAATACGGAAGACCAAGACGAGTAATACGACAGGATTAGGGAGTCAGATTAGCACAGCTATTTGTCCGCAACAAGGACTTTTCTATATATGAGATCTTCGTCCTTCGCGCACCACCCAGTTAGCATTCAAATCAATGCGGAAAATTTTCCTTCTATGTCTATATGCCAGCGACCAGAATCCTGTCGCAACTTTTAACGGCTTCAAATAGTTTTTAAACCCTATATATCTTTTAAAAACTTACATACATGGAAAGCTAATTCAAATTAGAATCAATATATGTGATACTTTTTAAGAAACTTGTTCGTTTATTATGAAAAAAACTTATAAACCTCCACACATGTCAGCAGTTTTTATGTATAAGTTATGACTGTGTAGTGTATCGATTTATAAAAGGGACGTTTTCATTGGTTAGCACATTAAAATCTACATGTACACGGCATTAACAATAGTAAGTTTAAAAGTGTTATTTTTGGAATATTTTTATTTGATTGATACTTTAGAGAATATTTATGTTTAATAACAACAAATGAACTTAGCAGTGCTGAAATGTTCAAGTTGCAGTGAAAAAAATGGGAATTTTAAGCAGTGCGATTTCCACCACAGTTTTGATCGTAACTGCTAGAGACGTAAAGGACAGACATCTGTAAAAGTCAGTGCTTGCAGTCGAATTATTGAGACTAGGAGTCAGATTATGGGCATGCTTCGGACATATTTCACAGTCTTGATACCGTCTCATTTTATCCTGTATACTTACGTTCCATACATGTATACATGTGTACATCGTAGATTTTGTCGTAAAGATCATTAAAAGGTGCATGAACATGTATCAGAGAGAAAATATTAGGTCGTATTGTAAAATACTCAAATTTAAAATATAAACTGTCCAAAACACAGCCTCCCCATTACACGGCCAAAAAGTAGAGAGGAAAGACGTCGGCGTTAACACACAACTAGTATATTAATTAAGGTGGAATGCGCCGATTTTTCAACATTCGAGTATTTTAATAAAAATTTGCATGCAGTAAATTGATCATATTTCCGATATGGAACTGAAGGTTTCGTTGAAATATCTGGATTTGTCTCAAAGATACAGGTCTTCAAAGATGGCCTCTAACGGCAGTTTAAGGACATGACGTCAAAATAACCGTAACTGAATGTTTTCTGCTATAAATTTGACGTCTTTTGAAGGTTTTTTTTCTGTTTTATCACTTTGTACTGAATTAAATTCTCTTTCCACTGAAGTGACTTTCATGTGTTTTCATCCACGATTTACGTGTGACGTTGCAGAAAAGCGGCGTTTCGACTTGAAAAATGACGTCGAGTTATGCTAAATTTTCGTCGCTTTTATTGGAATTACACAAAAATATGCTCAATTAAATTTTGATTTTTTTTGCATAATTCTTTTGCAAATTTTATTTTGAAAATATTTGACAAATAAAGGGGGGTCACCGACTTCATTTTTGCGTTTTTACGTCCTCGGTTACCCCTATACCTGTAACGTTCACAATAACATTTTAGTCGTTTACTGCATTGTTCTAACCATGAAATGTCGCTCCGTATTTCAAACTAGTGTTATTGTAATCTTGTAAACTATTCCTTTTTGATCATTGGTTCGAGCTTCAACAAGAAAATCATATCACATCACTTACCAGATTTTAGGCGGTAATCTTAAAAACAGCAAAAGTGACAACACCGAATCGAAGTACAAGACGACGTCCGCCACCCGACCTTAAACGACTGTTTTTGAATGAGAAAATACACATTATATCAAGTGCATTTGACATTTCAGAAATTGTCAGGTTCAGATTCAGAAAATGCAGCCTCCCAGCACAGCCAAAAGAAAAGAGGAAAAGAGAGAAAGTGTTTATACATGTCATTTGATAGATTCGACAAGCAAATAGATAGATATCTGTATTTCTGTCACGTGGGAAAGCGTAACATATTTACAATATAATCATATCGCCTTCGAATAGTTAGTGATATTGCCAAATTTTGGTTTAAAACAGTGCATATGATCATAAAACTAAATCTGCAGACCAGTCTAAAATCTAAATCATCTGATTGGCTGAAGTGGCGACTGCGAGCCCACTGAGAAAAGTATTACATTAACTTGCCCCAAGTTTATTATTAAAACTGAGAATGAAAACTAGTCTAAAATCTCAAGGATCTGATTTGCTGAAATGCCGGCTGGTCGCCATTTCAGCCAATTTAGATGCTTGAGATTTGCTTGAGATTTGAGAATGATAACCAATCTTAGTTTTGTGATCCTGTGTTCAGGTTCTAGAATGCAGCAACCTCACACTTGCCCCGTCAGCAATTAACCGTCCGCATAAATGAACACACACAAGTTGCATTGGTGAATTAATTCAACTCACATCTAAATTGGGGCGCGTCACGGGAAATGGTTACTACGGACAGTTGATGTCAATCTTTAAAATGACGTCATAAATTTTAGAAGACGACATTATTTATTTTACATTTCGCGGTAAAAATACCATTTTATTGTCAAAATGTCTAACAAAATCACATTTTAGTAATAAGAAAATGATGATAGTTTTAAGATCTTTCTAAATTTAGTAAAAACTAAAACTCTTTAAAAACCTTTTCCCGTGACATGCCCCAATTAATTTTACTACTTTTTCAGCGTACTCGAAATTCTTTATATGTTTTAATGGGTAAGAACTTATAATTAAAGACTATCTTTTTGTCCTCTAAAGCCTTCTTTCAAATGAAGAATACAGTAAATCAGGACTTAAGATTATAAGTTGCGGTATTTACCTTAAGTAGCTGCCTGCTCATCAATAACTGTGCTGATAATTTCCCACAGGCTAGTGGTGACTTCCGATACTCTAGCACAGACAGATAAGGATCTGTTCCTGCTTGTTTAGCTTTTTGAAAAGAGCTTTGATTGTTTTAACCGTTTTCCCCTAGACCATTACTTTGGGGATAGTCTGGGCTGGATGTTTTTTGCTCAAATTGGCAAATTCATGGAATTCTTGTGATGTGTACTTTCGAGAGTTGTCGCTATCGAGTGTTTGCACAATTCCATTACGATTTAAGAAGCCTTTTAATTTGTCAATGACAGTCAATGATTTTGTGTCAGGTAGCACGCTAGTCTAGATCAAAGTATCTACTATAATAGTCTACTTTGAGAATAAAATCAATATGTATTTATCAAGTAAAATACGTCAGTGGCAGCAATCTGCCCTGGACTGCCAGGTATGTCACTGGGCTGCATTGGCTTTTGCGTTAGCATTCTTGTGCTCCAAGTACAGACTTCCCAAAAGTTTCCAGACTGACGGACCTGTCTGGTAAAATTTGGACAGGTCTGACATGATTTCTTATGATATCATACCGAGTGTCAGACAAAATTTGAACTGCTTATTCCTTTTAATCATGTTTCAGTCAGACAGAATTTGTTTCGGTCAGACAGTTGTAAACCAAATTTGTCTTTGGTTATTACGCTTCAAAACCATCAATGTAGGTATTCAGTTTCTTTTGTCAGTGTAAGACACATCCCGTGTTGAGAACATTTCTCGGCCGTTTTCCCCGATCCACAAAATAAGGTAATTGTACTTGAATTCATTTGATGTCTTTTCCGAGAGGCCTTCAAATAAAACAGGGCCCAGGATCATAAAACAAAGAACTAAGATTGGATCCCATTCTCAAATCTCTAGCATCTGATTGGCTGAAATGGCAACCAGACGCTGTTTCAGCCAATCAGATGCTTGAGATTTGAGACTGGTCTCCTGATTTTGGTCACAGTGTTCTCTGAAACGCTTAAATGCTGTTGCAAGGTCTCTTGCTGCCCAGTCCATTATGGGGTTGTCCCGTGTTGAGAGGGAGAGAGAGAGAGAGAGAGAGAGAGAGAGAGAACATGAATATAAAGGATCAAGATTAATTAACTCTGTACTACATGATTGTCTATAATGTAAGGTCATCAGAGTTGTCTACCATGTAACATTTAGTTAGATAAATGACATATTAAAATATGCATGAGCCCAGTATATTATTAACGATATTCGTCAAGAATTTGCTATCTGGCTCTCAATGCTCGTAAAATTTCATAGTTTTCCGTCAGACACCATTTTCGTGGTTTCGTGGGTATGTAAATTAGTGAATCATGATTTTCTAAACCACGTCTAACTTCAAATCCTCATTTCGTGGAGGATTAAATTCGTGGATCAATCTGCCACAAAATCAACGAAAATTAGCACCCCTCGAATATTAATGATTTCATAGTTTCTGAATCTGAAATAACAAAATCTACCACGGTAGGCATATACAAATTGGTCGGCAATATTGCAACATAAAAGTTTTGATGTGTTTAATGAACAAATAGTGTAAACAGCAACCAAATACGACAAATATAACAATATTGCAGGCTCGGTTTGATTGAGCCAGTTCATGGACAGTAATAGAAACGCATATTATTGCCCACGCCGCCTAGGTCCCGGGTTGAGCGCAACATAATGAATTAAGGGCTTGCCACACTCCTCCCAATCATGTTCATCGATAAAAAGAAAATTATCAAAATCTCAATAATGGCAAAATGCCGTTCAATGAAACTTTGCACAAATGAATGTTACTAATGTATCTTGATTTTGCATACAGTAAGACACGTTAGAATAGTAAAGACAACAAGCTAGACCTTAAAATTCCTTAAAATTCTATTTACATAAGTTCACAAAAACTAAGCGATACAAAACATAATTATAAATTCCGACGTGAGTGCAATGTTACTGACAATAAAATGGTGTGTACTTTGTAAAAAAACGTTCAACTTAAAGAGAAATCAGTGATTGTCATCCGTTTACGCGACCAGGAAGCGACCAGAAAATTGAAGGTCAAACACACTTTTCCTAATATCTCGTAAAGTTGACATATGTAAGTCACGAGGACACAATTTTTTGTTGTACGTACCATATTACTTATGTGAGCATTTAAAATGATGTCCTGTGTTGTTTAGTTTTTGTAAATTTATGTAAATAGAAGTTGAGGGAATTTTTAGATCTCCCTATTTTTCGTTACTGTTCTAACGTGTCTTAACATCTGCAAAATAAAGATACATTTATAACATACATTTGTGCAAAGTTTCATTTAACGGCATTTTGCCGTTATTGAGATTTTAATAATTTTCTTTTTTATCGATGAACAGCATTGGGAGGAGTGTGGTAAGCCCTTAACAATGATATTTAATTCTATGGGATTGAAACAATTGTACCGCCTCCAAAAGTGAAGAAATTGAGGACAATTCAGTTGAAGTTATTTCCGGTAAAATTGATACCTGGTAGAAATGTTGAAGCCTGAAGGTGTTTTCGTGTAAATGGCATAGGTTTCTCATTCCACTCCTAAATCAATACAAAATTAGATAGGTGAATGCAATTAATTACACACAATCCATGAAGCGTGAAATTTAAAAGCAGTTTTATTTGCTTGCGATAAGACAATATGTCTCAGTATATTATATATCTTTGTCGTTATCAATCTTTGTCTAAGGGTTTCTTCAGTCACAGCAATAAACCGTGCGCATAAATGAATCTTGAGATTTTGGCAAAATCTTGGCCGTTAATATGGTCCCATTATTTTAGATATGGCTGGGCGGCGCTGACCGATTGGTGAATAATAAGTTAAAGGGTGTCCAAATAGCAATTTGTATTAAAAGTAAAATACAATTAAGTTGCCTTGGTGAATTATCCAACGTACCCAACACTCGACAAGCACACTAAATAAGTGAACATGTAACTGTGACCGGGCACCAAGGTTAGAAACTGAGCTTGGAAACAAGTGTCTGATTTAAGAATTCTTATTGGCTGAAACAAAATATATATTTATATAAATAGGTCTTTGGCTGAAACTGAGCAAAGTCTAAGAACTGACCAATTATGAGATCTGAGAATGGTTTTCGTTCTCAATTTATAATATTGGGACCAGAGCACATGGAGTTGAATCATAAAGATGACGGGAATAATACGGAATCATGAATTTTAGTCAGTAGTCGATTTACAGTGGATTAACAATACATGTGCAGACAACATTACGTCAGCATCGGCAGTTCTAATAGCGTTAACGGTGTTCCTTTTGGGACATTATTGTTTCGATCGACCTCTTGGGCTAGGCGAGACCACAAAATCGCGAAAATACCATGCGAGGTCGCGAAACAACGATTCAAAATAGCGAAACAACGATGCAAAATCGCGAAAACACGATGCATGGTCGAGAAAGTACGATAGGAGGGAGTGTTATTAATATAGCGCCTTCGCATCTTCCTTTCGCGATCTTACATCGTTGTTTCGCGATCTCGCGTCGTTGTTTCGAGCCCTCGCATCGTGTTTTCACGTTTTCGTGGTCTGTTTATGTTCTGTCTATGTAAACATATAGAATTGATGACAAAGTAGATCTTCGGGTGATTGTTTATATAATAGCAATATTTCTATGAATACATATTATTGTTATGGCCTGTTACTGTACACCTGCTTTCTTCCTTTGGCTGTGCGGGAACATTGGGGAAAATGCTTACATTAACTGTTGAGTTGAAATTAAAATTGTTTGTTCCGAAATTAGGAATTTTGTTAAGAGTTAAAAAATGAATTACATATCGTAAGGTTAAATGAAGATATCTAAAAGTGAATTTCTTTGTTTGTTTTTATTTATCCCAAATTGAACACCTTATACCGTTGTGACGTTCCATACTCCCAAATATACCTCTCTATTTTGAATATGGCTGGTTTTCCATGTATCCGACTGCGACTGCGCTGTGCGATTGCGATTGTGTCATCCGTGCATCGCAGACGGAACCCCTTTTCCATGTATCTGATCCGACTTCGCGATTTTATTCTTTTCATGTGAATATTTGACAAGGCAACGTGTTCGTGATGTTAGACGAATTTAATCATACCCTCTTTTTAATGGCCGGTATTTGTTTGGCCAAACGTTTTAAACGAAAACGTACTCATAGATGGTGGGTCAGACGTATATATCATCCGAAATCGGATTAATTATGGCACCTATTATCACTTAGTGCATCTTTGTATTCTTTCCTAGTACAGTCATATAATACAGGGTTCTCCCTGATTAGTGCAATCAATTTTTCGCAATTATTCTGATCGTTTAATTTAGATTTCATGGTGATTTTTGGAAAGATGTTGTCCGTCTATCCGATTGCGCTGAAAAGAACGCTACAGCATCCGTTCTTTTTCTGGCGACGGATAGACGGACAGCGCAGACGGATACATGGAAAACAACTCATTGATAATATAGGCATCCGATCTTGTGTCCGTTTCTTTTCCAATCGCAGTCGGACAGCGCAGACGCAAAACGGACACATGGAAAACCAGCCTATATCCGAAGGGATACGATCGCATTCGTCTTTGCACGTGACCACAAACACCCAATCACTGCATTTTTTAAAATTTCAAACAATATAGCTGCTGTGTTTTTGTAATTGGAAATTATTTATTTTTCTGGACATTTGTTAATACATTTCAGGTAAGTGCACTTTCATTAGATTGTTTTCTTTCATAGCGATACTAAGTTTTGATGTATGCAAACGATTATATTTTTATAAATTATTGCCCCGTTATACACCACAGGTGTACGGCATGTTGGACCCAGTCAAACCCCCTTTCCCTCACACTACTACCCTCCCTTGAAGAAAAAAAGCTCTACAGAAATTATTTTATTATATATTTTATATTATAACATAAAAAACAATAAAAAAAATTCTGTAGAGCTTTTTTTTCTTCAAGGGAAGGTAGTAGTGTGAGGGAAAGGGGGTTTGACTGGGTCCAACATGGCGTACACCTGTGTTATACAGTGTTATACACCATATGATATCACCTGATTACCTGATGCACGGGTTATATTTGTTACATGTTTTGACGTGTCATTTGTCAGCTTAAGGCGATTCATTCGTGCACACCATACAGTTTTAGTTATGATGAGCTGTGTTGTTGTTGTTGTTTGTTTGTTTTTTTTTCAAAAAAACTTTTTAAACCTTGACAATAATTTCAAAACACTGCACAGATACCATCGCACAAGATTTACAGTGTTATACATGTAGAGATGAAATTGTTCTATAGGTAAACACAAGTGGGCATGATTTGCATGCTTTTTGCATGTGTGAGTGACCTAATGGGACTATGGATGATGTGTTTGGATATTGGTTTATAAGAGCATTATTTTCAAGTCATTCTGAACAAGTAAATCTGGTTGGCCCTAGATGGAACATTGAACTGGATACTTTTGGATTTATTTGAGCGGAAAATGCTTTGTTTTGACACCCGGATTAGACAACATAGCAGGTACCACATTTTATGACTTTTCTAACAAAATTCTTTTTTTTTCCAACAATTGTCTCCTGTAATTATCAATATGCATCTGTTTATAACAATATAATGACAATTTTTTTTGAAAAATTAAATAAAACAACAACGATTATTTTATTTTCACACCACATCAGCAAAAGTGTATTGTGTGAAAGAATGAATTACCTTAATCATGACTTAAATAACAGTAATAGCTTTGCCCAAATAATTGCTTAATGTATTTTTTATTATTTATTTTCAATTAATGTAAATGTCTTTTGTTTTTGTTTTCTAATAATGTAGAAAATTAGGGCTGGCTGCATGAACTGCTCCATAAATATCATGCTTTTATTCTTAACCATACAAAGTCACTCGTATACACAAAACCATATACATGTTATAGTATACTATGGCTTAAAACTTTTTAACGTGTTAGGTTTTTACTTTTTTGCACGTTGTTAGGTCACTCCTGGGTGGACTGGGTAGCCTGGAAGCCCTAACACCTTCTCTTTTACTAACCCCACGCATGGCCATAATATATCTGAAAAGGAATGGTAGCCATTATAATAAAAGAAGAAAAAAATATGGAGAATAGTTTGAGAATCCTGATTTGCAGTGGAGGAACAAGAGCAGCATCCTGGAAAGACGTAAGCTACTTATAAGAGTTTCGATTGTTTCAGATAGTTTGAGCTTCCTGATGTGCAGAAGAAGTGGGGCAGAGCCGAATTTTACAGTTTTCTGCATATCATATGAATCATAAATGGGATTTTCAGCCTTATTATTGTTTTTAAACAATTTTATATTTAGAATTAGAATTTTGACCACGTGTATCGATCACGTGATGTTAAAAAGCTTAATCCTATTGGTTAGATCGATCATATGACCTGAGCTGTGCTAATTGTACTACAGCGGGATAGGAAAATTATTCCGCGGAAGTAGTTCCATGTGCAAGCAGCAAGATAAGATTTTTCAGTTAGTTTCGTCATGTTTTGAACATTTTAATCTTTTTTATTTTTTACTGCGATTAGGATTTATTGGTGCAACGGTAATTGCTTAATGTATTATTCTTATCGAATCAGTTTAGAATCGTGTCAGTCAGGGATTCTATTGTTAAATTCCGAGTCACATTTTCGCCTGTCTGGTTTCAAAAAAGGTTGAGACTGTTAGTTTGCGCGCTACTAGTTTCTGTATTTAAATATTGCATGACTCTTAAATAGTGATTTTTATCTACAGTTATCACAGCACAGCACCGGCGAGATAGTGAAGTGTATGAGTACCAGTTAACCATTATAATAGAAGAAAAAAAGAAGAATAGTTTGAGAATCCTGATTTGCAGTGGAGGAACAAGAGCGGCATCTTTGAAAGACGTAAGGTACTTATATGTGTTTCGATTTTTTCAAATAGTTTGAGCTTCCTGATGTGCAGTAGAGGTGAAGCAGAGTGAATTTTACACAATTCTGCATCTTATATGTACCAAAAACGTGATTAAAAGCCTTATTGTTTTTTTATAAAATTTTATATTTAGAATTAGAATTTTGATCTTGTATCGATCACGTGATGTTAAAAAGCTAAATTTATTTGTTGAATAGGTCATATGACCCGAGCTGTTAGAATTGTACTGTAGCGGAATATGAAAATAAGTCCGCGAAAGTAGATCCATGTGTCGATCACGTGATGTTAAAAAGCTAAATCCTATTGGTTAGATAGGTCAAATGACCTGAGCTTTTCTAATTGTACTGAAACGGATATAAAATTAGTCCGCGAAAGTAGTTCCTAGTACAAGCAGCTAGATTTGATTTTTAGTTTTGTCACGTTTTGACCATTTCAATGTTTTATTTTTTACTGGTATTAGGATTAATTAATGCAAAGGTAATTGCTTAATGTAGTATTCTTATCGAATCACCTTAGAATCGTTCTAGTCGGAGATTCTATCGTTAAATTCCGAGTCACCTATTTCGTCTGTCTGGTTTTTAAAAAAAAAACAACAACATTAGAATGTTAGTCTGCGCGCTGAGTCTAAAATGGTGATTGTTATTTGCAGTTATCACAGCACAGCACCGGCGAGTTGGTGAAGTGTAATTGAGTACAGGTTAAACATTATTATAGAAGAAAAAAGAATAGTTTGAGAATCCTGAGGTGCAGTGGAGGAACAAGAGAAGCGTCCTGGAAAGACGTAAGCTACTTATAAGTGTTTCGATTGTTTCAGATAGTTTGAGCTTCCTGATGTGCAGTAGAGGTGAAGCAGAGTAGAATTTTACAGTCTTCTGCATATCATATGTATCATAAACGTGATTAAAGTCTTTTTTATTTTGTTTAATAGAATTTGATGTTTAGAATTAGAATTTTGATCACATGTACCGATCACGTGATGTTAAAAAGCTAAATTTTATTGGTTAGATAGGTCATATGACCTGAGCTGTTGTAATTGTACTAGGCTAATTACTTGTAAATAGTCAGACAATGGCTGACACTAAATAGTCACAATTTTTTTGCCTTTTGGGGGCATGAAATGGCTAGTATGGCCTGAAAGGAACATGTTAAGTAAATGAAATGCTTTTACTGACACACTGATAGCAAATTTATGTTTGGAAATGCAGTATATGAAAAAAGGCCCTGGTTTTAGGACGGCATATGCAAAACAGTTTTGAAGTTCACAGAAGTGAAAAAAACAGACCACCGGTTTCAAGGTGTCAAATCTCTGTTAATTGATACATGACCCCTACTTTTCTTGCTGGAAATGGACAGTAGAAACAATTAGCTTTAAAAGCATGTAAGTTAGCCCTTATTAAAATGGTAGCAGCTATGATTGCCAGCCTTTTGAAACATGTCATGTTTACTATAGTTTATATAGGGAAGTCTATTTACAGGTCTTACACCACTACAGAGGTATAGGAAAATTAGTCCGTGAAAGTAGTTCCTAGTGCAAGCAGTTAGGTAAGATTTTCAGATAGTTTTTCTGTCATGATTTGACCATTTCAATCTTTTATTTTTTACTGAGATTAGGATTTATTAATGCAAAGGTAATTGTTTAATGTAGTATTTTTATCAAATCAGTTTTGAATCGTTTCAGTCAGGGTTTCTATTGTTAAATTCCGAGTCACATTTTTCGCCTGTCTGGTTTCAAAAAAAAGTTGAGACTATTTGCGCGCTACTAGTTTCTGTATTTGGTGATTGTTATTTGCAGCTATCACAGCACAGCATCGGCGAGTTAACCATTATGATAGAATAGATGAAAAGGGAACTTGGAAAGCCGCCGAACATGACAAATATGAAAATATTGCAGGCTCGGTTTGATTGGGCCTGTTTATGGAAAGTAATGAAAATGCATATTACTTCCCTCGCCGCCTACCCCCAGGTTGAGGGCAACTGAATATTTACAGCAATGTGCAGTACAATTTTGATCCGTCCGAAACGATGAAATGCATATGGCGGTGAACATGGAACCTTTATTAAAAAGAAAAAGAAGAATAGTTGGACAATTCTGATATGCAGTGGAGGAACACGAGCAGCATCTTGGAAAGACGTAAGCTACTTATATAAATGTTTTGATTGTTCCAAATAGTTAGAGTTTCCAGATGTGCAGCAGAGGAGCAGCAGAGTCGAATTTAACATTTGCCTGCCTCTATTATGTAGCAGAAAGTAGTTTTAAGCCTTATTCTATTTATAGAACTTTATATACAGAATTGGAAGAATTTTTTACATGTACATCATGCGATGTTAAATATCTAAATCCTATTGGTTAGATAGGTCATATGATCTGAGCTTTTGTCAGTTTTTTTTTCTTTTGCGATAAAGGGAAATTAGTCCGCGAAAGTAGTTCCAAATTCAGTCAGTGTTTGGTCACGTTTTTACCATTTAAATAGTTGTATTATTCTTCAACTAGGTTGAGGATTTATAGATGCTAAGGTAATTGCTTTATCGAATCAGTTTAGAATCGATTTCAGTCCATCTTTCTTTTCCAAGTCGCACGTTTTCGCGAGTCTAGTTTAAAAAAATTGACTTTCAGTCTACGCGCTCCCAGTTTCTGTATAAACATCTTGCATGAGTTTTAAAAGGTAATTGGTATTTGCAGTTAAAACAGCACAACACCGTCGAGTAAGTGAAATGTATGTGTTTCAGAAAATGAATGATAGCCATAATAATAAAAGAAAAAGATGAAAAAAGTAGAAGAAGAAGAATGGTTTAACAATCCTGATGTGCAGTGGAGGAACAAGGGCAGCATCCTGGAAAGACGTAAGTTACTTATAAGTGTTTCGATTGGTTTAGATAGTTAGGTCTTCCTGATATGCAGTAGGGGTAAAGAAGAGCCGAATTTTACAGTTTTCTGCGTCTCATATGTACCAAGAAGTGGTTGTTTGCCTTATTCTTTTAAAGAATTATATATACAGAAAAAAGTTTGATCACATGAACATCATGTGCTGTTAAATAGATAAATCCTATTGGTTAGAATTGTCCTATGATCTGAACTGTTGTCAGTGTTTTTCCTGCAGCGGGAAAGGAAAATTAGTCCACGAAAGTAGTTCCAAGTGCAAGTTGCTAGATAAGATTTTCAGTTAGTGTTTGGTCTCGTTTTGACCATTTAAAATAGTTTTAAATATATATTTTTAATCTAGGATTAGGAATTATTGATGCTTAGGTCATTGCTTAATGTAGTTGTCTTATCGATTTAGTTTAGAATCCTTTTAGTCCTTTATATTTTTTTGGAAATTCTGAGGCGCACATTTACGCGAGTCTGGTTTCGAAAAAGTTGACGTTTAGTCTTGTGTGCTCCCAGTTTCTGTATAAACATCTTGCATGAATCTTAAAAGGTTATTGATATTTGCATTTAGAACAGCACAACACCGGCGAGTTAGTGAAATGCATATGTATCTGAAAACGAATGTTCGCCTTTATTATAGAAGAGAAGAGGAAAGAAAGAAAAGAAAAAAGTTAAAGAATCCTTATGTGCAGTGGAGAAACACGAGCAGCATCCTGGAAAGACGTAAGCATCATAAAAATGTTCTGATTGTTTCAAAATGATACTTTTTTGCGTCTTATATGTAGCTGACAGAAACGTGGGTTTATGCCTTATTCTTTTTATTGCATTTTATATACATAAGTAGAGGTTTGATCACATGTATATCACGTGATGTTAAATAGCCGGATCCTATTTGTTAGAAATGTCATGTGATCGAGCTGCTGTTTCTTTTTCTGCATCGGGAAAGGAAAACTAGTCCGCGAAAGTAGTTCCAAATTCAAAATTCCAGATAAGATTTTCAGTCAATGTTTGGTCACGTTTTGACCATTTAAATAGTTGTATTATTCTTCAACTAGGTTGAGGATATATTGATGCTAAGGTAATTGCTCTATCGAATCAGTTTAGAATCGATTTCGGTCCATCTTTCTTTTCTATTCCAAGTCGCACGTTTTCGCGAGTCTGGTTTCAAACAATTTGACCTTCAGTCTACGCGCTCCCAGTTTCGGTATAAACATCTTGCATGAGTCTTAAAAGGTAAATGGTATTTGCAGTTAAAACAGCACAACACCGTCGAGTTAGTGAAATGTATGTGTTTCAGAAAATGAATGATAGCCATAATAATAAAAGAAACGGATGAAAAAAAGAAGAATGGATTAACAATCCTGATGTGCAGTGGAGGAACAAGGGCAGCATCCTGGAAAGACGTAAGTTACTTACAAGTGTTTCGATTGGTTTAGATAGTTTGATCTTCCTGATATGCAGTAGAGGTAAAGAAGAGCCGAATTTTACAGTTTTCTGCGTCTCATATGTACCAAAAAGTGGTTGTTTGCCTTATTCTTTTATAGAATTATATATACAGAAAAGAGTTTGATCACACGAACATCATGTGTTGTTAAATAGATAAATCCTATTGGTTAGAATTGTCCTATGATCTGAACTGTTGTCAGTGTTTTTCCTGCGGCGGGAAAGGAAAATTAGTCCGTGAAAGTAGTTCCAAGTGCAAGTTGCTAGATAAGATTTTCAGTTAAGGGTTTGGTCTCGTTTTGACCATTTAAAATAGTTTAAATATATATTTTTAATCTAGGATTAGGAATTATTGATGCTTAGGTCATTGCTCAATGTAGTTTTCGTATCGATTTAGTTTAGAATCCTTTTAGTCCTTTATTTTTATTTTTTTTTTGGAAATTCTGAGGCGCACATTTACGCGAGTCTGGTTTCGAAAAAGTTGACGTTTTGTCTTGTGTGCTCCCAGTTTCTGTATAAACATCTTGCATGAATCTTAAAAGGTTATTGATATTTGCATTTATAACAGCACAACACCGGCGAGTTAGTGAAATGTATGTGTATCTGAAAACGAATGTTCGCCTTTATTATAGAAGAGAAGAGGAAAGAAAGAAAAGAAAAAAAAGAGTTAAAGAATCCTTATGTGCAGTGGAGGGACATGAGCAGCATCCTGGAAAGACGTAAGCAACATATAAATGTTCTGATTGTCTCAAAATGATACTTTTTTGCGTCTTATATGTAGCTAAAAGAAACGTGGGTTTATGCCTTTTTTATTGAATTTTATATACATAAGTAGAGTTTGATCACATGTACATCACGTGATGTTAAATAGCCAGATCCTATTCGTAAGAAATGTCATGTGACCTGAGCTGCTGTCTCTTTTTCTGCAGCGGGAAAGGAAAATTAGTCCGTGAAAGTAGTTCCAAGTGCAAGTTGCTAGATAAGATTCTAAGTTCTGTTTGACACGTTTTGACCACTTCAATCTTTTAAAAATATTTACTGGGATGAGGATATATTGATGCTTAAGTAATTGCTTAAAGTAGTTTTCTGATCGAATTAGTTTAGAATCGTTTCAGTCGGTTATTTTATTGCAAATTCTGAGCCACATGTTTTTTGTGAGTCTAGTTACAAACAAGTTGACTTTTAGTCCGTGCGTTGTATTAACATCTTGCATGAGTCAAACATTGAGATTGTTATTTGCAGTTATTTCAGCACAGCAAGGGCGAGTTAGTGTGTGTATCAGAAAATGAATGTAAGCCATTATAATAGAAGAAAAAGAAGAAGAGTTGTTCGAGAATCCTGAGAACCCTCGTGTGCAGTGGAGGAACAAGAGCAGCATCCTGGAATGATGTAAGCTAATTTTAAGTTTTTTCCATTGAATCAGGTAGTTTAAGCTTCTGATGTGTAGAAGAGGTAAAGCAGAGTCGAATGTTATAGTTTTCTGCGTTTTTAATGGAATATTGTTCTTCTTTAAAGTTGTTTGTTCTGTTCACCAAGCTTTGTTTTCCTAGCATCCTTCTGCTAGCAACTTGCCGATGGTAACCGTTGTGTCATGATATATATGTTTTTCTAATATCTTTATTTGTTTTCTTTCGTTAAGGATTTATTTTCATGTTAACGCTGTTCATGTTTTGAACTGTATTTAATTTGTTTTTTGTTTTTTTCAGATAACAGCTGCAACTTATAAAGGTAGGAAATGTTCAGGAAAGTATATTCTTTTGTTCTTTAAAACTTGGGGGAAAACGCATCTTTATTTTTTTTCTCCTTTTTTTTCATTTTCTCATATCTTTGTATACGTTGTTTTTAGATAATTTTATTTTAACAAAGTTCAGTCTTTTAGTGTTTTCAGATACTAGCTGCAACAGATGCAGAATGAAGAGGCGCACAAAAGGAAAGTATTTTTCTCTTGTTCTTTAAAACTTTTCTATGGGGGTTAACGCATCTTTGTTGTTTTTTTTCTTTTCTTCACATCTTTGTTTACATGCTTTTTTAAATTTTATTTCATTTGAACACTTTTCAGTTTTCTTAATGTTTGTTTTTTCAGATAATATATGCAACAGATAGAGATAGGAAATGCCCAGGAAGGTAATTTCCTTTTGTTCTTTAAAACTTTTCTATGGGGAGAAACGCATCTTTGTTTGTTTTCTACGTTTTTCATTGTTTACATATTTTTGTAAACATTATTTTTTTAGATACATTTCATTTTAATACAGTTCAGTCTTTTAGTGTTTTTCAGATATCAGCTGCAAAAGTTTCAGAAAAAAGAGGCGCAGAAAAGGAACATATTTTTCTCATGTTCTTAAAAACTTTTCTATGTGGCTTGGGGGGGGGGCGGCATATCTTTTTTTGTTTTCTACTTTATTTTCTTTGTTTTCACATCTTTGTTTACATGTTGTTGTTGTTGTTTTTTAATTTCATTTGAACAGTTTTCAGTTTTGTTAATGTTTCTTTTTACAGATACAGGTAGGAAATGCTTAGGCAGGTATTTTCTTTTGTTCTTTAAAACTTTTCTATGGGGGGAAACGCATCTTTGTTTTTTACTTTTTTCATTGTTTTGACATATTTCTTTACATTGTGTTTTTTCCTTTAATATTAATTTCATGTAAATACTGTTCGTTCTTGTTTTCAGATAACAGCTGCAACAGATACATTTAGGAAATGGTCATGAAAGTATTTTTGTTCTTTAAAACTTTTCTATTGGCGGAAGCGCATCTTTATTTGTTTTCTACTTTTTTCATTGTTTCCATATATTGTAAAAGTTGTTTTTAGATTAATTTTATTTTAACAAAGTTCATTCTTTTATTGTTTTCAGAAACCAGCTGCACAAGTATTTTTCTCTTGTTCTTTAAAACTTTTCTGTGGAGGATAACGCATCTTTGTTTGTTTGTTTTTTTCTTTTTTCACATCTTTGTTTACATGCTTTTTTTAAAATTTAATTTCATTTGAACACTGTTCAGCTTTGTTAAAGTTTTTTTTTCAGATAACATCTGCAACAGATACAGGTAGGAAATTTTCAGGAAAGTAAGAGGCGCCGAAAAGAAAAGTAAAGTATTTTTCTGTTGTTCTTTAAAACTTTTCTATAGGGGGAAACGCATATTTCATTGTTTTCTACTTTTTTTCATTGTTTTGACATCTTTGTTGAAATGATTTTTTTAAATTAAATTTAATTTGAACAGTGTTCAGTTTTGTTACTGTTTTTTTTTTTCAGATAACATCTGCAACAGATACAGGTAGGAAATGTTCAGGAAAGTATTTTCTTTTGTTCTTTCAAACTTTTCTATGGGGGGAACGCATCTTAATTTGTTTTCTTCTTTTTTCATTGTTTCCATATCTTTGTAAACATTGTTTTTATATAATTTCATTTTAACACAGTTCAGTCTTTTAGTTTTTTTCAGATACCGGCTGCAACAGATATAGAAAAAAGAGGCGCAGAAAAGGAAAGTATTTTTCTCTTGTTCTTAAAAACTTTTTTATGAGGGGAAACGCATCTTTTCTTTGTTTTCTACTTTTCTTTCATTGTTTTTACATCTTTGTTTATATGTTGTTTTTTTTAATTTAATTTAAACAGTTTTCAGTTTTGTTAATGTTTCTTTTTTCAGATACCAGCTGCAACAGATACAGAAAAAAGAGGAAAGTATTTTCTTTTGTTCTTTAAAACTTTTCTATGGGGTTAAACGCATCTTTGTTTGTTTTCTACTCTTTTTTCATTGTTTTGATATCTTTGTTTAAGGGCTTTTTTAAATTGAATTTCATTTCAACACTGCTCAGCTTTGTTAATGTTTTTTCCAGATAACAGCTGCAACAGATACAGGTAGGAAATGATCAGGAAAGTATTTTTCTTTTGTTCTTTAAAACGTTTCTATGGGGGAAACGCATCTTTATTTGTTTTCTACTTTGTTTTCATTGTTCCAATATCTTTGTAAACATTGTTTTTTAAAATAAATTTCATTTTAACTCAGTTCAGTCTTTTAGTGTTTTACAGATACCAGCTGCAACAGATACAGAAAAAAGAGGCGCAGAAAAGGAAAGTATTTTTCTCTTGTTCTTTAAAACTTTTTTATGTGTGTGGGGGGCATATCCTTCTTTGTTTTCTACTTTTCTTTCATTGTTTTTACATCTTTGTTTACATGTTCTGTTTTTTTTAAATATCATTTAAACAGTTTTCAGTTTTGTTAATGTTTCTTTTTTCAGATAACAGCTGCAACAGATAGAGGTAGGAAATGCTTAAAGTATTTTCTTTTGTTCTTTGAAACTTTTCTATGGGGTTAAACGCATCTTTGTTTGTTTTCTACTCTTTTTTCATTGTTTTGACATCATTGTTAACAGGCTTTTTTTAAAATCGAATTTCATTTGTACATTGTTCAGCTTTGTTAATTTTTTTTCAGATAACAGCTGCAACAGAATCAGGAAATGATCAGGAAAGTATTTTCTTTTGTTCTTTAAAACTTTTCAATGGGGGGTGGACGCATCTTTATTTGTTTTCTACTTTTATTCATTGTTTCCATATCTTTGTAAAAGTTGTTTTTAGATTAATTTTATTTTAACAAAGTTCAGTCTTTTAGTGTTTTTCAGATACCAGCTGAAACAGATACAGAAAGAAGCACAGAAAAGGAAAGTATTTTTCTCTTGTTCTTGAAACGCATCTTTCTTTGTTTACTCCTATTTTCATTGTTTTGACATCTCTGTTTACATGTTTTTTTTTATTTTTATTTGAACAGTGTTCAGTTTCGTTAATTTCTTTCAGATAACACCTGCAACAGATACAGGTATGAAGTGCCTGGGAAAGTATTTTCTTGTGTTCTATAAAACTTTTCTATGGGAGGAAACGCATCTTTATTTGTTTTCTTTTTTTTTCATTGTTCCCATATCTTTGTAAATGTTGTTTTAAGATTAATTTTATTTTAACAAAGTTCAGTCTTTTAGTGTTTTGCAGATTCCAGCTGCAACAGAAAGAAGATGCGCAGAAAAGGAAAGTATTTTTCTTTTGTTCTTTACGTTTTGTCTATGGGGGAAACGCATCTTTGTTTGTTTTCTACTTTTTTCATTGTTTTGATATCTTTGTTTACATGTTTTTTTAAATTTTAATTTCAATTGAAAAGGGTTCAGCTTTGTTAATGTTTTTTTCCAGATAACAGCTGCAACAGATACAGGTAGGAAATGGTCAGGAAAGTATTTTGTTTTGTTCTTTAAAACGTTTCTATGAGGAAACGCATCTTTATTTGTTTTCTACTTTGTTTTCATTGTTCCAATATCTTTATAAACATTGTTTTTAGATAAATTTCATTTTAACACAGTTCAGTCTTTTAGTGTTTTTCAGATACCATCTGCAACAGATACAGAAAAAGAGGCGCAGAAAAGGAAAGTCTTTTTCTGTTGTTCTAAAAAAAAATTATGTGGGGGGCATATCCTTCTTTGTTTTCTACTTTTCTTTCATTGTTTTTACATCTTTGTTCACATTTTTTTTTTATTTCATTTGAACAGTTTTCAGTTTTGTAAATGTTTCTTTTTTCAGATAACAGCTGCAACAGATAGCGATAGCAAATGCTTAGGAAAGTATTTTCTTTTGTTCTTTAAAACTTTTCTATGGGGTTAAACGCATCTTTTTTGTTTTCTACTCTTTTTTCATTGTTTTGATATCTTTGTTTACAGGCTTTTTTAAATTGAATTTCATTTCAACACTGCTCAGCTTTGTTTATGTTTTTTTCAGATAACAGCTGCAACGGATACAGGTAGGAAATGATCAGAAAAGTATTTTCTTGTGTTCTTTAAAAGTTTCTATGGGGGAAACGCATCTTTGTTTGTTTTCTACTCTTTTTTCATTGTTTTGACATCTTTGTTAACAGGCTTTTTTAAAATTGAATTTCATTTGTACATTGTTCAGCTTTGTTAATTTTTTTCAGATAACAGCTGCAACAGAAACAGGTAGGAAATGGTCAGGAAAGTATTTTCTTTTGTTCTTTAAAACTTTTCCATGGGGAGGACGCATCTTTATTTGTTTTCTACTTTTTTTCATTGTTTCCATATCTTTGTAAAAGTTGTTTTTAGATTAATTTTATTTTAACAAAGTTCAGTCTTTTAGTGTTTTTCAGATACCAGCTGCAACAGATACAGAATGAAGAAGCACAGAAAAGGAAAGTATTTTTCTCTTGTTCTTGAAAGTCATCTCTTTGTTTTCTCCTCTTTTCATTGTTTTGACATCTTTGTTTACATGTTTTTTTAATTTATTTTTATTTGAACAGTGTTCAGTTTCGTTAATTTCTTTCAGATAACACCTGCAACAGATACAGGTATGAAGTGCCTGGGAAAGTATTTTCTTGTGTTCTATAAAACTTTTCTATGGGAGGAAACGCATCTTTATTTGTTTTTTTGTTCCCATATCTTTGTAAATGTTGTTTTAAGATTAATTTTAACAAAGTTCAGTCTTTTAGTGTTTTTCAGATTCCTGCTGCAACAGAAAGAAGATGCGCAGAAAAGGAAAGTATTTTTCTGTTGTTCTTTAAAAACATTTTCTATGGGGGGGGACGCATCTTTGTTTGTTTTCTACTTTTTTTCATTGTTTTGATACCTTTGTTTACATGTTTTATTTATTTTAATTTCAATTGAAACGTGTTCAGCTTTGTAAATATTTTTTTCTAGATAACTGCTGCAACAGATACTGGTAATAAATGGTCAGGAAAGTATTTTCTTTTGTTCTTTAAAACGTTTCTATCGGGGAAACGCATCTTTATTTGTTTTCTACTTTGTTTTCATTGTTCCAATATCTTTGTAAACATTGTGGGTTTTTTTTAGATAAATTTCATTTTAACTCAGTTCAGTCTTTTAGTGTTTTTCAGATACCAGCTGCAACAGATACAGAAAAAAGAGGCGCAGAAAAGGAAAGTATTTTTCTCTTGTCCTTAAACTTTTTTATGTGGAGGGGGATGTATATCCTTCTTTGTTTTCTACTTTTCTTTCATTATTTTTACATCTTTGTTTACATGTTGTTGTTTTTTTAATTTCATTTGAACAGTTTTCAGTTTTGTTAATGTTTCTTTTTTCAGATAACAGCTGCAACAGATAGAGGTAGGAAATGCTTAGGAAAGTATTTTCTTTTGTTCTTTAAAACTTTTCTATGAGGTTAAACGCATCTTTGTTTGTTTTCTACTCTGTTTTCATTGTTTGGACATCTTTGTTAACAGGCTTTTTAAAATTGAATTTCATTTGTACATTGTTCAGCTTTGTTGTTGTTGTTTTTTTTTCAGATAACAGCTGCAACAGAATCAGGTAGGAAATGGTCAGGAAAGTATTTTCTTTTGTTCTTTAAAACTTTTCTATAGGGGGGACGCATCTTTGTTTTCTACTTTTTTTCATTGTTAACATATCTTTGTAAAAGTTGTTTTAGATTAATTTTATTTTAACTAAGTTCAGTCTTTTAGTGTTTTTCAGATACCATCTGCAACAGATACAGAAAAAAGAAGCACAGAAAAGGAAAGTATTTTTCTCTTGTTCTTGAAACGCATCTTTCTTTTTTCTCCTTTTTTCATTGTTTTGACATCTTTGTTTACATGTTTGTTTTTAATTTATTTTTATTTGAACAGTGTTCAGTTTCGTTAAATTCTTTCAGATAACACCTGCAACAGATACAGGTATGAAATGCCTGGGAAAGTATTCTTTAATTGTTTTCTACTTTTTTCATTGTTCCCATATCTTTGTAAATGTTGCTTTAAGATTAATTTTATTTTAACAAAGTTCAGTCTTTTACTGGTTTTCAGATTCCAGCTGCAACAGAATGAAGATGCGCAGAAAGGAAAGTATTTATCTGTTGTTCTATAAATTTTTTCTATGGGGGGATGCATCTTTGTTTGTTTTCTACCTTTTTTTCATTGTTTTGATATCTTTGTTTACATGTTGTTTTTTTTTATTTTAATTTCAATTGAAAAGTGTTCAGTTTTGTAAATGTTTTTATCAGATAACAACTGCAACAGATAGAGAAAGGAGAGTTGCACGAACGCATCTTTATTTGTTGTTTATTTTATTGTTCCCATTGCATGTTTGCATTTCTTTTATTAACCACTGTTTAGTTTTTAGTGTTTTAGATACCAGCGGTAACATATAGAGAAAGAAGAGGCGCAGTCAAACTTTAAAAGAAAAGTATTTTTTAACTTTATGCTGGGGGAAACTATTATTATTTGTTCTGTTGTTTTTTATTGTTCCCATGTCTTTGTTTGCATTGTTTTTAAACATGTTCAGTTTGTTAGTGTTTTTCAGAAAACAGCTGCAACAGATACAGATAAAGGGCCATAGCCAAACATTAAAAGGAAGTATTATTCTTTTGTTGCATTGTTTTTAATAATAATATCATTTAAACACTGAATGGATTTTAAAGTGTCTTTCAGATAACAGCTGAAATAGATACAGAGATGTTGTTTTCAGGTAACTGCAGCAGACACGGGAAGAAAAGGCTCAGTCCGCTTGTTGGTTCCTTATTTCTTGGTTTAGGATTTGTTTTCACAATATATTTTATTTGCTCTTTCATTTCAGTTATATGGTATGCTCCCTGTAGTTGTCATTAAGATACAGAACGCAGAAATGCCGGAAATATGGAAACTATATTGGGTAGTCGTTGTCTGATGTTTTAGCTGTACCTTGATCACTCTTTTCAATCGTTTTCAAACAATGATTTACAACAGTTTTCTTAACAAAATATGTAAAGCTGATTATTTTATTTAGAGGTTGTCGACATTGCGAAAAGTGGTAAAAATGGTCATATATTGTCATTGTAGAAGATCGTAGAGACCTTCAATCAAGATCCAAGATTGTGGATGGACACCCCTCGGCCAAGTAATGATGTCTAACAATGCCAATGAAGGTAAGATGGTAATTTTTTTTTATTTGTAAGTAATGAAATATCAGTTTTACATATATTATGTTACGAAAACTGATAATGATGTAAATCGGTGTTACTAGTTATAAAAGCACAAGCTTTACAGCTAAAACTGATTTCTTTCAAGAATGTGAACAGTGGTGAAGATGATCTTCAATCAAGATACAAGATTGTGGATGGACCCCGCCATGTCAAGATTGTGGAAAGTGGTAAAGATGACCTTCAATCAAGATCCAGGATTTTGGATGGACACCCCTCGGCCAAGTAGTGATGTCTAACAATGCCAATGAAGGTAAGATGGTTAGTTTGTTTATTTAAAAGTAATCCAAGCTATTGCTTTGGCATAAACCTCTATTTTTCTTATGGAGGACTGGCAGCAATTTCTTTATTGTGTTTGGCTGTATAGCATGTTACTTTATAACTAGTAACAACGATTAACATAAGTTTTCATAAAATAAAATATGTAAAACTTATTATTTTTAGAGGCTCTCAACTTTGTGGAAAGTGGTAAAGACGACCAATCAAGATCTAAGATTGTGGATGGACACCCCTCGCTCAAGTAGTGATGTCTTACCATGCCAAAGAAGGTAAATGTATAACTATATAAATGTATTAAGTCTTACTCTAGTTTCTATTGTTGACCTCGTGACATGTCTTATGTGACTAATGTAAACCGAAATCTGCCTGCACAGCCAGGTCTAGCTTTTTCTCTTAAATCAATAGTAAAAACCACCCTATCATTATTTATACGGACCATCGAAATACGTTCGAAACTTGTTGCAAGTTAAAACTGCAATTCTAGTTTGCTTTTGATTCTTACTTTGATTGTGGTGAAAAAAAAGAAACTGATTATGAGAGTAGTTAGTTTGCTTATTTTTAAGTAATTCAAGTTATTGCTTTGGCGTAAACATCTATATATTCACCTATGGACGACTGGCAGCAACTTCTTCATTCTGTTTAGCTGTAAAGCATGTGCTTTAATAATTAGTAACGCCGATTTACATCATTATCAGTTTTCTTAACATATGGAGAACTGATTATTTAATTTAGATGCTGTAAACAGTGGTAAGGATGACCTTCAATAAAGAACCAAGATTGTGGATGGACACCCCTCTGTCAAGTAGTGATGTCTTCCATGCCAACGAAGGTAAGATGTATAGAGTCTTATTCTAGTTTCTATTTTTGACCTCGAGACATGCCTTCTGTGACTAATGTAGACCGAGATCTGCCTGCACAGCCAGGTTTACCTTTTTATCTTAAATCAAAAGTAAAAAGCACCGCATCATTATGTATACGGACCATCGAAATACGTTTGAAAATTGTTGCAAGTTAAAACTGCACATTCTGGTTCGATTTTGCTGGTTGCTTTGAATGTGGTAAAAATAGAAACTGATCGTGTGGATAATTAATCAGTTTGGTATTTTTAAGTAACTTAAGCTATAGCTTTGGCACAACATATTCAAATATGGAGGACTGGCAGCAACTTCTTCATTCCGTTTAGCTGTATATCATGTGCTTTTATAACTAGTAACAACGATTTACATCAGCTTTCATAACAAAACATATGTAAAACTGATTATTTCATTTAGATGCTGTGAACAGTGGTAAAGATGACCTTCAATCAAGAACCAAGATTGTGGATGGACATCCCTCTGTCAAGTAAAGATATATCCATGCCAACGAAGGTAAGATTTATAAAGTCTTACTCTATTGTTGACCTCTAGACACGCCTTATGTAACTGTAGCCTGCACAGCCAGATCTAACTCAGTAGTAAAAACCACCAAATCATTATTTATACTGACCGTCAAAAGACAACATATGGGTGTTGCACTGATGGAAACTGATAAAATTTTATATATGGTGCGGAAGTAACGTGTACACATTTGCAATTTAGAGTAATTTAATATAACACGATACAAAAACTTGTATAAACTTTCACTTTCGGATAATTTAGTTCTAGTAGACTATTTCTGGTGCCACAAGTTTTGTCAATCATTTTAATCTGGTAGTAATTATTACTAATTTGCCTGTGAGATATATCCATCCTTGTCAGGCATTGAATACGTTTGGTATAGCTTTATTGCATGAGTTTGTAAGAAAAAACATTATTTTGATTGTATTTCAGGATTACTCCGTGTGAGAGAAGATGGCTATTCTAGAATAACTCCGTGTGAGGGAAGACGATTATTCCAGGATTACTCCCTGTTGGGGAAGATGACTATTTCAGAATTACTCCGTATGAGGGAAGATGACTATTCCAGGATTACTCCGTGTGAGGAAAGATAACTATTCCGTGTGAGGGAAGAGAGTTAAGGACATAAGGTTGCTTGTGTCGGCCAAAAAAACATATACTAAACATTGTGAATAAACTTTGTGATAATGTAAACTGAAAAGATCATGAAACCATTATTCCAGAAGATTGTGAATGAAGAGACATTATTTTGAACAGACAAGAGGAATTTAAAGCCATCCGATGGAAATATTTGACAGTTCGAAATGTGAAATTTACAATCGTGTAGTGAAATTGACCAGTGTACAACCTTACCGTGGTACAGTGGATGAATTCATGCCCGGTAACTCTAGATTTACTTTCTGATCATTGGAGGAATCAAACATCATATCTGAGATTGAGTGTAGGAGTTACTGGGATAATAAGATTGTAGTGCATAGTGTCATTCCTAATACAACTGTGAAGCAGGACATTTAAGGAGCTTAATGTTTAAGACATTAGGCCCAAAGATTATAAAACTGAAAATGGAAACTAATCTCAAATCTCAAGCATCTGATTGGTTGAAATGGCGACCAGTCGCCATTTCAACCAATCAGATGCTTGAGATTAAACACCAGTTCAAAACAATGTTTCATAATTATTAGATGTGCAGGGTTTTATATTTATATATATTTATGTATATGCCTACATATACTTTAAAGAAATAAGAAACGCAACTTCTTTATATGTCACATTTATTTCGTGTTTGAGGAAGTTGTGTTTCTAAATTCTATTAGTTAATTATTTCTTCATGTAATATTGTAAAGCTCCATCAATATATGTCTTTATATGCTAATGGACAAAAGTCTTGTCCGATCTGCAACTCTCAACACACCACTCTTCTGCCAGAGCTGACTCAAATTCCAAAATTCTTTTTTTCATTGGATGCAAATAATTGACCTCATTGCATCGATACCAAATTTATGAGTGTGCGAGAAAAACTTCATTCGTTTAAAAGAAATTTCGGAAAGTCATACCGGACAAGACTTTTGTCCACGGGTATATACATATATGTGTGTGTGTGTGTGTGTGTGTGTGTGTGTGCGTGTGTGTGTGTGTGTAGTTAAAGCAAGTAGAGACCCACCTTCTTTAAACACGACGTTTATTTCGTGTTTAAAGAAGTTGTTTCTAATTTCTTTAAGTTAATTAGTTCTACATGTAATATTGTAATGCCGCATCAATTTTTGTGAATCATACCTTTAAATACGTGTATATTTATATGTGTTTATAGAAACAACTTCTTTAAACGCGACATTATATTTCGTGTTTAATGAAGTTTTGCTTCTCATTTTTTAAGTATATAAGGTCTACATGTAATATTGTAATGCCACATCAATTTTTGTGGATCATACCTTTAAATATGTGTATTTATATATGTATATAAAGAAAATAGACGCAACTTCTTTAAACACGACATTTATTTCGTGTTTAAAGCAGTTGTGTTTCTAATTTCTTTAAGTATATTAGTTCTACATGTTATATAGTAAACATACTTTTTGCAGACGTTTATTGTTTATTTTTAATAATGTATGCTAGGATTAGATTTATATACATGTACAATATTGTAAAGGAGCTTACGGGAGATGAGGCCCGACATCTAGTGGTACAAGATATTGACAAACGGGTAGAGGTTTCTGCTTTTTTTTTCCACAAAAAGGGTGGGTTTTATGTTTCAGTTTTTCCTCGGCGAGTCGACCACGTCCGTAGGCTTCTATATTTGAGTATGCATTTTGTTGCTCAGTTTTGTATTGTTACACATCGTATTTGCATCAAGTTTAAGTGATAAACTCAAAATATATTTGTCGCTTATATATCGTTTTTGTACTATATATGTCATATTTTATGAAGTTCAAGGGATGTCTCACAATATATGCGACACTCGCAAATCGCAACAGAAATTGAGTTGTTTATTTGTGTGTAAGAAATGTAGTTAGTACTTGCATAATTAATTACCAATAAATAAATAATATTTATGCGTTATTTTTATACCTTTGTTGTTTATTAGTGTGTAAGAAATATAGTTAGTGCTTGCTTAATTATTTACCAATAAAAATATGTATGCGTTATTTTATACCTTTGTTGTTTATTAGTTTGTAAGAAATATAGTTAATATGTGAATACTTATTTACCAATAAATAAATATTTAATGCGTTACTATAAACATTGTTGTTTTTGTTTAAAGGTTTTGTCCAATCCCCAAACTATTCTCGGTCAAGTTTAGAGGACTAGAAACACACATACAAGCCTGCATTCCGTTCCGGGTACAGGGGCTGGGTTTTATTCCGAGTAACCGACCTGTAACAGAGCAGCGCTTTGCTTTGTGCAGAGGTTGTATGTGTGGTAATATTTGGAAAACAACCCAAAGCCACATGGCCATATACAGAGATATCAACCACGCGTGTATCTGAAGTCCGCCATTGCCTATAACTCCGTCCACATACCCCGTCGAGCCGAACCTAGAGCTCGAGACAAGTCAGCACGACCCAAACAAGCCTAGAGTCGCCGGGCGCGCAACAATATTTCAGAAATTCTGTGTTTAAATAAACAATTATTACATGTAATTACTCTTTAGAATGGTGATCTAAAGAGTCACCATGGTTTAGCAACAACTACTTGTACTGCGATAAATAGAACTTAACTATATGGAGATGTGCAAACTTACTGTGATAGTTATGTGCAAGTCACTCGTTTTATACGATTTTTATCGTTCGTGCAAACAGCCTAGATCTAGATCTAGATCAACTGGCAGCACAATCTTTTGATCAGGATCTGCACTGTTTGCTTCTTGGTAAAAAAAAACAAAGAATCAAAGAGCGAACGGTGAGGATCTTGATCAGACGGCACGGATGTGCTGGCTGATCTGGATCTACAGTGTTCGCCCATGTCATAAAGGAATATCTTTAGATTTAAGTGCTTAAAAAATGTCTATTTAAATATTTTAATGTTATATGTGTATTTTACCTGAAATAACGTGTATAAGTTAGATGCACAATCGGACTGTTTAAATATAAAGTCGATGATTAAAGAAAACTGCCAAAATCGTTTCATAATTATTTTACTACACTTTTTGCTATTGCAAGATTGCAACTAAAATGGATTATAACTGTAAAATTCGTAATAAAGAAATAGATGAAACATGGAACTTTGAAAGCCACCGAACACGACAAATGACAAAATGTTGCAGACTCGGTTTGAAATAGCCTGTAAATAGACTGCAAGGAAGCGGTAAGAAAGCAGATTTTGCATTTACAGAAAACAATTTTCAAAAAGAAGCTACCATATAGTTTGTAGGCAGTTCTAATTTATCACTACTCCTCAAAATGTAGAATAATAGTTGTATTATCCTTTTACTCCATGGCTTACATTTACATGGGTAACCAGTGTAGATTCGGATCAGCCTGCACATCCATTCAGTTTGATCTAAATTGACACTGTTTTTCTTTTGGTCAGAAATAAATATAGGAACTAAAATCTGACAAAATCACATAACCTGATCAGAATATGCAGGTTGGTCTACACAGGGAATAGAAGTCATATTCCGTGATGAGTCACGTTGTGAAAGCAGAATGTGGTGCTGATTTAAGATCTATGTATGATACTTAAAGCTTTTTATAACGAACAATAACAAGGAAAGTAACATTACGAATATGTCGTGAAACAAAATTATAACATCTTAAGGGCTTGCCACACTCCTCCCAACCCTATTCATCGATATAAAGAAAATTATTTGTAGTTTCAATGAAAGCGACGAAAATTTAGCTAAACTCGACGTCTTTTTTTCAGGTCGAAACGCCGCTTTTCTGCAACGTCATACGTAAATCTTGGATGAAAGCTCATGAAAGTTACATTAGTGAAAGGCAAATTTAATTTTGTACAAAATTTAAAAAACAAGAAACGGAACCTTAAAAGACTACAAAGTTATAGCAGAAACCATTCAGTTACGGTTATTTTGACGTCATGTCCAAAGACTGCCGTTAGTGGCCATCTTTGAGGAGCTGTATCTTTGAGACTAATCCAGATATTTTGACGAAATATTCAGTTCCATATCGGAAATCTGATCAATTTACCGCATGCAAATTTTCATTAAAATACTCGAAAGTTGAAAATTCGGCGCATTCCACCTTAAGCAAATATAAAAAATAATTAAAAAATAAAATTATGAAATGGAAACATGTAATAGCTGATATGATCTAAATGAAAACTGCCGCGGACATACATGTATATGTGCACAGCTAATATCAACTAGGTTTAAACGCTCGCAGCTCGGTGCTTTGAAAATGCAAAATTTTAGGTTGATTAGGAACATCCATATCTGATCACATATACGATACTTGTTAAGATTAGGCCTAGACACCAAATTGGGGTGACATGACGCGAATTATCCTTTTAATTGACATCAGACAAATACAGTACTATAGTCCGATTTTACGCATTGAGCCGTGAATGTACTTTTGTATTTATAGATTTTTGGAATATTCCACAAAATAGGGAAGTTAGATATTCCCATCATAGCTCATAATGTTAAAATTGAACACTATGTAACATGAGGCTTCATGGCCGTGGGAGTAACGCACCAGATTTGAAACATTTTGGCAAAAGGGTTAAGTGTTCGAATAACATGAGGGGGATTTATTTTTTCTGTTTCTTTATATCATTTTTTTCCAAAATGCATTCATGTAGACACCGACAAAAATTCCATTAACATGTCGCGATTGAAGCTTATTCAAACACAGTTTTCGGACAAAAAATGGTGCAAATTCATTTTGAATTTTTAATAAAGGGGTTAAGGGGTCACGGCAAGCTGCTGAACAAAATATATTGTTATACATAGGAATGAACATCAACACAATTAAACGGGAATTGCAAAACAATAAATAAAATCATATCATATGAACTAAATTAAAATTAAAAAATGCATATGAAGTGAAAAAATCAAAAAAATCTTACTGTTACTGGATTCGAACGTGCAATGTTTTGCATCACAGCCCGAGTTCTTTACCCACTGAGCTAATACATCAGACAATATATGCTAACATGTTTTAATGTCGTATAAGTTAACTTAACGGTAACTGTAAATTGACGCACTTTACCTATTAAGGATTATAACAGTGGACTTGTCCGAAAGGTCACAGCTCACGGGTCAAAATCGAACTATAGTTACCAAAATCATTAGTGAAAATACATTGCCACTGAACGTGCAATCGAAACACAAGAACCATAAAGTGCAATTAACACCCAGAGATCATCTACATTCGTTAATCTCCTGTCGCGCTCAGCTAACTGAATGTATCGATGTCTGTCTTCAGAGTTACGGTAGTAGACATTAATTATTGGAGCGGCGAGGCTATAACTATGCTAATGGACAAAAGTCTTGTCCGGTAGGAATATTGAAACTTTTTGCATGCCAACTTTCAACACATTACTTTTCTATCAGTACTGGCTTAAATTCCGAATTTTTTTTTCATGGAATGCACATAAATGTCTTCTTTCTATTGATACTAAATTTATGCCGGTAGTAATGTGTTGAAAATTGGTATTTTGGTGTTTACTCGGTTACAGATTTATATATTATGAAAAACACATACCGGACAAGACTTTTGTCCATAAGTATAGTATAGGCCTATGGCTGCTTGTTGAAATATTATGCGACGGCGGCCGCCGCTTCTGCCGTCCCTCTGACCACGCAGGCCTATGCCGAATGGGTTGAAAAGTCTTCATTTATTTATAAATTTTAATATTTACAATTTGTCAAATAGTCTAGTCCTATTATTCAACATTTTTTATTCATTTTAATGTTATTTACATTTCTTTTTATGGCAGTTAACACTGACATTAAATATAAAATATAGGTAACTTATCATTATAAATGTTTCAGTTGAAAGATGCATGCATTCCTCCATTTAAAGATTCGGATTGCGGTTGAAATGACAGAGGGGTTAAAATGTCTTGCTTTAAGATCGACTAAAACCTAATTAACAACTTTACTGTGTTAAGAAATTGTTTGCAAATTTCTAAAGCCCCATGTGTTTTTGTTGTAGAATGTTCTTCTCTTAAAGGTGAATATTGTACACCATACTTGTACTGTCTCACCCGCCACGGTGACTTGCACATTCACCGGAAGTGTAGTTGACAGTTCAAAACTTGTAATGGGACAGGAATGTAATTTCGATTCGTTTTGGATTTAAAGTGTAAATTGTTCTGAATGGATTTATAATGAGACAGTAGTTTAAAGTCGGATTATATTTTAAAGCCAAAGGTATAAATATTTTGTCCTAAGCAACGTTTTTGTAAAGGTAAAATAGACGAAACTTTCGTAAGCGAAACTGTCATGTATGCAACAGGTATCACCCAGGTGTTTACCAGGTGTTTAACTTTTGAAAAGTTTGTGTCGGTTTTTTAGATGCATTTTAACCTATTTACTCTATATAATGTTAATAATACAATTGTCACCCTAATATGAGTTTGATTTATTAAACTTTAAGAATAGTGCGTTTGAGTCTTGGCTTTTGTGGTCAATGCCATACTAAGGCTGTACAACTTCCTCTGCTTGGAGTCTAGATTTTACTATCAAAGCTTGTAGAGGCCCAAGGCCCCTATTCGAAGTGTGTTATGTATGCTGTTTGAGGAATTGATGGATTCATCAAATGACAATTGCTATGCTTTTGAAATAGGAGTTAATCTTCCAGACACTTATCCGGGCTAACTATTATCAACAGTGATTGTGAGGAGGTTGCTCTTACCTCCATTTTGGGCAAAACTATTTAATTTTCATGGGATTTTGGCCAGAAATTAGCATGATACTACCCTAAGACTGCCCCAGGCAAATCCACTTTCTGAAAATCTTGCAACCAATTCTGTATATAGTACAATTACCCATTAACAATGCATATTGATCAGGCTAAACAAGGTAAACACTGCCTTATTTCCTACTGCAAATTAATGTGTGTGTAAACATAATCAGAATCAGGGTTTTGACAATTAATAATAAATGACACACAATAGAGATAATTTATTTTTCTCAGACAACAGACAATTTTAGAAAGATTGCACCAGTTACGCCACTAGGCATTTATGAGACCTGTGTCTAGGCTACTGTCCTTTGGTGGAGACCCTTTAGAGTCTCAAGTTAAACAAGGTCCATGCTGCACACTATGGAAAAGATTGACTGGCACCTGTATCATCCTGGGCACACAGACTTCAAACTATAGTTTAACTCAGTTTTGACTGGAAGCTAGTCCAGGACCTGTCATATAAAAGCTATAATATATTATTATGTGTTATTTTATTGATACAATTAAATCTGGTAGTATCTATTTCAAAGAAGTATGCACAAACATTGAACTGCATCATCAAAGGTTCTCCTATTATCCCTTTACGCGATTGATATGACTTACATGTATATTATTTGTATCTAATTTGTGAGCAGAGTCGATCCAGATCACCCAGTCACTGTTAGTTTCAATAGTTATTTTTGACCAGGAATGGACAAGTGAAAATCCTTATCAGACTACATGGATGTGCAGACCGATCTGGATCTAGACTGATTGCACTTGGGATATAAGCCATAACCCAGTCGAGTAATAGATTATATAGAATTTATACATTTCTGCAAAGTGCACAGTTTAAACTAACAACATGATAACCAGTCTGGCTTTCTTGACATATGGGAATAAAACTGTTCAAACTGTCATTTCTTTGACATTAATAATTAATTATGTGAGGTAACTCATGCTGTCTCTGTTGATAATGTTATTTGATGAACGATTTCTTAATTGATCAAGATTTGTTATTGGAAAACAATGGGGACATTGATTTGTAAAAAAGAACTTGTGTCGGCTGTAATTTTATTTATCCATGTACAGTTATGTAGAGTATTAGACCCCAGACCTTTTTCTAAGATGCTCATGGTCAGACCCGTTCTCGTTTTAGAAAAAGAACTTCTAATGAGAATTGAAAATTTTTATATAAGCACAGTAAAGATAGAAAAAAAGTATCTAGGTTAATATATTGTTAATCATGTGTTATGTCTTAAAAATGAACTGATTTGAAATTCCAAAATATCAAAACTATGGGATGGTGAACCGAGGATTAAGGTCTTTGTGGACATGTCAAGATATAATATCCTAATTTAATGTAGGGACTTTGTGGCAAACACAAAGAATGATAGAATGTTGTAAGCCAAAAGCCAATATAATTATATACAACCTTTTTAACCCTTTTCTCCATATAATATACATGTAGACCAGTTTTATTGCTTGTGTGACCAGTGTAGATCTAGATCAGATGACAAAGATGTGCTGGCTGATCTAGCTGATCTACACTTTACTCCCAGATGATATTTATGGAGTAAAGGGTTAACAAAATTGCATTTTTGCTGCCCTTAATGTCTTTCTGTAAAACGGTGTTGAAATCATTAATTTCCTAGTTCAGTGTTGTTGTACTGTTCACATGCATGCCTAAACAAGACTAAAAGATTTATTGGTGATTGACCGTGTGCAGTATTATTGTTACGCATTAAGTTGTAGCTCAATCACGCATTTTATCCATTTTATCGTTATCACGAATGTATTGAATTTCTATACCCTCAGGTCATTCCTACTGTCAAAATTTACCCAGACTACCTGTGTGTCAACTGACTGTTGACTCGCACCTTTAGGACAAATATTTCAATTGCGAATAAAAATTGGCCACATAACATAGCAGTTGGTCAAGTGTACCAATGTAATCACTTAATTCCTTTATATGACTTGTTAATTTAAGGTAATTATCTGTAATGATTCAATGTAATATACTACATGTAGAATAGTAACATGAAGCTAATTTTTATTTTGATCCAGAACAGTTTTTTACATGAAGCTGGCCATGTAACTTTTTGTTATTCTTTTAACCCTTTATTCCATTAATACATATTGCATGTGCCACCAGTTTTATTGCAGGTGCCACCAGTCTATGCCTTGACCAGCTGGCTCACCCATGCCATGTGATCTGATCTAGACTGGTCACACATTAGTCAGATATACACATAACCTAATGAATCTAAAAGCAGAAAGTGTAGATCCTGACCAGATGGCATGGGATAACAATCATAACAGCCATCACATGGAGTTTAGGGTTAAAGTGCGCTAATTCTAAAATTTAGTTTATTAACCCTTTACTCCAGGGATATGACTGTTATCCTTGACGGAAAAGTGTAGGTCCAGATCAGCCGGGACATCATTTCTGTCTGATCAAGTTCTACAATGTTTGCTTTTGACTTTGGCCAAGAAGTGACCAGTGTAGATCAAGATCAGATGAGAAAGATTCAAAGATGTGGCCACTGATCTTGATCGACACTGGGTGCTTGCACGGCAAAACCCATACATATGAAGTAAAGGGTTATTGATGCTCCAGGACTAATCTATTGGTAAGGTCATGAGAAATTCATGCATGAACCTTACAAATTGCCTACACTTGATCAAAGTATTTACTTTTGTCATAAAATAGGATTTATGATAACTATTTATTGGAAGAAAAATGGATTAATTTGATAAACGTCAGTATAGTGTAGGTAAGAAAGGAGTTAGAATGCCATTAGTTTTATCTTTGGAAGCATAAGTTAAAATTTAAGGAATTTGGTAAGGATATCTTAGATAAATAAAAACTTGTCTGTTTTGTATATTGCAGTGCAGATATCACAACCTCTTATTAAAGATAAATTATCTTAGATAATTTCTGCCTTATATTTTCCTTTCATAAATTTTTGTCCTCTTTTTCATCTTTTGTAAAAATGTATGTCATTGTAGGAAATATATGCCCGAAAAAATGCTGAATGCAAATACATAAATAATAAGAAAATCAGGGGGTTAACATTTTTGTGCTATTTATATAATCCATTATTTGACCATAGTGTGTCTGAGATGGTCTTGGAAGCACACAATTTTTCGAAGTCTTGGGCATTTTTGTTCATTTTCATAATCATATACCTGTGATAGTTAACAAACAACCTACAAAGTTTCATTAAAGTCTCAAAAAGATTTTCAAAATGTTTTCTGAAATGGCCAGTTTTGAAGCATATTATCCACCAGAATAAATGCTTTGAACTGACATGAGCATAGCATTGGTCACATTTCCAGCCAATGTAGAATTAGATCAGCCTGCCAAAATCTGCAATCTGAGCAGGGTCTTCACTGATCACTATTTACTTAATGAAGTTAGTTGATAAATCTGAAAATTGCCTATTGGAATGCGAATTGAAAGATTGATGAGCCAATTTATATATCAAGTGGGTAAATGCATTACCTTACAGAAATAAAGCAGAAACATTGCATGCAATCAACATAGTCAAGACTTAACATACTTTCTCCGTACTTAGTCCATAATTCATATTATATGGGTTTTATTGATGGTGCAACCAGAGTATATCTAGATCAGCTGGCACATCCATGCAATCTGATCTGGATGTGCACTTTTTCGCTTCATGGTTTAGAAATAAGCTAATGAATCTGAAAGCAACCTGTGTAGATCCTGATCAGATGGCACAAATGTGCCTGCAGATATAGATCTACACTGTTCTGCCATGCCATAACAGTCATTTCTACATGTATGGACTAAAGGTTACATTTCACTTATAGCTGTGTCTTTGATAGGAGATGGCTTATCAATCAAGGCAGATGGCAGGCCCATCGCGCGATGTGTCTTACCAACAAATGGCAGGACCAGCCTACCCTGCACATCAAGTGGGGTATCCTCCCAGAGAAATGCCACCACCTGCCTACCTTCCCAGAGAAATGCAGGCACCCGGTTACCCTCCTAGAGAAATGCAGGCACCTGCCTACCCGCCCAGAGAAATAAACTATAGCCAACAACCAAATACATATCCTTCACCAAATCCATCCCAGCGGAGTCAGCGCACGGAGCGGTCACAGTCACAGAAAAGTGTTCACAGCCGAGCTTCAATGAGGAGCACCAATGGAATCCCAGATATGGAATGTAAGTTGGAAATCAGTTGTACATGTTAAGTCTGTCTGATCTGGATTTACACTGGTCGCTTCTTGGTCAGAAATATCCTAATAAATTTAAAAGCAAACAGTGTAAATCCTGATCAGATGGCATGGATGTTCATGTTGATCTGGATCTACACTGTTTCAAGTCATATCAATTCTATGGAGTAAAGGGTTATCACATGGGCAAATATTGTAGATCCAGATCACCCTGAACATTTGTGCCATCTGATCACATTTAAGTTATAGGCAGAGTACACAAAAAGATTAAGGACCGTGAGTAAATGTTTACTTCCCATTTTAACAACTGAAAGATGCTAAAATATCTAACAGAAAACAGACCCACTTTTGTTAGGCAAAGAAGCATTTTCAATTTTTATTGTATATAAAAAAAACCAACAATTCGATTTATGCTACATTGTTATATCAGAGCTCTTTATACCTTACATTTCTACGATTTGTTACCAGTTTAAACAAAATAAATTAATCAGATATTAGCATATACACACAACTCATATGATCAACATGTGTTCAATCGATGTGTGGATAATTCTCATTTACATATATATAACTGTGTTTGTTTATAAAAGTTGATCATTTCCTTCATACATTACTGTATTTAGCATTGATGGATAAACCAATTGTTTGTGCTGTGGATTATTTTGGTAGGTGAAAGTTTCATTCTTGGAGATGAGGAATTTGTTGGAACATTCCAATAGAGCCTTTAATCTTTCAAAAGTTGATCTGGATCTACACGAATTGCTTTTAAAAAGAAATAATCTAATGAATTTAATGCTTAGACTGCATAGATGTACAGGCTGATGTGTGTCTACTCAGGTTGAACATATGTAAGCTGTATCTGTGGAATAAAGAGAAAAGGCCGCTGTTAAGCCTGTTACAGTTTCTTAGGTATGCAATCAGATCAGGACCTGCAAAGTTGGCTTCATGGTCAGAAATAACCTAAATGATCAAAAAGCAAACAGTGTGGATCTGGATCAGACTGAACAGATATGCAGATTGATCTAGATCTACACTGTTTGCATATGGGATATAAAATGTTAAAGCTTTTATAAACACAGATTTTCCAGTCTTGTGCAAGTGTACAAGTGTGTTGTGACATGTAGGACCCATGTATGATTAGATAACCATAATAACAGGAAGAACATAACTGATAAAAAAATCATCATAAAGCTCCACTAAATATAAACAGAAAGTTTACATGCACTTAGATGTATTGAGCATTTTTTAATGTTTCAGCCCGCAGTTTAGAGGCTTCACACATACTGGATCAGCTTCGGAAAGAGATTGTGTTCCTGACGGGAGGACGGGACAGGAAGGGGGGACCACTCCTGATATTCCCTCCACACCGGAATGAGTACTTTGAACCCAGTGACATCACAGCATGTCTGAAATACCTGTTTCAAATACCCAGGTATGTAGTGGAACCCGTTTATTTGAATAAATTGCTTTCCTAGAGGCCCAATTAGAAGATTGTGAGGGAAAAGTCACTGGTAATATTCATGCTTTATAATAGCAAATTGTTCTAGGTATAAAGAAACATCCATTTAACATTCTTTAGGTACATGGTAATGTCGTATGTTCTCAACTCTTTATTGCAATAATGGTATAACACCTTCTTATTTCAATGCAACTTATATAGTTTTGCAGTAAGGTTATGATCTGTTAAAAAAACATGGTGTTCTTATGTGCAAGACCAAAATGGAAAATCCAGTCCCAGGAGTCCTGGGCCAGGACAAATGTGTTTGTTTAGTTTGGTGTCTGTTAAGTGATGGCTTGAGAAACAGATTTTTGAACCATACACATGATAAAAGCAATATTATTCCCTTTAGGTGATGCTCTTACCAAAGAAAGAATGCTATTCAACATACCTTTTTGATAACATTGCATGACTGTTTTGACTGTTTCTCGACTGCCAATTATTTAGCATTATCTGTAATTCAGCCATATTTAAATAATTATATATAAACTTTAAATATTTATTTCTTATGACATCATGTACTATTGTGAATCAAAACTGTATAGGGGTCAAGGTGAGAATTGACAGAATTATGCACTTTTTATGCCCCCGCCATGAAATGGCGACGGGCATTAAGAGTTGCTCCTGTCCGTCCGTCCTTCCGTCCGTCTGTCCGTCCGTCCGTCCGTCCGTCCGTCCGAAATTCTCGTGAACGCAACTCCTCCTAAACTACTGGTGGGAATTTCATGAAACTTTACCACAATGCTTGGCTTGATATGTAGTTGTGCATGAAGGTGGGGTTTCGCTCTTACATGTTCCGTTCAGAAGTTATGGCCCTTTGATACTTCCATTTACATTAGTTTTAACAGGAATATATCTTGTGAACGCAACTCCTCCTAAACTACTGGTGGGAATTTAATGAAACTTTACCACAATGCTTGGCTTGATATGTAGTTGTGCATGAAGGTGGGGTTTCGCTCTTACGTGTTCCGTTCAGAAGTTATGGCCCTTTGATACTTCCATTTACATTAGTTTTAATAGGAATATATCTTGTGAACGCAACTTCTCCTTAACTACTGGTGTGAATTTAATGAAACTTTACCACAATGCTTGGCTTGATATGTAGTTGTGCATGAAGGTGGGGTTTCGCTCTTACATGTTCTGTTCAGAAGTTATGGCCCTTTGATACTTCCATTTACATTAGTTTTAATAGGAATATATTTGTGAACGCAACTCCTCCTAAACTACTGGTGGGAATTTAATAAAACTTTACCACAATGCTTGGCCTGATATGTTGTTGTGCATAAAGGCGGGGTTTTGCTCTTACATGTTCTGTTCAAAAGTTATGGCCCTTTGATAATTTCATTTACATTAGTTTTATTCTTATATTTTGTGTTAAGCAAAATATGCATGTTGCCCATAACTTTAAAACTACTTGAGATATTGCCTTGAAACTTGAAATATATTTTCACCATCAAAATCTACATCATAACCAACAAGATCCATAACCCTGCTTCCAATATTTTTTCAAATTATGCCCCTTTTTCACTTACATTTTGTGTTAAGCAAAATATACACTTGGCCCTTAACTTTCTTATGAAAGGAGGGATTTCAAAATAACTTGGCACAAATGTTCATCATGACAAGGTGTTGCATACAACACCCATGCCTGTAGGTCCAAGGTCAAGGTCACTGTTACTAAAAATAGAAATTTCTTGCAAAATTGTGTCGGCTCTGTAACTTTGTTATTTGTCATTGGATTTTTAAATAACTTGGTTTAATCGATCACCATATTAAGACTGTGTGTCACATAAATTCCCAAGCCTGTAGGTCCAAGGTCAAGGTCACTGTTCCTAAAAATAGAATTTTCTTCTCCAGGCTGTAACTTTGTTATGAATGGAGGGATTTCAAAATAACTTGGCACAAATGTTCACCATGACAAGGCGGTGTGTCCGCACAATACCCATGCCTGTAGATCCAAGGTCAAGGTCACTGTTACTAAAAATAGAATTTTCTTGTAATAGGAATATAATTATCTCGTGAACACAACTTGTTCTACACTACTGCTGGGAGCTTTATGAAAAACCTATAGCGGGGGCATCCGTGTCCTTTGGACACATTTCTAGTTATATTATAAAAATTGTGTTTTTGTTTTTTTGACATTACAAAACTTTACCAGTGCTGTTGAACATGTGTGAAATATCATTCTGTTGTGCATAAATAAAAACGCAGTGCTAAGTTGTGAGGATTTTTTTTGTCAGCTTTGCATTCATTTCAGTGAGGAGTCAAAGCGGCGAGGATTCACAGCCATCATAGACAGTAGAGACGGTTCCTGGTCCAATCTGGTCACTGTTCTCGGATGTCTGAAGGTAATCTATTAGTTAAGAGAGTGTTTTTCAAATCAGAGTAATGCCGACTTTTGGGAGAAGTTATCTTACTTCATAACTCCTTTAACTTTGTTGGATACCAATTGTTAATTCTGTTGTTACTATGAAAGTGGTTTAAAAGTGGCAAGTTGATTGGATGCTAGTACTTTCCAGCGAGACTATTGACATGTGGCATTAAATAATCAAGAAACTGGTGAAACATGTACCAGTATGCCCGTGTGTGGTGAATGGATAATACTGTAATAAGTGCAACCATGTCTATCCAACAAAGCTCCTCAAAGTTGATACCTTGTTTGGGTTTTGGATGCCATATTACCTTTTTATGCCCCCGCGTCCCCTAATCTTGTGGCATCAACTCCTCCTAAACTATAAGGCAGATTTCTTTCAAACTTACTCAGATGATCAAACAGGATGTGTAGATGACCGTAAGGAAAGGATTTTTCATTTAACCATTTTTACCAGAGTTATGGCCCTTTGTTATTAAAAATTTTGTTCAAAATTTTGAGGGCACATTCTAGTTCAAATAGGCGGGTCTGTGTGGCTGATGCCCATATGGTATAGGTGCAGAGACCATGAAAAATGCATAAGAAAACCTATTTATACCTATTTTCATATTAACATACAGTTGCGTTAGATGATAAAAAGATTTAAAAAGATACTACAAAATTAGATAATTGGGCCAAAATTAGTTTGCAAATAATATAAGGTCATATTTAGAAGTATGATGTTTGTTAACTTTAATGTATTTTTCGTTCCAGCAATCACTAGGGGACTACCTGGGTACAGTGCTGGTTCTGAAGACGGAAAGTCTGGGACCTCGACAAGCCAGCAGTAGCAGTTTCCGTAGAGACAGAGGCCCTAACTTAGAGGTAAATATCACATGCTGTCTTTATTGAAATATTCTTTAAGCGCTTTGAACTTACATTTTTATCATAATCCTGATGATATGTTCTTTTCTGGTAATTAGAATCTGGTCAAAAAAGGATATAAATGTACAACATTATCAGAATCAGATATGAACATCATAATAGTATGGTTTCAAAAGATACATATAGCTAAGTGGTCAGTATTAAGAGGTCCCATTAATGCTTAACCCTTAACTCCTTGGGATATGGTTGTTGTTCATGAGTGAACAGTGAAGAGCCAGATTAACTGGCAAATCTATCCGCTCAGGATCTACACTGTTTGCTTTTTGATTCAATAGGTTATTTCTGACCAAGAAACGATCAATGTTGATCCTGATCAAATGGCATGAATGTGCCAGCTGATCTGGATCTACACCGGTTGCTCATGTTGTAAATCCTGTTTATGAAGAAGAGGGTTAACTTCATGAATTGAATGTTTAGTTTTTCCTGTATGTACATAAATGTCGAGAATTTCACTTGCCACTGTTTATAAAGAGATCTTATTTTGGGAAAGTCCAAATATCTTTAGAATGTAAATAAAAGCTAACATACCGGTAGTTTACAGTCTTTTTAAAAGAAAAGTAAATAAGTGTTGTACACACTGATTTTCAAATACATTTTAGTAATTTATATCAAAGAAATGACTGTCAAAGTTTTTATCCAATAAGTGCTGTTTATTTGAAAGACTTAAAAAATGTTTGAATTAAGGAGTAATTATTTTGTGTGTGAAAAGAATAATCTGATGTGTTTATATAAATAAAATTGTACCTAAATACCTACCGGTATTGCAAATATTTGAAGCATGTTGAAGTTTAAAACTTTTAACAAATAAACGACAAACAGAAAAATGTTACAATTAGTGTTTAAATCTATAGCCTGTTTCACTGGTTTGGTTTAACAATTTACTCTATGGGATATGGCTGTAATCCCTTGGTGAACAGTGTAGATCCAGATCAGCTGGCAAATCCGTTCCATCTGACCAAGATCTGCACTATTCAATTTCATTCATTAGGTTATTTCTGACCAAGAAACAAACAATGTATATCCTGATTAGATTGCATGGATGTGCCAGCTGATCTGGATCTACACTGTTTGCACTTACCATAAAAGGTGAATATATGGAGTAAAAGTTTAAATTGAAAATGTGTAGGTAATTCAGTATTTTTAAAAGTTATCTCCGTTCGTCATCTGGCCAGTGTTATTTTGTACTAGACTGCTCCATTTTATAACAAATGTTACTTTCTCTGAGCACTGTGTTCTTAGGCTATGATGAAACTTTGGTCACATGATAACGTTAAGGAATAACCAGAATAATTTATGTTGGTACATGTATGTATACAAATGGATTAATTACCTTGAAGCTTGTTTACAAAACAACACTCAAAATAAATCAATCATAGAAATTTGCACTAGTTTACTTCTCTAGGTAAAAATACAATCATTCAGTCAGAATGTATAAGAAGATCGTGTATTCGTTATGAAGAAATAAAAGAAAATTTTAAGTTATTTTCAAATTCTAGCAACAACTGACAGAAGACCCCTTTTCCCATAAAATGCTTCATATAGGTGTGGTTAGTAACAAGTAAACATTTGTGAGGTTTAGAGCTTTTGAATTACAATTTGTGAAGTAAATTATTGACTGATGTATTCAAATATGGAAACCAAAGTTTTGATGAATACATAAAAAAAGAACTTTTTTGTTGTTAGGTTTAACAACTTTATAAATCTAAGATCGCAATCTAACGTAATTCCAAGTCCAGAAATCATGGATTGGACTTGGCATTATTCCAAGATCTAGAAACTTTTGTCAGGGACCTCTTGGCATTCCAAGATCTAGTTATCTGGGTCAGGGACCTGAGAGCATTATTATACAGATTTACCTTACATTGTTCGATAAAAGGAAAACCCAAATTTCAATCAGGATTGACAACTTTTTACAGTTTTGCATCTGTCAGGGTCTACAATAGCTTATAAATCATTAATATTGACCTGAAAGCATGAAAGCAGTAAATCTATCTAAATGTTAATTTTTGGATTATTTGGTTATCCTGTGTACTGCTGTATCATTTACCCTGTTCATTCTAGATCTGTGATTAAATTAATTGTGTTCTCTGTGATACATTGATTTTAATATTAAATTACTTGTTTAAATATTGTTTTTGCAATCTTGTATTTTAGGATCAGATTATTTCAGGGATTTGTGAAGTAAGAAATACTGCACAATGTTGAGATTTAGTTTGAAGTGATGTTTTAGGTGCTGGAACATCAAAACTGTGTCTTAAATAATCAATGTAAATTTATTTCAGTTGTGACTTACTGCTCTAATTCAAATTTCCAGATTTGCATTTTCCTTAATTGAAAATACAAATGGTATTAGTTAACATGTTAATGCAGTTACCTCTCATATTGTGTCAAGCTTCTAAGGTTGCTTTTTTGACAGTCCACTTGTTATGCATGGAAGTATAGGTAGTTTGGACAGGTAGATGTTTTACCTGTTAAGGGAGAAGTTATTGTTTATGCAGGTATTCAGCTTCCTTTATGAAACATGTGGTGACCTTGGTTTAATAGAGAGAGAAGTTGTGAACATTTCCCAAGTCTCTCTCTAACCCACTCACTTCTCTCTTTTTCTGATGGAAAGTCATCATTAACACCAGTGGATAAGACTGCACAATTTTTCACCAGTGATGTTGATTTGCACAATTTGCTCTCTGTCCCAGCCCTTCCCTAAACCCCTGTTATTGCAAAGTTTGTTAGTAATTGTAATCTGAAGGAGTTTGCAAATATTAACATTGAATTGATAATTTGATAAACAGTTGATTGCCCCTGTTGCTTGGAAGTCTAAGACTTAAAATGGTGGATACTTAAAATGAATATTTATTTAAAAATTGAGGTCAAGAATAAGGTTCTGCTATGTTAAAATATAACTTAATTGTAAATTATATATAGCATCCAAAAGGTAATTAGATTTTTCCAAAATAAGACAGTGCCGCTTTAAGCCACTTTGTCCAGGGATTTACATTTAGACTCATCCTGCTGGCCTTGTATTCAGATAGTGTACTTTGAATACATGACAGAATAGGCATGTCCTAGGCCTGCATCCTTGATAACAGAAACCAAATGCCATTTTTACAAGGCATGATAAGAATGCACATTCCACTGGTAAATAGCAATAAATAATGACCTTGCACACAAAGGCATTTTCTTCGCTAACTTGCATGGACAATCCTCAAGTGTGGTTTAAGGTTCCAGCTTGGCTGACACTTGCTAATGGGGCCACTGTGCCCTTGGTTGCATGTCACTTGCTGACTGTTCGAATCTTCTCTAATAGGATGCTTCCAGTTAGCATGTTGAAGGTCAGTGGCTCCACCAAGGTTTTTGCCTATCACTGATCATACATTTTAGCCTCTGTAGGGTTTTCTGGGGAAAGCATAAAATGGACTCTTAGGAGCCTACATGTCTGCTTACATTTAAAGAGTACAGTATGTTTGACCAAGTAACCAAGAATATAGCTACAGTCCTATCGGGGGTTTCATTTTCTCCTGCAGTTTGCGGGTCTGGGCAATACACCATCATTAATGCAGTTACCATTTTTCATAGCAAAGCAATTTTCAAAACCATGTTGAAAAAAGCTTTTCAATGAACTTGAAGATTCTTTGTAAAGGTTCAAAATGATGAGTCAATTCTGTGAAATTTATTTGTTGCACATGTGTCTTCCTTGAATGTGATTCTTTATCTTCAGTTAATATTTTTTCTATATGGAAAAATTAAACTTGTGTTGGCAGGGAATGCACCATGCACATAAATATCAAAGTCACTTTTTTGTGGGATGAAGTCATTCTTTTTATTGCCAAAATCATGATCATACTTAAAGTTATTCTACTAGATGTATTGATTGCATTTTATTACACATTTTATCGCTCGTTCAACCTTTACGTAAAATGAATTGCCCGAAAACAGTAAATGATTATAGTCCTTGCATTTTTCTTGAGTGTTTAATGACAAAATTTTCCCTTTGAAATATTAAATGACTAACATAGTTTAGATTGTAAATTTATTGCATGCATGATATATAAGGATATATTTATCATGGTAGTATCTTATGTGGTCCGTAATTTAATGAAATTCAAATCCTCAACCGACCATAGTGTTTACAAATAGCTTAACATTAAATGTCATCGGATATTTACCCCAGTAGATACAAATCTTGTACACATCAGTTGAGTACAAGTGGTAATGCACCTTGCGTTGCTTGACCCCGTTTCTTAACATAAGCATTGTTTAAGATAGAACTTATCTGTAATGCATGTTTTATTACTGATAAAATTCCACTAGAGAAAAAAGAAGTCCTTTATTTTGTGTACTTGATACATTTGCACAGCTTTAAGGCTGGTAGCTCAGCATTTACATTCTGACACACACCTTTCTATGAACATTTGTTTAACCCATTCTTCCTTATACATGCATTTATCCGTGCTGTCTGATCAGGATCTTCACTGTTCACCTTTTTACAAAAAAACAACTCTTATAATTTATATACTACTCAGAATTTGATTGATCATTCCCTTTGTGGCACAAAGCTGATATCAAATAAACAAATTTTCAGAATCACAGCAAATAGTTTATTGTTTCAAACTTATGTAAGGAATAAACACACTCTTTTAAGTGATCCTTATCAAATTTTGAGTAGTATATATTAGGGCTGCGTACCGGTATTCGATATATATCGAGAAAAAAGCAAACAGTGCAGATTCTGATCAGACACTGGTCACTGTTCAATCACGCAATAAAGGCATATATATAGAGCAGGGATTCTAAAATTTCCAAATCCCAATCGGACATTTGCCGCCGAAATTCCCGCCATTACGACCGACCCCCACCCACCCCAGCCAAATTATCCCCCCTCCCCCCTCCCAATATCATCCGAAATCACACCGACGCCGATCAATTGTTCGATCTTTATTAAATAATTTTCTACGTCCCACACAAAATAACATTTTTACCATCATCAAAGTCTGAATAAATCGGTAAGCTAAAAACGAAACCGAAAGTAAAAAGTTACATATGCACCGTTTACGTCACTCGTAAGGAAAATGCGTTGTGCTGTGCTAGTCAGTACGGGAATTAACAAAGTAGTCAACTTTTTTGTGAAAGGCAAAATTTTAGTAAAATCTGCAATATACGTTTCTTAAAATTTGAGTAACAGCAATTTTAAACGTCCTTTTTATTTTATTCCGTCGTCGATCAATTAGAATTACGCACATCGAACAAACTCATCTGTCTTTAATTGCAAACTGTCATATTGTTTTCGTAAATTATGACAATCACAAATACTGAGTCTTTTAATTCAGTCATCAAACATATAGTTCGTTAATTACCCGCCTTTGACTAGCCGCAGTTCAATTGCAAATTAAATGAACTCGTCCGTTGTTAAAATGAGACCGACCATTTCCCGTTTCATCTATGCCGCAGGCTATTCTAGCGGCGTGTAGTGACTGTAGTCATGGTAGCAGAGTTGTGCAATCGGTAATTGACAGGTTTATAGCGGATTAAGCGTGAAAAAATGTACATGTAAGTAATTTCCTTAACAAGTTATGGGCCACTAAGGGAAAACTTATACTGACTTTGAAATTTTCATGACCGATTTTTCTTACCAATTTTGAAATTTCAATCGGACATTTTTACCGAAAATCGGTCAATGACCGATCTGCCGACGATTTTAGAATCCCTGATATAGAGGAAAGGGTAAGGCGTTACCTGTATTAACTGAACAGGTACCAGTGTATATATGTCCATCCACACAGTCTGCTCTGGGGGTCTACACTGGATAGATGTGCTCAGATGGTTTATGCCCAAATTTTTTATTCATATCTTGTAATTAACCCTTTACCCCATGGTACAGATTATATAAGTGTGTTTTATTGATGCTACGTATATTCTGGTATGTCAGTATGTACTCAAAATATGTTAAATATTTTTTAGCCGGAATTTGTGAACCTTGAGAGACTGAACACGTTTGTGGATCGCAATCAGTTGATGGCCAGTATGGGAGGAACGCTGATGTATCACCATACCTACTGGCTACAGAACAGACTGGTATGTGCTAGACACTTCATCTGCTGAATGCATTATAGACTCAATTTAATTTCAGTCTAATCTGTCACAAATCCGACTTAATGGTTTTGGTGAACAGTGTAGATTCTGATCAGATGGCAGGGATGTGCTTAAATACGCCATGAACAGAACATTGTAACAATTAGTGTATTAAACCTAGAGCCTGTTTCACCCTTCATGGGATATGGCTGTTATCCCATGGCAAACAATGAAGATCAAGCTCAACTGGCACATCTGTGCCATCTAATCAGGATCTGAACTGTTTCTTGTTTGATTTATTAGGTTGTTTCTGACCAAAAGGCAAAGAGTGCAGATCCAGATCATACAGGATGATGGTGCTGGCTGATCTAGATCTACACTGGTGGCAAATGCACATATATATCAGTAAAGAGTTAAACTGTTACTGCACTATTGTAACCAAAAGTTCTTCATCATTGAATGAGTTTTATGCTAATATTTAAATATTTTGAAAATAGCTGTAATACAATGCTGTGACAGTTTGACAATATTTTCTCCAGTATTATTTCAAAATTTCAGATTGAAACCTGTTCCAAATGTTACATCTGTCACTTGAATATTGAAAGATAAAAGTAGCTGCACAGTAATCAGTAGCTGAGATCTTAGAGATATATCTTGTAAACATCAGTTGACTGCTGTAGATAAATGATTTCATCTTCTAATACTACTGTTGTAACATTATATTTGAAGCAGTTTTAAATTTTACATATTTCACCCTAGGATTAATCCACAACTTAACCCTTTCCTCCATATATATACGCATTTTTTCGCATTGCAACCAGTGAAGATCCAGGTCAGCCGGCACATCCATGTTGTCTGATAAGGATCTGCACTGGTCGCATTTTGGGCAGAATTAACCTAATGAATCATAAAGCAAACAGAGCAAATCTTGATCAGATGGCATGGATGTGCCAGCTGATCTTGATATACGAAGTTCCCCCACGCAATGAAGGTGTGTCTATGGAGGAAAGAGTTAAAACACAAGTGTAATTACACCATGTAATAATTTGTTGTAATAGGGAAATACAATTGTGCAAATATATCATTCATGAATGTTGCATGAAAATTCGTACCCATAAAATTACATTTTACCACAGTATTATAGATACAAACATAGCATATATATTTTAAAGAATACGTGTAAAACAACTAAGTAAAAGTCAAATTTGCCCAAAACTTTGTTAGCAATGTCTTAATATTTGAAAAATTTGTTACAAGAGACCTAAATCTTGGTGTTCTGTCATTTGGTTTGCAAAAGTTTGCCCTTAATTTTTCAGGATTTGGAGAAATTTCTTCGTGAGGCGAGAGCAGTTGCTACACATCTTGACACGTCAGAGTCAGAGATCGGTTTTCAGCTTCGTAACCAGGGACCAGACTCCCCAATCAGCCCTATAGAAGCTCTGCGTCAGCACAGATTCTTCCAAGATTCCATACTCTCAGTTCCCAATCAAGTCTTAAGACAAGGTGATTATGAATTTGCGGTGCATAATACATTTTCCATCATTATAGAGGTGTCATTGATTCAGATTTCTGTTTCAACAAATCAAGCGAAAAATATCTGACATTATATTGACTAAATGATTGTTTTTCTAACTTGTAACTTTTACTCACAGTTTTACTGTGTATTTTTTTATAGAATCTAGCAAATAGAAACTTAATATACTTAATTTTGCGATACCAAACATTTGACAATGTTTGATGATTGTTTCTCAGCATTGTTAAGTTCTTTGCCACTTTAGTGCAATTGTTTCTCAACATTGTTACGTTCTTTGCCACTTTAGCTCAACTATAAACCTTATTAAAACTTGTGTAACTTGCAGTCAGACTTAGAAACAAAAAAATACTTAAAGCAGCATTCCAAAACAACAACAAAAAATGCATTTCCTCGGAAGTGGTGAAGTAGTGTAAAATGTACTACTGTATCATATTGCAGGTCAAGATCTGCTACAGAAGTTGCAGCAATACAGTGATGTACAAATGAGAGGCGAGGAGTCCGTGACCACACTGGACAATCTGGAGGCGCAGAAGCAAGTTAAACGAATGTTGCAATATATCGAGAGTCGGGTCGATAAAATCTCCGCATACCTGGAAGACAGGGATCGGTCACTTAATATAGATGTTCAGAGAGATACTGTCCAGAGGGAAATCCGACAGGTAGGTTTCGAAAAAAGATATCTATTGTATGGACTATTTCTTTGGGTTGAGATATTATTTTTGTCTTTGTCCCATAAAACCTTGGCATCTGTCTGCTAACAAACTTTAACTTGGTTATAAAAATTGTGATACTGGCATTCTTCTTTATACAGTGGAGCAGTTAAAATCCTCTGGAGATTATCAGTTAATAAAAATTTTCATGGCTTGATAGACAAGGATAGATCTAGATCAGCAGTTTAATCGTTAGTGCAGTCTAATGTTAATCTACACTGTTTGCTTCTTGCTCATTAATAAAATCTTATGAATCTTACAACTGTATAGATCCTGATCAGACTACATATATGTGCAGGCTGATCTGGATCTACACTGGTCACACATTGGAATTCAAAAAAGTTGTTCCCATGGAGTCAAGAATTAAGGAGCCATGTTTTTTTTTTCAGGTTGTAGATTGGATCCTGGGACCAGGAGAGAAGTTGCTGGCCTCACAGTCAGATATTGGGGACTCGTTTGAAGCAGCCGAGGCACTCAGGAAGAGGCATGAAGAGCTTGAGATCAAATGCACAGTAAGCTCTAAAATTAAATAGCATAGATGAAACGGGAACATTGAAAGCCAACTAACACAAACAAATATTTAAATTATAGCAGGCTCGGTTTGATTGATTCTGTTGATGGGAAGTAATGGAAATGCATATTACTGTCTGCCCAGCAGTTCCATTTCCATGCGATGTATTGAATAAAATAGATTCAGCAAACAGGAATTGTGATTAGAGTAGAGCATTGCATAATAGAATCATAATAATAATTTGTAACAGAATCCCTAACAGAGAAAAGATAATATCCACACTGTGACATGACTAAGGAACTTTATTGGTTAAAGACATTGGAATACAGCTGATTAATAGCTGAATTACTGCAAACAACTGTATACTATATTAAGTGCTTGTCTCTAGGCTATTACACTACAATTGGAGACCACACTTAAATCGCAACAATCTGTTGAAATTAGCATTGTCTAGAAACTGACCTGGTCCCAAGGTTAAACATGTATGTGAGATTTAGACCAGTCTCGAATCTTAGCAATCTGATTGTTTGAAATTGAGACAGACATTAAATTGAGCATTTTTAAGCTTGAGATCCGAGAAATTTTTATTCTTAGTTTTATTACCATGGGGCCAGTATAGAACAGTTTTAGACTGGTTACCGTACTCATAACCTTGTATTTGGTCTCTGTAATAGATCAGACTTATGTGAATTTTAAGTGGAACAAGTCAGTTAACCAATAAAGTGAGTTGAAAGTTACTGTTAAGTGTGTGTTTCAGGACACTTATGGCCACTATGCAGAGCTGCGTTACCGAGCTGAAGATGTGATGAATGAGCAGACACAATACTCGGATGATATTCGAGCACAGAGAGATTACATGGACACTGTGTGTCGGAGCTTTGCCAGTCGTCTAGAGCGTCGGAGAACTCTACTGATTACATCCGTCAGGTTTCATAGACTGACAGAGGAGGTAAATAAAATTGTTACCCATTGTGTTTCGTTTGGGATTTTCTGTTCAGTGTATAGGGGGCTCACCGTTTAAACAAAATTGAGATATTGTAACTTGTTAACTACTGCTAACATTCAAGAAAACTCATACATTTCATTTTATTTTAAATGTAGACATTTAATTTTATGTTAAATGTAGAAAATCTAGTATCTTTTTACTTTTTTCTGCATTTGGATATTTTGGTATTTGAATATTCCACTCTTGGTTTAATTCTTTGGTTTTTCGGAGGAAGTGCCCAGAATTCAACCATGATGAAATTGAATACACCTGTGGAATTGTATTCCTATCCTAAAATGTCATCTGTGGCTTCTGCAAAGAAAATTGTCCCCAGAAAATTAAACAATAACCCCAGCATTTACTGAACACATCTCTTTAAGTATTGTGGCTTCAAGGGTCAGATGCTTACAGCAGTAAAGAAAATTGTTTTAATTTTCACATCACTGCCTCCATTGCCTGATTATTTGAATAAAACAACAACAACAAATTATATTTGTCTCCCATAAGATTCATTATGTGTTTTCAGTTTTCTCGGAAGTTGGACGACCTGTTGGAGATACTGTACAATGATCGGGAAGCAGACACTGCAGAAGCTGCTCAAGAAGCCCTTGTCTTACTGAAGGAGAAAGTGGATGCCATTGGTATATTCATAATTTGTATTTTCAACATTAAATGAAGTTATTTAAGTTCACTTTTTCTCAGGAACCATTCAAGGTAGAGCTTTGAAACTTAACTTAGTTTTCTGACATCACAACAGCAATTATCATGACAAGTTTCAAGACTCTTGAGTGTATTTTTTTTTTATAAGGTATGCACATATTTTACTTAAACTTTAAAAAGAAAACCTGGTTTCTTCGCATTGCTGCGTCTTCTTGTTTTTTAATTGAAAAAAATTTCAGTTTTAGAGAATAGTAAGATTAAACATCTATAGAAAAGACCTATTGTGGCTCAGCAGAGGGAGGGAGGGAGGTAGGTTGAATGGATTTGAAGCACATTTTGCCTCGAATACCTCACTTATACATGTAACATTGCATTATGACAACATGATACCCTGGCTTGTGTTACAGATCTGTCAGCTAGCAAAGCCATGCAGGATGGTCACAGTCTGCTAGATGAAATGTCTCGACCAATAAAAAATGCTTCTGGCAAGGACATTTCACCAGATTATGCGAGTCAGATCAAACATATAAATCAGCGATTGGAGGACTTACAGGAGAGAAAAATGAGGTGTGACGATTTAGCAGAAGTTCGGAAATTAAAGTTGCAGCAGATATTACAGCTACGCACATGTGAAAAGGATGCTGAACAGGTTTGTCCAATTTAAGTAACAGATTGCTGTCGTGTTTTACTGGTAAAAGATGATGAGTTCATAGTCCTGTGGTTAGCATGTGAGAATTGTACGTGGTCTATTACTGACTGGTCTAACAGGTCCATATTGGTTATAAATTATATAGCATGTAAGTTAATTTGGCAGAATTAACAAATGCAAAAAATGCACAACAAATATTTACAATAGAAAAAAAAAACTTATTAGTTATTAGTTTTGCAGTCAGTATTCCCTATTCCTGTATTTCCATCCCCTTTACGGATGTTTTGTCAAATACTTCATAATAAAATAACATAAATGTCAAAATAGCATGATGATCTAAAGAGCATTCTTTGTTAAATGAAATGGAACATTAAATCTGAAAATCAATGCTTAAATATGCAAGTTTTGTTGTTTAACACACACCTGATGAAAAAAATGGCCGCCACATTCCTATAAACCCGTCCTTTGCTGTAAGAACCTGTGTGAGGAATGTGTTTTCACTTTTTCAAACTTCTTGTTGTGTTCAAACCATGCAGATAAGTAAGGGTCAAACCTTCTTGATTTATTTTTATCAAATTTGCAAGATTATCAAAATAAAAGCTCTTTTTAGCACATAGTGTGTTTCTGGATAAGCGATTCTTAGATAAATATGTTGTCTAATCATTTTAAAGCTCAATTTCAGTAAATTCATTTTTGTAACAACTGCAACTTAAGTATTTCATGACAACTTTCTTGTACTGTGCACAAGTCCATGCATCCTATTATAAATTGTTGTTTATTCAATGGGGACGGGATTATAGGAAGATATGGAAATATTAAAGTAGGATACATATGTTTTGAATCACAACTACTTGATGAAGTAACAAAATTATTTTATAAACTTGATAGTTGTTTTATTAAACAACTTCCTTAATGGAACGGTTTAAAGGGAGAAATAGTCTCCCGAATATCCCAAACTTCTCCCTTTACTGAGTCAAAGGAGAAGTTTTTCCCTATTTAATTTATACAGAAAGCCAAAATTCTAGGTAAAATTTCCCTAAATTTTGAAAAAAGAACTTCTTCCTGTTCTGATAATCCAAGCCAACCTGTTCCTTATGGAACACCTGGTTTTATAGAATTTTCTTATTACATGTCAAAAATGAAATTGAGGCAAGGGTTTATAAGAGCATTATATATGTCTAACAATTTTCAGGCTATCAGCTGGATAATGGAGCTATGTGATGTAATGTTAACCACACAGACGCACATTGGACAAACTTCCCAGGAAATTGACAACTTGCAGGAGGACCATAAACGTGTAGAAATTACTGCACAAGTAAGTATGCTGTGGTTGTAATCAATTACCCGAGATGTCATAGTCAGCTGATTTGGCTAGATCCTTTAAAATTTGATAACAAAGTTATAATGCTACTAGAACTTCCCATGCACTCCACCTCAGGATCTTTACATGCTTTTTAATGCAACCGCACTCAGCAGACAACATACAAAAATGTGTTCTGCTCTGACCTGAGCAGTCCATTCGGTCTTCTCCAAATTTTGTCAGATTGTTTAAGACCATGAAATCTAAACCAGTTTTGTTAATGAATCAGATCACCTTAGTAGCTGTGGAGTTAAATTATTATGACTAGAGATAAAAAAAAACCTTTTTTTAAGTTTTGCACCCTTGTTCGAAATCTTCAAGTATTTTCAACTGTATGTTCATTTTTTATTTGTTAAGTATCAGCTTTAAATTGATATATTTCATTGTCAAACATGTTCACAAAATTTAATTCTGTGCTATTTACTTTATATTGATATGGTGGTTGGAACAAATTGTTGCTAGAAACAATCATAATCATACACAGTTTTATTTAAATTTGGTTTAGTGCTTAAGAACAAACCTTCAAACATCGGCTAAGTGATAACTGACCAGCAGAAAACAACTTGTGAAGTTTGTGAAATTAACAGTATATTCCATCTTCAGGGTACCTATGATTATGGCAAGCAGTTGTTGCAAGCAGCTCTGGTATTGAGGAGATCCTTACGACTGGAGCTCGAACCCAACTCTATCCTGTCTCACCGGCTAGAAGAGGCTTGGAAGCGATTCTCCATGGGCAACAATGAGAGAGCCAACCGACTGACTGTGGCTTCCATGTTTTTGACTCAGTCAGACAAGGTATCATCTTTGCTTAGTTTGTCTTTTACCTTTACTCCATGGATATATCTTTTATCACAATATGACCTGGCCTGAAGGTTATAAAGCTGAGATTGGAAACCAGTCTCAAATCTCAAGCATCTGATTGGCTGAAATGGTGACTGGTCGCCATTTCAGCCAATCAGATGCTTGAGATTTGAGACTGGTTTCCATGCTCAGCTTTATAACCTTGGGCACAGTATAGATCCAGATCTACACTTATCTCTTCTTGGTCAGAAATAACCTTAAGAATCTAAAAGCTAATAGTGTAGATCCTGATGGCCGACTATATGATGAAAGTCATATCTATGGAGTAAATGGTTTAACCTTTAGTGTGGAATATGAACTTGAGATTGAGAATACCCTGAACGCAGTGGCCTTTTAAATAGAAGTTAATTAAAACTGCTGAATAGTGTCCTAGATTTTGAAAAGGGTAATATATTTTAAAATGTGTATTTTATCTTTAGAATGTCCTTAAAATATATCAGAGCAATTGAAAATGTTTCATGGCCCCTTATAGAAATACAGCCCCTTGGTTAAAGGTGGGTGACTAAACTGCTTCTTTCTCAGAGTTCAGAGGTCGCAGCTACTCTTCTAACGTGGCCAGATCACAGTTTACTAAAAACTAATTAATATCTTTGGAACTGTTTGACAAACTGTTGTGAAATGTGTCATCTTAACTCCAGTCTGTTATTGTAGTTACTGGAGAGGGTAGAACAGCTGATGGTTGTCGTTGCGCAGACCTTGACTGGGGATATCTCTGTTCGGGATGCTTTGATGCGGTATAACCCTGAGAAGAGTGATGTCGCACAGGAAGTTGATGATACTGTAAGAATGGGAAGAGCCCTGCTTGAACGTCTGGCATTACCAGTAATAGTTGTAGACAGGTATGTACTGATGATTTAGAGAATTTATTTTAAGAGGCGTTTCAAAATGCATTGTAAACATTATAAAGTTTACTATTTTTCAAACAATGTTTCAGTACATTTGTTCAAGTTCATGTTAATGTTCATTTTACAAACATAAATTGAAAGAGAAAACACTCATTAGGAACTGCTAACTGTTTATTTTATCATCGTCCTTAACCTGATTGGATATTTCTTCTAGAGTTGTGCTGGTAATTTCAGCCTGACCTTTGTTTCTTTAATCAGTTTTGTTACTAAAGTTATTTATTGAAAAGGTAAATTATAATGTTGTATTGTACTAGTCTGTCCTTATATGCCTGCTCGAAAATTAAGAGTTTTCTTTTTTCATCTTTAATTTCAAGAGAGATGTACTGAATCACTATACATTTTGTCATTATTTTATACAAAGAATTGAAAAAGCATTATGTTGTAGTGATTATCAATATTTAATATTTGTGTATAACAATCACAGAGAAGGGAAAGAAACTCTAGTATGGCCAGAGAGCAGGTAATTAGATCATCACAGAGTAATTTCCCTTTGGCTTTGCTAAATTATCTCCCTGTAGCTTTAAAATGTTTGGTCTTTGCTAGAAGAAAAATAATGTTTTGTTGTCTTGTTCATATTTTGGTGAAGTCTTGTAAGGGCATGTAATTAAACCTCTAGAATCATTTTGTCTCGGGTTTCATTTATAATGATATTGTTTTGTTAGTCATAACATTAGCAGTAGTGTTTGGTTTAAATTCTCTGCTTAAAATAAAAAAGAGATGGGAACCAGTCTTAATCTCAATCAGTTTAGTCCAAAAAAATAAAACCAAGGCTGGAGACCAGTCTTGAAACTATAGCTTGTGATTGGTTAGTTTGGGGACTGGATTTAAATTTTAGCCAATTAGCTTCTGGTCTCCTGTTTTAGTTGTATTATCTTGGACCCCTGCATAAAATGTCTTAAAATGAATAATTAGAGGTCTTATTTGAAGATAGTGTCCAGTTGTCATGGTATATTAGAGCTATGCGGTGTTGTAGGAATAAAATTCAGCTTAAGAATAAGTCTTACTTTGTAAAGCAGCTCATTGTGAACCCATTCCTCCATTATATACAAGGCATGTGCCCGAAGTGTAGATCCAGAGCAGCCAGCATGACCATGCCCTCTGATCAGGATCTACACTGTTCACCTTTTGGTCAGAATTTACCTAATAAATGAAAAAGCGAACAGTGCAGATCCTGATCAGATGGTATGCACGGGGGGGAATCGCGCACAGTCGTTACCGCTGGTGAAGCGAGAAAATTGTTCTGCAAGCTTCCGGTGACGGTACTGCAGATGTTGATTTTGACCAGGAAAGGTATGTGGTCAGCTTTGACTCGTTTTTATAAAAATATTAAGCAATTTTTTGAAAATCGGGGAACATGATTCGATGCGTGTTTGATTTATCTGCACGCTTGTATAATATGAGACGTGCCTGCTGATCTGGATCTACACTGTTTGCCTATGCCATAAAGACGTATATATGGAGTAACGGGTTAAATTGTACAACAACAGATTGTGTGATGTATAATCATTGACACTCAATGTATTTTTGCTGCACCTCATTATGTATACAGTGTTGCTTTGCTTTTTCATCAAGTGAGAAATATTATTGAAGACAGCGATTAAAGCTACATGCATTTGACATCTGATAAATGATACATAAACCTTTTTTCTGTTGTCTGACAGTTGTTTGCAGATACTGGGTTGCCATTGTTCATCATCATCTTAGTGCAATAATGGCTTAACTCTCTTATTTCAATGGTACTTATAATGTTTTTGCACTAATGTGATCCTCAACATTGTGCCTTTTCTCCATATATATGCATTTTAAGCGTGTGAGACGAGTGTAGATCCAGATCAGCCAGCACATCCGTGCAGTCTAATCAGGATCTGCACTGGTCAAATTTTGGTAAGAAATAACCTAACAAATCAAAAAGCGAACAATGCAGATCCTTATCAGATGGCACAGATGTGCCAGCTGGTCTGGATCTACACTGTTCATCCAAGCAATAAAGGTGTGTCTACGGAGTAAAGGGATAAACCCCATGAAACAGTTAAATCATTACTATTACGTGGCTAGCTGGTCACCTTTGCCCTGTTCTGTTTTTATGTTCTCAAACTGTTCATCATTTCATCCAAAATGCTATTTCAGATTGCAAGAACATCTATAGTTTGCCCCTCCAGTTTAGTAATTTTGTATTTTGTTAGTTTTTGCCCAGAATGCTATTTAGGTGGGTGTTTTGATATAAGACGTCTATTGGAATTTATCTGCAGACACTAAAATTTATTTTGAAGGGCACATTCAAAGTAAATCATTTAATTTTGTGCTATTTAAGGAAACAAATTAAAGTTTGTCAATTTTAAATGTAACAGCTGGCATATACTGATAAATGGTTCAGTTTAAATAGAATTGTGCCGAAGATTATTAAACTAAACCAGAAGACCAGTCTCAAATCTCAAGCATCTGAAGCTTTATAACCTCCAGTCCAGATGTTTGGGATTTTAGACTGGTCTTCTGGTTTAGTTTTACGATCTTGGGCACTTGAGTGTGAGAAATAATTTAGTTTTGAGAATTGATGCAGTGTATATACAAGTGAGATAAGAGTGTAAATAAAATAGTGCAAGTTGATTTATTTCAAATAAATTTTCAAGAATCAATTTGCTGATTTAATAATTGATTCAATGAAAAAAAAGGAGATATTTCAAGACAACTAGTAGTTTTACCTATAAGCCATGAAGAGACTGTTGCAAGATTATCAATACATGTATGTCAGTGCCAATCATGTATATTCATTGTATGACTTCACTTCTTATTTGTGATATCCTGAACTGTCTGGTGTACTTACTTACTGAACTAGTTCTAGACTAGTTTGAAAAAAAGTTAGTCAAATGCATAGTTACATATCATGTGGGGCTACAACCCTTGAGAAATATCCTTCAGCATTTTCATCAATATATAACATGAGAGATATCATAAAAACATTATTTAATTAATCATAGTTATTACAGACAGTACGTTGTAAAGATCCCATTTATTAAGTCATGTTTGTTAGATAGAAGCCTAAAAAACAAAGTTATTTTTATATTTTTATTTGACTTTCATACTATTCTGTTGTGTTAATATTCCTACTTTTTCATAGAATAAACTGCAGCCTTAGATTTAACTCTGGTATGGTTCTGTGAAAGGTGCTACAATTTTTATAAAAATAGTTTTTATACAATGCTTTACAACAATGTTTGGAAAACAAAGATTTCTTCCAACAGAAAATTCTGTTAATTTTACTTTATTGTCAACATAGTTGTTCATTTGTGAAGTGCCCCGCCCGGCTAGCTCAGTTGGTAGAGCATCGGACTGTTAATCCAGGGGTCGTGAGTTCGATCCCCAGCCGAGGCGGGAAAAAATTTCTCCGTAACAATTGAACTCGGACATTGCGTCTGAGAGTCATTTGTCCCTCACCTCTGATTCAAGTGAGGAAGCAGTCAGTCGCTTGCGGAGAAATTGGTTAGTACTGGTTGGAGACCCAGGAACACCGGTTAGGTGGACTGACCGCTGGGATATAACCTAGCTGTTGAAACCAGGCGTTAAACCCGAAACAAACAAATCATTTGTGAAGTGTCATAGTATAATATTAGGTGGAAAAGGTTCATACATGTAATTTAAATGTTTTTTCTTATTTTTACTAAGATTTTATTCTCAAAATAAAAAAACTGGTGACTTTGTGATAAGGTTAAGCAAATTTCCAGAAGCAGCGTTCACATACAAACCAGAAAATGAATTTATGAACAATAATTACGTACTACAGAAAAGTTTCTATCTTTAACATTTTCCTTATATAGGTTCCCTTGTAACTTTTAAAAGTAGTAATTGATATAATTAATGGGAATTTAAAACAACTGTGTAATAATACTAATATATTTTGTTACCAAATTTCAGTGTTGCCAAGAAGATGACCACAGAAGATCAGAGTGCAGCAGATTCAATAAATAGCCGATTGAGGAAAATGGACCATAAAATGTCTGAACTCAATCGGTACTGGTCAGAAATGGAACAGACAGGTCAACCACCATCTGTAACACCAAAAATATCAAAGTCTGCAGCATACCAGACCATGCCAATAGACCAAGGTCAAAGGTCAGCAACTTTGCCTCAAAGGTCACAGTCCCAGCGAGGTCAAAAGTCTCAGACACTTCCAAGTAGGTCATCACTAGGGCAGCCAGGTCAGACCAGACAAGACATTCCAAAACGTATAAGAAAGGGACCAATATCAAAACATGACAGTATTAGACGTAGAACAGCGGAAAAGCCAGAGGGTCAAAGTCAAAGGTCAAGGTTGAGTGATCAAGGTCAGGGAAGTTTAACGAATGGTCATTTAGCCAGTCAGGATCGAGTGCAGCCTGACAGTTCAAACACATATCAATCACAGCCACATGTTAGTCAGTCATATTATCCAAAATCAGAGGATTTTTCACGTCACATACCACAACCAAGTTATTCATATACATTGCCTAATCAAGCACATGCATATTCAGCATCACAGCCGATATATCAAGCACCATCCCCTCAACCGGAGAGATCATATATGCAGCAGCAGCCACAGCAGCAGCAGCAGCAGCAAGCTTACAGGGCTCCTTCACCTGAACCCATGGAACCAGACCAAAGTCGTGTTCAAGCCACAGTTGAAGATCAAATTCAACCGGCTGTTCATCAATCTGTACATTCTTATCCTCAGCCGGATTCTTATAGTCAATCGGATTCATATTATCCACCGGATTCTTATGTTCCCATGGATTCAGAGGTAGATTCAAAAACCGTTCCAGAACCTAAGCCAGTAAGCTTGCATTCAGAAACAGCTAGATCACGTCCAACAAAAGACACTTCAACAACTAAACCAGTTTTAGTGAAAGAAACTAAGAAAAAAGTTGTGCCAAGAGAATCTGAACCAAAAACATCAGCAAGTTCAAGGTCATTTATGATACCAGACACATTACCGGTCACAAAAAGTAGACCAGATGTGGTGAATCGTGATATTCCGCCAAAAGTTGATATTCTGCCGAAATTTCACTTGCCGCGTAGGGCAGATAGCCCGCCAAAGAGTTTTCAGGAGCTGTTGACTAAGTTCCAGACCGGAGAAACCGAATCGCGACCGACAGAAAGTAAAGAAAAACTCGAGGTGCAGAAGGAGATCAGTCTAGCGTTCAAGTTACGAGAGAGTTACCTGGATGATGAGCTGAAAGTTGGCGACAAGAAACGGCCACCAGATCTGAAAAGGGAATTGGAAGAGGTGAGTTTGACTCTTCTATTCATACTAATCGTAACTTTCGTAAAAAGTTTCACCTTATTGCTGAATCTTACACTTGTCAACTATATAATACAGTAGAGATTCCAAATAAAGTGATCAGATATATCATAAAAATCCAATATATTGCATTCAGACAGTGGACCCTTTTTTGCTATAAAAAGATTCTGGTAAAAAATTAGTTTTTCGGATTTGTATTAATAAACAACCTTATTTTTCACCTTTATAAAGAAGTAACAGAATAAACTGATTAAAAACAATTATGGTCATTACATATCATTCCAAGCATTATACTACTTCTTAGATTAAAAGGATTAGAAGTCTCAAAGTTCACATAAATATTTTGTTTATTACCTAATTTTACTTTGTTTTTAATCTGCAAACTGCAATATTGTTATACAAACACAAGGGCATCTAATTCTGACTACATTATTAAGAATACATTATGCCTCATGACCCTCAAGGTGTTCACTCAGTACAGGCTTTATAAATAAAAATAAATGAATAAATAAATAAATGAATTAATTTCATAATTTAAGTTTTCATCAAGTATTAAGCGTCTCGGCATGTCTGAAAATAATAATAAACAGAGTTGCTTGTTTTTATACATAACTTCCCTCTTTGCCTGTTGGCAGCTTAATTAAAGCGCAGTTTCAAGGAATTCAGTTGTGTAAGATAATACTAAGATTTGATGGTAAAAGTACAGAAATGACATGCAGTGTTTGAAGTAGTTCTATTCAATCACTTCTAACATATAACATAGTGCGCAGTAGAAGAGTACGTGCTTTGTTGAATCACACCTCACAAAATGAGAGGTACTTGGAATAGTTTGGCACGAAATCTTTCCCTTCACCACATGCCTCTAGACATAAATATATTTGATATCACTGAGAAATAGATTACTTGGCAACCATTTATCAATTTTTTTTTTCAATTTCCGATCAAGCAAAATATTTTGTGTTTTATACAGATATGTAAGCTCTTGGAATGTATGAAATCACTTTAACATTTACACCATTAAAATGGCTTATCAGTTATCACAATATCATGTGCAGCCCATTGTAGATCAAGAACATGTACAATCAGGATCTACATCATTCGCTTGACGTTTAAGTTGTTATTGACCAAGAAGTGACCAGTGTAGATCAATATCAGACAGAGACATTTTTCTAAACCTCAATGCTAAAATTATACATTATTGTGCAGTGCTTAGTTTTGAACCATACTCTATTCAGCCAGTTTTAAAATTGATATAAAGTGTGGTAACATAAGTAAAATCTCCAGCAAGCTGAAGTCAGTTTTTGCTAACGTAGACCCTGTTCAGTCTGCAAGGATGCAGCCCCAGATCAGCCAACACATTGATAATGCCTGGACAGGGACTCACTGTTTGCTCAAACAGTTTTGTTCAAAAACTCTCCTATGCACTAAAACCCTTTACTCCAAAGATACACTTTTATTGCTTTTATTGCATGAGCGAACAGTGTAGATCCAGATCAACTGGCACATCCAGCATCTAAGGATCTTCACTGTTCACTTTACGATTAATTAGGTTATTTCCTAACAAAATGCAACCAGTGCAGATCCAGATATGATGGCAGTAGGTATTTATGGAGCAAAGGGAAAAATGGACTGTCCAAGAACTTGGACTTGGAGGGGGAGGGGGGAGGGGGGATGGAGCGGATGACTGAAAAACCTGTTACCCAGATTCAGCATGAGGAGAATACATTTCTTGAATATCATCTGCCAAAATCCTTGGTAACTGAATTCTCACAAAGTATTTATTGTCACACTTGAATGGAAGCATGAAATAATACAGTGGGTTTCTCCTAACAGCACAGATGGTATGTCCGATAATAGCAACAAGGACCATTAAGCTAGATCTTACAGATTATTTTTGAAAATTTAACCAGAATTTCAATTTTAATACTCTCTTTATCAGGGTGGTACGTTTTTCACTATTGGTTCTTGAAGTTGTGGTTTTCAGTTTTTTTTAATCACATTTGTTTTATTTATATATAGTTGTTGTTTTTTAAATTTTGTTGATAGTTGACGGTATGCATATCAGAAAACGAGGGCTAAAGGTTATAAAACTGAGCATGGAAACCAGTCTCAAATCTCAAGCATCTGATTGGCTGAAAATGGTGACTGGCCGCCATTTCAGCCAATCAGGTGCATGGGATTTGAGACTGGTCTCCAATCTCAGTTTTATAACCTTCAGCCTAGTATTCCACAAAGTTTTAGAATAAATTAGCCTTCAAGTACTAGTGATACTATAGATTCAAAAGAGGGAATTCTGGCCAAAGAAAAGTCATTTTGTTTACTGGGCTGAAGGTTATAAAGCTGAGATTGGAAACCAGTCTCAAATCTCAAGCATCTGATTGGCTGAAATGGCGACTGGTCGCCATTTCAGCCAATCAGATGCTTGAGATTTGAGACTGGTTTCCATGCTCAGTTTTATAACCTTGGGCACTGTTAATCTTCTGCTGAGCAACAGTATGATCAGCATAGAATCATCATTATGATCATCATCAGCACTACTGCCAACATGATAAGCATCAACAGCTACATAATTGTCAGCATCAGTTGTAGCAACAGCAGCATCACTGTAGACTGCTGTTGTTTCATAATACATTTTTATACAGCCACTTATGCCCAGCAAGCCACTTAGATAGCAGACAAGATATAATCTTCAGTACTTCCTCAGTATGCAAACATTACTGTTGTTTACACAACAGAAGCTGTTTTAGTAACCAGGTACACTGTACAAGCCAGAAGGCTTATCATGACTTGTCAGACTTGTTTATCTCTGTATCCATGGTAACCAGAGGTATTTTAGAATCATCACAGGGTTTTGGAGCAGAATCAAAACACAGGTATTTACTGATCTGGTAGATATATGAATAGATGTACTGTGGTTAGGTATAAAATACCTACCTACATTCCCAGGCCAGATTGCAACATGTTTATATTTTTGAAAAACATCAGACATTTTCTCATGAGACCTTAGCATGTTAGTTTGGCCCAAAGAGCTAAATAGTTTTTGACAATCTATACAAGGCCAATGATAATAAAATTAGAACTTAGTGGCAACAAACTTAAAGTCTGTAGATGTTTTTGTCATTTTGGAGATGGGTTTTAGGTATTAAATTAATAAATCAGTTGGTACCTGTCTCACTTTTTTGATTTTATGCTTTCTTGTGAATTATAGATTTTCTCGGTATTTCACTGTTATAAAATAATGGATATATAATTATGGTATATTATGAGGTCATGACGTGATGTCATAAACAAAAATTTAATTATTTTGCCTTCATGCAAATTTTCTGTCAAAGTCACACGAATTATGCATTAAAAGCAAAAATAAAAAGAAAATTCATTTTTACAAGTGAAAGATAGAAATATATTTCACTTGTGAACTCCGGATTCCGGAATTATGTAAATTGCAACTCTTGAAAATACCAATTCCAGAGGTCACTCGTTGAAATGTATTTCTATCTTTAAATGGTAAAAACAAATATAACCTTTATATATTTTAGCTTGTATAACAATAATGGCAGCAAGTTACAAAGGCCAGACACAGCCTGGGCCAAATATCTTAAAACTTAGGTTGGAAACCAGCCTCAGAACTCTTGAGTCAAAGATCATAAAACAAAAACTGGAGACTAGTCTCCAATCTCAAGCATCCTATCTGGAACATCTCAACCAGAAATAACCTTATGAATCCAAAATTTGAGCATATTAGATCCTGATCAGAAGGCTTAGATATGTTGGTTGATCTGGATCATAGCGGGGTTTGCCCATGTGATAAATATAATATCATATCTAAGATAACATCAAAAAGGAATCTCAAACTTCACTTTCATATTCCAAGTTGAACATGATTTCAAGTATTCATGATGGGATGGTCCTTTCAGAATCTTCAAATATTGAAGGAAGCTGAATCATTGCAGAGATCTAATAGATCAAATAAATGATAATTTGCCATCAAATGAAGGATATTTACTGTTAACTGCTTCCAGTCCACAGGTGTTGACTGTTACATAAAGTAGACTGGCTCAAGAAATCTGTAAAGATTGGGCTTATCAGCTTGTTCCTGTTCTGCTTTATACTGTGCTTCTGAATAATTTGAGAAGCTATCTTCAGGCAGTTTTACATTAAATAGATCAATCTTAATTTAAACAAGTTAATTTAGTCTGATTAGTGTTAACATCTTAATACATTTTGAGTTGTTGAGTCATTGTCGTTATAAAGTCTGCATAATGTTCACATCTCTGCCATGATCTGTGCTGTACAGACCAGGATCTTTAAGTCTGGAAAGCCTTCACTTTGAAACTTTTCATATACATCAATGTTGAGCTTTGCTGTACACTCAAACTTGTTTTTAGATTGTGTGTCACATCATAATTCTAACAAAAGCCTGATGGCTCAAAGATTGACACAGAGTTTGACAAAATCTTCACCCATGACTTCAAAGAATATTTTTAAAAGTCCTTCAAAACTTTAATATAGGGATTAGTCTCCATTTCAGTCTGTCAGATGCTTGAGATTTGAGACTGGTTTTCAATCTCAGTTTTATGATCCTGGGCCTCAAAGTTTGAGACTGGTCCTCAGTATCATGCTCAGCTTATCAGACAAGAAATACCAATATAAAATACAGCAAGTCTACTAATCCATCAAAAAGTCTTGCTGCAGTCAATATTATTTTGTAAAAAGCCAATGGCTTATCAGTACTATAACATTTGACAAGAATTGCAAGATATTTATAAGTGTAGCTAGTCTATTACCTGTAAAACACAGTAGCAGACATCTTTGAATGAGTTATCATCTCTTCAAGAAATAGCAGACGCCTTATTGGGAACACCTGGTTCCCATTTTACTGATAATATTGATAATACTGGTTCCTGGCATGGAACATTCCATTTTCTAGAAGGAGTGTATGAAAGTAATGAAATTTTAATTTTGAATTGCACTATTCTAGAAGAATCATGAAATTTCTCAATTGAATGCATTTTAGAGGAAATATTTATTGTATGGCGATCTTTGAAAATTTCAAAACAGTTTTGTTCCAAAAGAACAAGTCTGGTTAACCTAACATCCCCTCTACCTGATCCCAAATGTAATCTCCCATAATTCTAAGGTGAAGTAGATGTAATCTGTACAGGAAAAGTTTAGTAAGAAAACAAGAGCCGAACTGCATGCATTGCTATTTAGCTTATAATTTTCGCTTTCAAAATTTTCAAAATTAATGCCGCAAAAAGCTTACGCCCTTTTGAAATTGGAAATTTTACCCATTCAAATGTGTGCTAGTAACTTTTTGTGATAAAGAGAGAATAATACAAAAGAAAAATGTCGGATAGAGCTTCGGATATAACGGATTTAACCGAGGTTACACCGTCCACTACGACCATCAGTACTGTCGCTGTACAGGCTGGAAGGTCAAAGGTCGTCCTAGCCATTCTACGAGTAAGTTTTATTTTAAAAATAATTTTTAACTTCCATTTCATTCACTGTGATAGAATCTTTCAACTTTTTTCTACATGGATATCCCTTTACAGTATATCATATAGGCCACTAGTGTAGATCCAGAGTAGTCTGAACATCCGTGCAGTATGATCAGAGCCCAAGGTTATAAAACTGAGCATGGAAACCAGTCTCAAATCTCAAGCATCTGATTGGCTGAAATGGCGACCAGTCGCCATTTCAGCCAATCAGATGCTTGAGATTTGAGACTGGTTTCCAATCTCAGCTTTATAACCTTCAGACCAGGCTCAACACTGTTGGCTTCTTGGTCAGAATAACCTCATGAATCTAAAGGTGAATAGTGAAGATCCAGATCAGCTTTTGTGTGTGTGCTGATCAGGATCGACACTGGTGCCATTGGGATATTAGACATATTCCTGAAGTTAATGGTTATATTGGGAATTGAAATATATTTTCATAGTTAGCCATGGCCCATTAGTTCGTCACTTTTTAAATTTTAAAATGATGTTAACTCTTCACTGAAAAAAACATCAACCACACCCTTCCTTCACCAGGTGAGACAGATTATATTTTCTGGGAATGCCCAAAAGCATTACAAATTTATTAATTATTTCAAATTCAGTAGATTATTTCACAGTTTAAGTTGTTGATTAATAATGTTGTAGTTTTAGCAGTGATACAAATTATCTAATACATGTAATGCTGAATAAGGCTGCGTGCATCTATAACTGTTGTATAAGAAAAATGACCTTGAACTTAATCCATATGAACTTGTTTAGCATATGATTATGCTTTGAATGCCTGTACATTTATTTGGAATAAGTTGCTGTTTTGTTCTCAGAAAAGATATTATTTATATCATAGATTGTTTATTTTATTAAAAATACATAGAAATGTATGAAAAGCTGTAATAAGACCATTATTTTAATGTGAAGACTTCATTTAAGTTTAAAGACTTGATATGGGTTTTGGTCATCAGTTCATAAATTATGAAAATATAAAAAATCAAAGTGCTTTTCTGATCAGAAAAGTAGAAAACCAGAACCACAAGATAAGGTTAGTAAAGAATTCTAGAAATGTTGGAATGTAGCCATGGTGATTCATACCTAGAGGCCAACATGGCTGCCAGTGTTACAAAACCAGCAATATGCGTTTTACATTAAACAGAATAATAATATCCTTACATAGGTTGCAGTATCATAAAAACAGATCCCTGGGCAAGTATTATGTTAAACCTTGCTAAAGACTGTTGACATTTTCAGTCTGAATGTACTTTTTTTAAACCTATAATAATTATAAATTAATAATAAATAATATAACATTGGGAGATGGAATGGATCAATCCAAATTCTTAGCAAATGTGCAGGTTCAAGAAAAAAACTTAGAAAGTCACAATTTTTGCTTTAAATTTGCTAATAAATTTTTTAAATTTTAATTACAAAAAATGATATTCACCCAATTATCTTTCCAAGCAGTTAAACACAGAAACTCTCAGCCAGGGCTCAAATTTGGCACCAGCGCTGTACGCACAGAGCTACTGAGGCTAGCCAATACAAACAAGTACAATAGTTTCTGTCCTGACCTTTAAAAAGATGAGCAACCAGTTTAGGTCTAGATCATATCAATGCAGTCTGATCTGGATCTACACTGTTTTCACCTTAGTCAGATATAATCTAATAACTATAAGAGCAAGTTACTGTGTAGATCTTAATCAGAGAGCATAGATGAGCAGTGGGGCACATGGGATTTAAGCGGTATCCATAGTGTTTTCAAAAGTTCAATTTATGCAAGCAATTTCCAAATTATAAATAATATAATTATCAAAATTAATATGGTCTTAAGCCAGTGACAAATCAAGTCTGAAACAAGCACTCCACCTATTGATGCCTCAAAGTTAACCTTAAATCCAATATGTTGCATAAAAAATGCCACCTTAATTGGGACTCGAACTTTCTTGTTTGCTCAGATATTTGCAGTATCAAGGCAACTGAAACTGTTTCCAGAATTCATTTCACAGTCAATTGTCTGCCTTGTTATAACAAAACATGAAAAATCCTTCACAACTTTTGCAATATAGTGGCTGTATGTATCTGATTACCTGGTATTGTTTTTCTTCTACAAACCTAAATGCAAAGAAAGATTTCCTAATGATGTATTAGGTCCATCTGAAAATAATTACAGTGTTTGAAGATGATCTTACCAGTCACTGCATTGCCAAAATACATAGCAAGTAACAATGAGCAAAGTATGCAGCACAGAAATTTTAACAAAATAAAAATTGTCTGTTATAATAATTTAAAAATTGACTTTAATCTGAAAAAATGGCCTGTTGTTATAATCTGAAGAACTGCAATAGCGGTAGTCTAGGTAAAGACAACAGTAACAGACAATATCCACCACTTACCACCCCAAGTATAGGGAACATACCACTTACTTCTACTAAAAATTTTGATAGTTCACATGTTAAAATAATAATTTAGCCATTTTTATAATAGCAAAATAAATTAAAACGATTGGGTTGTAAGTTATTTTAGATAATATCATACTGTACTGTTATAAAGGCTGCAGTTATTATGCAGGGCTTAATACATGATAAAGATTACTGCTATCTAAAATGATTTTCTCCAAGATGTGAGATGAAGTATTAAAGTTGTAATGGAATAAAAAAAATTAAACCCCAGGAGCTAGTTCTAATTTTATTTGCATTTGTACAGTGTAGGTCCGAGTCAGTCTGCGTAGCAGTGCAGGATCTGAGTATACTCTTTTCTGTCAAGTTTAACCCTTTACTCCATATAGTTTATATGGGTGTTATCGCATGTAGATCCAGATCAGCTGGCACATCCATGTTGTCTGATCAGAATCAACTTCTTGGACAGTAAATTTACAGAAAGGAAAAAGAAATATACAGAAAGGAAAAAGAAATATACAGAAAGGAAAAAGAAATTCACATTGACGATGTTTAGATGCATATACCATTCACTTTTTCATGTATAATATTGCTTCACCTTTGAATTCCTTTCAATAAAATGTCAGAGTAATCAAGATAATGCTTAATTACTCTCAAGAAAATTTGATGCTAATGATTAATTGACACATTTGGGGTAGCATTGATCTTTTCGGCATGTGAGACCATATTCAAACTTCTGAAAAAAAATAAATTTTTTAATTTCAACAGGTTTTAAAGTTTGATGGCTTAATATTATGCAATATATTTTATTGGCATGAAAAGATGTGCTGTGCAGCTCAAAGAAGTTACAAAAAGTAACCATATGCTGTCTGTAATGTGCTAATTATCTAATTATTACATCTATAATTACCCACCCTCTATCTATGATTTGTGCCTGTAGAACAATGTCAAACACACATGTGTTCTTCATTATTTCTCTCATTATTTATCTCTGTAACAATCCCCAGGTATATGTATATTAAGTCATTGCTGCCATACTAGAAAGCTTTTAATAAATGCCTAATTTGATGTTTGATATAATTAAATTGCACCTAAGGGGGTTAATAGATGTTTCATGTAAGTTAAGTTTGATTGGTTTTAATAGTATTAGGGGTTTATAGCTGTTTCATGTAAATTAACACTTTCCTCCATATATGCACATTTTTACGCGTCTTTTCCCAGTGTAGATCTACATCAGCTGGCACATTCAATGTGTCTAATCAGTATCTGCAGTGTTCTCTTTTTGGTAAAAAATAACTGAATAAATAAAAAATTTACAGTGCAGATGATCAGATCAGATGGCAAATGTCATAAATGTATAGCTATGGAATAAAGTTTAATTGGTTTTAATCAGATTTGAAAGAGTTTCCCTAGGACTTGAAACTGTGTGAACACCCAGATGAAATAAAATGACAGATAAATTTAGTCAAAAACTGTTACTTTCACTTATAAACATAACTACTTTTATACATTTTAGTTGTATTTCTACATTCACTACAAAATTTAAGTTCAAGCATGATAAAAACATAAAATGAAGAGAAAATAATATGTTTGATACATTTGAAATTAATTTCATTGATACCACAACAATTTCCCACTTGGCTGTGAGACTTCAGGCTGGTGTATAAAGTGATGTTTTCACAAATACATTTCAATCAATATCTTAAGTCAATGATATAAATGAAGTATATGTTATATATTTTCAGTGTGGAGAATGGATCCGTGTGCGTGTGCACCAGATGGAGCCAGACCTGATGGAAGTGGGCTCAAACCTTGAGGAAGCTCTCCAACTACAAGCTGAACATGACCAACTATTGTCCAAACTACAAGTAAGAACTCTCAACTACTCCAATCTTCAGCTAGTCAACCTGTGGAAGTTTCTGGTGGGTGGGGTGGGACACTGGTTATTGCATTGTGGGATGAAACATTTTTCCAAATATAAGTGTGTCTAATTCATGTTTTAAAATGTAAAGTTTTTCTTGTATGTTATGTCTGATAAGGCCATATTTCTGCCTTTTAGAGGTTTTCAATTTCAGCACATCCATTTTAACCTTCAAGTGCATAATTATGAATGGTGCTAAAAAGAGGCTCTTTCGTCTACATCAACAAACATCACCTACCATCTCCCAGGTTCTCCACTACAGCACATTCTGAAAATTGTCTTCTAATGTTGGAAGAATTTTAGAATTGAAATCTTGCCAATTTCATGTCATTTTTAGTTTGAAAATCATAAGTTTGTGGTTGGAAGGAAGACACCTCACAAAAATGTTTTATTACAGAAAACAAGATCTGTAATCAGTTATGAAAACAGCTTGTTTTTTATTCTTAATGCACCACAGGAAAAGTGTGAAATCTCTCTCTGACATGGACAGAAGTAACAAATCATGTTGCATTTCTTGGATGATAAGACATGATTTCCAGATAATTTTCAGATTATTTATGATAATGTTCTGATAGGGATCAGTTTCCTGCAAGGTATAAGGAAGGGACAGGTAGAGAAATCCCTTCCACCAGATACTGATCCCTATTATTTAGACCTGTTTCTTCCAACAATTTTTCTCTCAGAGTTTTGAATACTCTTTTGATTATTTTTCTCAAAAAAAAACAAAGTTCAATTGTTTTGCACTGTTTGGAGGGTCTGATGTTAACTGGGTAATACCCAATTTGCAACAACTGCAGACCCAGATCAGCCTGCAAATTCATATAGTTTGTGCAGGGTCTACATTGAATAAAATCTTACAAAAACCCTTTAAGTTGTAAATGTTATTACCTAAATTTAAACAAAATGCAGTGAAGATGGCCATAATTCACTGATCTGATCGTGGTGTTGCCAAGATCTGACATGTTCAGAAAAACCATCTTACCTGATATAATCCAGATGTAATTTGTTAGTCTTTCCAGTGTTAAAAATGGAAATATGTTTATCAATTTTAAAAGATGCCAAAATTTGCAGGAAGGGAAATGATTCAGATTGAGTTTAGCAGTGTCTTGATGTTCCATGAAAATTAGTGATTGAAAAAATAAGTGACTTTTTAAATTGAATGAATAAAGTACTGGATAATTATTTTGGAATGTATAATTTTAGTTTGAAATAAATATGGAAGAAAATAAACATGTTACCAAGGTATTTGTTTTTAATAATTGTTTTAATAATTATGTCAGTGCAAAAAAAGGGAAAATTTTATTTATCTACTTTTTAATATGAATAAGAGTACAAAGCATAAATTTGGAGTTTAAAAATTTGGGGAAATAACAATTAACATTTCATTATCTAAAGAGTTGTTAATTTGAGAAGATGACAGATTATCAGGGAAACCTGTTAATGTTGGTCATTTTGAAACTATCCACATAAAAAACTTGTACCAGTATAATCTGTTATCATGCTTAAAAAGTAATAGGCGGAACTAGGCAGAACCCACAATTTCTCTAGTAAACAATAAAACCTAGGACTGTAAAAATACATTCGATCATACAATCACAATAATGATTGTTATGCATTTTGCAGGCAAAAGAAGAAGAGATCAAACAACTCCTGTCGCGAGCAGATAGTTACGCCGCAGAAAACAAGGGTGAAGCCGTTGTCTACTCTGCGATGTCGGACACACTCGCTGAAGCGTGGAGAGATCTCAATGACAAACTACAGTACCGACGACAATTACTCACCGACAGTGTCACATTCCATCAGAAAGCTAGAAATGTAAGACTAATGTTTTGTTTATATTTAGTCACTTTTTGCTATACTTTGATTTAGTTAACCCTCAAATTTATAAATAAATGTCATCAGTTAATCTTTTTTTCCGTTAAATCTTTACTCCATTGACAGTTCTTTTATCCCATATGTAACCAGAGTAGATCCAGATCAACATGCAAAACTGTGCAGTCTGATCTGGATCTTCACTGGCTGCTTTTTGGTTAGAAATAATTAAATAAAGTAATATAGAACATTGTAGATCCTCATCTGACTGCACAAATATAAAGACTTATCCGAGTCCACACTTTGTCTTTGAGATAAAAAGCCTCATGCCATGGACTAAAGAATTATTCATTGTTTATTGAAGGTGTTTTATAGGAATTTATTTACAATATTCCATAACTGAATAGCATACAGTGTAGAACCTTATCAGACTGCATGGCTGAGTGGGTGTGGGTTGTTGGAGGTCAACACTAGTCTCAGATGTGAAATTATGTGGTTACTGCATAATGATAAAAGTAAAGTTCAAGACCTGCTTTGGTATTTCAGTTCGAATCCCAGATGGAGCAAGCCCAGAGCAGGTTTGCTAGTCTGCCATTGGCTACTGATGTAGAATCGGCACGAAGACAGTTACACCAGCACCAAGAAATCAAACAAGGTAAACCACATTAACAAAAATAAAATACAAAACAGGGTTTGTAATATTCTGGAATGATCAGGACTTCTGTTTTGGACTGAATAATTCAGAAATTGATGTTTTTAGACTGATAAATATTCATACAGACTTCCATAATAAATTTGAAATTTTATTAAACTTGCAATAAACAAATAGTTTTGAAAATCCTTGGTTTTGCTGTGAGAGTGAATGTTTGGAAGTCTTTTTTATATAAACATTTATGCTAGGATCACACATCTGTACAAAGAACTCCATCATGGAGTTAGTTTTTTCTGATTTATATATTTTGTCTGTAATGTTTGTGTATAAAAGTGTAACTGTTAAAACTTTAATGGCAGAATTGATGACAACCAGTTGTTCGAAATAACATTATTACTTTGCGTAAGAATTAGTAAAAACATATGCCACATCAATGTTACTGTACTATTTCCATACATTTTGTAATTATAATGTGTGGTATCTTACTGTATAAGGACTGTACCAATACCAGTTGGCAGTAAAACCTAACATTAGTTATTTAAATTTTATAAGTATTGATTTTATAGTTGCAGACATACTCCAAGTTTTGAAGAGCTCCCTTGATTTATGTCATGCCCTTGCTGAATTCATTACTTTGACACTGTTTACATTATCGTTGCAGACATACTCGAAGCATCAAAGTCCACCCTTGATTTAGGTCACGCCCTGCTTGCTCGAATCAAGGAAATGGGAATGCATGCAGACTTTACAAACAGACACGCAACAACATCAGCGTGCTACGGAATTGAACATCTACTAGAAATGCTACAAGACAGACGACGAAGGCTTGAGGATCTCTGGGAAGCGCGCAGAATACGCCTTGAACAGTCACTACAACTCTTCCAACTGGATCAGGAAGTCGATAAGGTACCATTAATACCTAAATATCTGATGTTTCCTGGCAGTTTTTTACCAGTTACAGTCTAAGTCTCATTTGAATGTAAACAAATTTTGGCGAAATGATATTTGGATGATTATGTTAGAAGATAATATAATGAGTAAACAATTTCTAAGGCCACTGAATGTTATATATAAGGTTTATAGTCATCATATAATACCACAAGCTCTATACTTGAATGTATTTGGTGTTTGGGACGATGACCAGCTTGCCATAAACAATACCCAAGTAGCAAGTAAATAAACAAGTAGCATTACATTCTGCATTATTTTCTTAATATCAAACCTTCAAAGTTATAGAAATCGTCATTTTAGAGTATCTATGCACATTTTAAGACACTAATGATCAGTGATTTGCAAACTTAATGCCCCACTGGTTATTTTCAGGTGTTATCCTGGTACCGCACCACGGGTCATGCACAGCTCCAGAGAACTGACCTTGGGGACTCTTACGAGTCATCCAAGTACATCCAAGCCGACCACCAAAGATTTGAACATCAAGCAAGAGTAGGTTTCATAACTATTACCAATAAGCCCACTTTACGTTATTTATTTATGGGCATTCTTTTCTTTAACAATGACTTATTTAACATGTAACAAAAGCTGAACAAAACTAACTGTTTAAGTGGCAATTTATTGTTAAAAAAAGAAAATTACTGGGTGCATAATATATACAGATTGTGTTATTTGGTGTTTATCTACCTGAAATGTTTTGGGTTAAGTCGCCTGCAACCACTCGAGGGTCTAATGTCTGTTTTGGGTGTAAGAATATTTATTAAATAACTATACATTATTAGCCCTATAAAAAAGCATCTGCCACGTTCAATAACACGACAGCCTGCTTTATAACAGGGCCAATATCTATATCACTTTCTCGGCCCGGGGCCAAGAAGTGTTATAGATATAAAGCCCGCATCTGAAGCAATTTGATTGGATAATAAGACAGGGCCGAAAAAGTGATAAAGATTTTAGCAAGAAACTCTAGGAATTGGCAGCCATTTTGTTTTAACTCGCTAATAATTTTTGAGGTGCTTTTAACATTAAGATTATGTCGGGTAAGAGAAAGTTTTCTGATATATATTGAGAGCACACAGGAATCACAGTAGACAGTTTGACATTTTGTTGTACAGAAGTAATGACCAATATAAATGACAAAATGTAGCATTTCCAAACAAACTGATAAAATGTACTGTTATATTTATAGTTGTTATCCATGGTTTCGTCTTATTTCTTGATTAAATAAGATTAAATTGTAAATACCCGTGAAATAAACCGATTTTAAAATCATTTACACTTTTAGTTTCCATTCATTTTCTCTATAATTCGCATAAAGCTTGATGTTTTACGAAGCTTCCAGCAGAGGTATAAGAATGAAACACTCTCAAATCATAGCATTTACAGACTCATACCATGAGAATCACTTCTAGCATTCAATGTTCAGCAAATAACCATCATGTCCATTGAATAAAAACTTAAAACAAAATAAACAAATGGCACTGTTTTAAAGTTTAAAAATAGTAAACATTCGTCAAATTACGTCACATATCTCTCAAATGACGTATGAATTTGCATCGTGACGTAATAATTAAATTAATAAAAGTGCTCAATTAATTACAAAGTGAAGCGAGAGTAGTGTTATAACTTGTAAGTAATTGTGGTTATTTAATAAAATTGTCAATAAATAATTGATTTGATATTGGCCCTGTTATTTGTCCTCGGGTCAGTCGTATTAGCCCTCGGCCTTCGGCCTCGGGCCAATACGACTGACCTCGGACAAATAACAGGGCCAATATCAAATCACTTATTTATTAACATATATGAAAGCATTCTTAAAAAAACTTTTGTTAATATTATTTAACACTTACTTCTTTGAGAACCAACTTTGACATTGCAATTTCTTTTTTGAACATTGAGAACATTTTTGAAACCCTTTTTAATGTTAATATTATTAAATTCTTTAACAGTTACTTCTTTGAGAAAGCAACTTTGTACATTTTAATGCTTTTTATCTTAGGACATCCAAGACACTGTGTTACGACTGGTCCGTAACGCTGACCAACTCTTACGTCGAACGTCACTCGATGCGGAGGGTGTGCGACAGCGTTTACAGGAAGTCGATGCAGAATGTGAGAACTTTATGATCAAACTAGACTCTCGCAGGAAGAACATCTCCATGGCCGTCTCGTTCTTCGAGCGGTCAGAAACGGTAAGTACATACACCTTTAAAGTGATATCATTGTGATTTCTAGGACTAATGCTTGACCTGCTAAATTTATTATTAAATCAACAAGAATTCTACAAATTTTAGCCAACTACTGGAGTCAAATATTTTACCCTGAGATGGTCACAAGGATTTTTCTTATATCAGTGTTCAGGCACCAATACAAATGAATGCTTAAAAATAATGATGTTACAAATAAGATGAAATATATTTCACATCAATGACAAAAAGTTAAATACCGGTATTAGTGAAGAATAATATGATTACAAGAATTCCAGGGATTAAATAGACATTTTATTGTTTTGAACCTAACGTAACCCATTTCAGCCTAATGTAGTCCATTTTAACAATTCAGTTCCTTTATAAATGTAATATCAGCTGTCAAGAATGTGTAAAAATAATGCTTAGTTAATTTTATTTAATTATATCTTATAATGTTTTATCATTTTTCAGGCTCTAAGAAAGTTAAGCGAGATAGAAGTCCAACTTAACAGCACGGACTTACCCCGGAACAGTTCTGAACTGGCAGATCGCCATTCGGAGTTGTCTAACGTCATTGTAGAGGTATCTACGGCAGCACAAACCGAGGGTCGACTCCTACTTGAGAGGGTCAGTAGGGACGACACCGGAGCTGATGGCGTCAGACACAGGGTATGGCAGAGTTGTTTTCCTTTATCATGTCATTAAGGATGTTTGCAACATTTAATTTAAAACCACACAAGCTCTGTTTTTTTATGTTTAACAACCAGCCCCAAAACCCACAAGTCATCAGAACCTTTTATGTTTTATAACTGCATTATAATAAGCATAATTAAAGAGTAAACAAATAATCTTGAATAAGTATCTTATCAGTGTAATTAACTTTTTTTTATAACTTTTTACAACCAGTGTGATAATATTTTCTAATCTGGGTTTGTTAAGTTAATATTTCTTATTGTATGCATTTTAGATGGATCGACTGCAGCAGCGCTGTTCCGAACTTGAGTCACTCTGTAAGGCCAGACGAGCAGAGGCCTGGGAACGTAGCCAAACCTATCTACACTTCCAGGAATCTTACTCTAGTGTAAGTGTATCAATATATTTATCACATGTAATAATATAAATAGCATCAAATAAAGGCCAAAATGCTTGTGCAGCTTGCATGATAAAGGGTAGGCTGAAAACCTGATATCATAGGCCAAAATCTCATATCGAAGGCTGAAATCCTGTATCACGAATTACTGTATGGCACATGGTAACCATTGATACATTTAACGTTTAAATGCCCTTACATCATAGTGCACTTGAAAATGAGGATTGGTATTCACTTAGTGATTTATAAACTGATACATTTATCATCAAAGCTTTTTTACATACATTTTATTGTATTTTATATTTTGTAGATATACACGTGGATGACACAGATTATCCAGTCCACTCTGAGTCGCCATAGCGACATGGGCAGCAACCTTACAGAGGCGACTGATTTCCTTCAAGTACATGAACAAATAGAAGAGGACATACGAGTAAGTTTAAGGGTATATAACTAATGTACATTTTAGTAGAAAATCTTGGAATGAAAGATAATGGTGAAGATTCTGTTTTCTTTGTCCATTTGACTAAATTTTATTACAGTTAGTACTTAAGCCTTTTGCAGGTAGTAAATGTGCATGTAGAGTAAACTGGAAAGTCTGTTTCTTCAACCATGTTTGTATTCTAATCTGATTGTTGGTTGGCAGGGTGTGAAATCTTGTTTTGCCACTAGTATAATCAGGTTTAATTAAATCAGTAAATGTATTGTTTTGTTGTGTTTCAGGACAAGGATGCGGCTATACGTACCTTATCTGAGGCGGCCGCCTCCATGGTCAGGTCAGGGGACCAGGAGGCCAAATCTGCCACAGAGAAGGTCGAACACCTTACACAACAAATCACGCGCATTCATCGCGTCACTGAAGTCCGCATTAAGCTCTGTCTCATCTATGTCTCTTTCCAGAGGCTCGTACAGCAGGTATGTGTATAACATTCTTTTCTTGTTCATCCTTGATCAATTCTAGTTGTGGAATCGCATTTTTGATTGCTCTATTTATAATGTGATAACATGTCTGGTGGTTATTTCAACATTTTTAGTTTTTGCAATTTTTAGAAGCCCCTTCCCCAATATGGCCCCACGCAAATTAATTCCTAATTTCTGTTAAATGGTAAGCAATTTTGAGACTGGTTATTCATTTATTCCAATAAGAAATGTTGTCTGCTGAAAGTTTGTGAAGTTTTTGAAGACACATTTCGTATGACGCAGCTCAAATCATGGTGATTTGTAATTATTTGTGAATGAATGTCAATAGTAGAATAAATATCGGTGTAGACTTTGAGAAAGCATTAATCATTTTACCATGTTAAAAGTTCATCTTATTAGAATAATGTCTTGCGAATAATAATTTTAAAATGTCTTGAATTTTTGTTATTTCAGAACTCTAACTGTATGCGCAGCCTCGAACACACCTTGAGATCCGACACAGAAAACTTGCAGGATCTCACCGATACTGCTGTACAGCAGACGGAAGAATTATGGTCCGAGGTCGAATCAACATTCCATGACCTCGAGGACAAAGGCAGAGAATTTCTGAAAAATTCATCCACCGTATGTTTTACAAATTTCTATTGGTTTTTAATTCTAAATATCCTGATACAGGAATATTTTAAATCCATTGAATTTTATAGGCCCCTGAATGAAAGCTTGCTGTTTTAACACTTGTTCAGAAAATGAACTTTTTTTAACATTTGCATTTTAAATGGCTATTCAAAGGCAGTTAGGAGAAAAAAAAGATTTGACAGGTGGGATTTAGACTATTTGTTAGTAGAAAATGTAAAAGTATAGTAGAAAATGTAAAAGTATTAAAGATGAATAAAAACTTTGTTAACCTTTTTCTCCATAGTCCTAACTTTTATTTCATTGGCAAACATGATAGATCCAGATCAGCCAGAACATCCATGCCATCTGATCTTGATCTACACAGTTCGCTTCTTGATGAGAAATAATATAATGAATCAAAAGTGAAAAGTGAAAATCCAGATTAGATCAAAATTCCATGGAATAAAGGGTTAAGTATTGTCAATCAGCCTTAACAGGAGTCATGTTTTCTGTTTTCAGATCACAGATGATTCATCATTACAAATTCGTCGTGCCATTCAAACAGTCGAGTCCATACTACTGGACACCCGTGATCACATGACATTTTTGACGACACAGTGGGAGTCTTGGCAGACCCACGTGTCCACAAGTCGCCAGTTCAAAACACAGTGGCACCAGTTCATACAGGATGCCAGAAAGGTCAGTTGTGTTTATGACTGAGTCAAGATTTTAGACTTCATAAAGTCGTCCTTAAGATTGTTAAAAAGCCATGTAAATTTTTTTTTCTAATGCTTTGTAAAGAATTTCATGACTAATTAATAGGAGTATGAATCCATGTTTATGTGTACCGGTACAGTTGCAACATAATCGAGCCCGGCTATAAAGTTGCAAATTGACAGTGTATGTACGTTATCACTGTTGATCAGCGATTTTGCAAGTGTCACTCTTGGTATTAGGTATAACATTCATAATGATTATAATGCCGGTATGTAAATTTGTCCCAGAAAGTATATTTTTCTTTTAAAGCAAATTGTCTTAAAAAAACAAATATATATTTTTTTTATTTTAGGGAAAAAGAAATAATTTTTATTATGTCATTTTTATTAAAACTCTAGTTTGAATGGTTTACAATGGATTTTAATTATCTTGTGGGTGTTGAATTTAAATATTGTATTTTATTGACAGTTAATGTGTTTCACTATATTTGTCAACATATCATATTTCATTACAGTCAATAGATAAAGTACAAAAATTAGAAGCTGAATTTTTCCCGGTACTGGCTGGCGAACTTGGCTCGTCTTTCGAGGCAGCCAATGAGTACCAACAAAGGCTCGATAACTTTATGCCTGAGTTTGAGGTAAATTTGATGTGTTGTACATATTTGCTTTAGCTGATCATTGGCTTTTTCAGAGAAGGAAAATGTCCTGAATAAAATGTTTATGACATCATTATTTTACAATGTAAATGTGTGTCTAAAGAAATTGAGCCAATTCATGTCTGCATCTTTTACGGCTTTCATGGGAAAATTCAGCCCTGCAAAATTAAATTATAAAAATAATATATCAGAATTCTTTATACCATTTTGGAATAAATCTATTCAGCATTGCTCGGTAGAATTAAAAAAAGGGAAACAACAAATTACTCTGAAATTACCATTGTAGTTATAAACATTTCTATTAAGGACATTTCCCTGTGTTTTACCACCACCACTACCATCATGTTGTTGTTGTTGTTGTTACTATATCACATTTTCTGAGTGTTGTCTATTACCGTACACAGAGCATAGACTGGGTAATGACCATTGAAAGGGAACAATTTGAGCCCTATTTATCGGGTTACCTTGGCAACACCCTGGAGGAAGCTCAACAACTTCAAAGCAAACTTCAGGATTTTGAACCAATGGCGCAGGTAGAATGATGTCACATGGGCTTGCTGCCATAACAACATAGTATATTTAGACTCCTGCATATGATCTTAAATTAGAATTTTAGAGAAAACGTGGATATCACAGCATGTGCATGAATGTATAAGAAAGAAAGGCCAGGTTTTAGAATGATGTAATCTATGTGTATAACCTGGCTCCCACACCGATAAATATTCTTTCTGTTTTCTCTATTTTATCACTTTTTCTATGTTTATACACCAACCTTCCTATATAAAAATAGTCTGAATCTCATTTATTTTTCTCTGAAGTTAGTGCATAGTTTTCCCGCTTATGCAGTTCTGTGGCCAAAACTATTTGAAGTTTCAGTGTTTTTGAATTGGACATACACAGAAAATTTGAGTGTAGAAAAACACTTTACTATATTTTTGTATTGATTATCTTATATTTTACACACCATGCATGCACACTGATTTGATACACAGAATTTGTTGTAGATATTCACGAACAATTTGTCTGTTTGCTAATTAATAGAAAACAAAGTTTTGTGGTTTTTTTTAATATTTAAGAAGAAATACATTTAAAAATTTGTTTTTGACATTAACCCTTCACTTCATGGTGTTAGTTACTTAAAGGAAAATAAAGTTTGGTTTTTATAATAAGAAGAAGTGAATTTAAACATCTGTTTTTGAAAGTTCAAATTTTACTCTGTGGTATATAGATTTTATGCCATTGCTGACAAGTGAAGATTTGTTACAACATTCTTGCAGTTAGATCTGGTCCCAAGGTTATAAAGCTAAAATTGGAAACCAGTCTCAAATCTCAAGGATCTGATTGGCTGAAATGGTGACTTGTCGCCATTTCAGCCAATCAGATGCTTGAGATTTGAGACTGGTTTCCATGCTCAGTTTTATAACCTTGGGACCAGGTGTTACACTGAATACTTATTGTCAGAAAAAACTAATAAACCTTAACCCTTTCTTTCATAGACAAATCTTTATTGCGTGGGCGAACAGTGTAGATCCAGATCAGCTGGCACATCTGTGCCGTCTGATCAGGATCTACATTGTTCGCTTTTTGATTTGTTAGGCTATTTCAAAATGCAACCAGTGCAGATCCTGATCAGACGGTACGGATGTGCTGGCTGATCTGGATCTACACTGGTCGCACATGCGTAAAAATGAGTATATATGGAGGAAAGGGTTAAATTGATCAGTGTAGATCCAGATCAGACTGCACTCATGTGCAAACTAATCTGGATGTACAAGTGTTGTATATGGGATATCGCTCTGTCTTTGGAGTAAAGTTTAACAGTAAATATGCTGTTATTTAGTATCTTGGTGAGCAGGGGAAATCTGTCATTTTCAGTCATAACCATTTGTCATTGTTGTCTAACTTGCATCATTTAGTTTCACTAACATTTTAACATGCAAGAACGATATTTATGTCTTCACCCTTTACGTGCAAAAATATAGCATTGGTTACATTTGCATCAGGTGTAGACCAAGATATGCCTGCTCATTTGCACAGCACAATGAAGGTCTACGTTTGAACTATTTAGTTGACCCTTTACCCCGAAATCTTTGCTGAAATTCCATGGCAAATAGTGAACATCCAGATTACACATCTATGCCATCTAATCAGGATCCACACTTTTTGGTTATAGATTTATTAGGATAGTTCTGACCAAGAAGTGAACAGTGCAGATCCAGATCAGACAGCAAGGGTGTGCCAGCTAATCCAGATCTACACTGATCACACAAATGATAAAAACCCATATATATGAAGGGTTAATAAATCAATGGAGTAACTTTTATGAAAGAACTTCTATAAACAATGTCTCAAATTGAAAGAAGTGAGTCCAGAACATTAATTCAGTGAGTAAAGGGTTAAGACAGTCAAACTGAGATAAGAAATCAGCATTGTTATCACAAGCAATGGTCTTATTTTCTTTTAAATTAGGAGGCTTAATGAAAATCGAAAGGGAGGTCTGAGTTCGTAACATTATGGCAAGGGTAACCCCTGGTCCGTCCTCCTGCCTGTTTGTGACTGTTGTTCAGGGTCATAGTCATTGTTGCATAGGTTAACATGTAAATATCATATAATATCAGAATGAATTTTAGTGCTAGAGATAGAAATCTGTAGTCGGTGTCAGTTAAGCATAGAACTATTTTCCAGATGTATTTCACTCAGGGGACTTTTTTTAAAGAAGAATTAATCATACTGCTCACAAACCATGTGGCTTTTATCTTGGCCAGCTAGTCTGCTAATTATTTGATTTCTCTAATTAAAATCATAATTTGTCTCCTTTATGTCACTATAGCTTCTGTGTTCTTGCATTGTTAACTGAATCTCATACTTCATCAAGTTTCAATGTTTTATGCATACACATTTAGTAGTTTCCATGGTTATATCATATCATGCACTTTGTTTTATAATAAATCCTTTACTCCATAGGTACAACTGTAGTACAACTTTTGTGCTATAGGCACATAGTGTAGATCCAGATTAGCTTGCACATATGTGCTCTCTGATCAGTGCCCAAGGTTACAAAACTGAGCATGGAAACCAGTCTCAAATCTCAAGCATCTGATTGGCTGAAATGGCGACTGGTCGCCATTTCAGCCAATCAGATGCTTGAGATTTGAGACTGGTTTCTAAACTCAGTTTTATAACCTTCAACCCTGAATCTACACTGTTTGCTTTTAGATTCATTAGAAAAAGTGAACAGTGTAGATCCAGATCAGATTACCCAGATGCACTGGCTGGTCTGAATCTAAACTGATCGCACACAATAAAACCTGTGTAATTATATAAAATGAACGGTTAATAAAGGAAATAACATATCATTTATTCCTTGAAAAAGAGCAACTTTGATATGGAGATGGTTTGGATTCCAAGGTTGTCTTTAGAACAGGTTTTGCTGCATTTTGAAAGAGTAAAAAATAGTTCCTACCACTAACTCAGTAACTGTAAACACTCAGTTGCATTTAATTTTAAGACAGTCTCATTTAGTTTTAAATATTTGTTTACATCTCTTTATTAATTAAAACTATTTTAATTATGTTATCATCAGAGAGCACAGGCAGAAATTGAAGATCATTTGAAGACAGCAGAGTTACTGTCCCTTAAAGGGGACACAAGGGGCCAGAAGGAACAAATCGTGAATGAACTGGTTAAAGTTCATCAACGGTTCCAGGCCAGAATCCACGAGTACCAAATCTTATTGAAGATGACGATACAGTTCTTTAGGAACTTGGATCAGGTGAGATACTGCAAAGTCTTTAATTTTTTAATGGTTTTCGTTAAATTAGTGCCTCAAAATCTCCATGAGTTCTTAACACTTAATTTCTTACTCCCTGGACATAACTTTTATTATGTGCAGTCAGTGTAGATCTAGATCAACCAGCACATCTGTGTAATCTGATCAGGATCTACACCTTTACTTAGTCAGAATTAACCCATTGAATCAAAAGGCAAACAGTATAGATCTTGATCAGCTGGTTGATCTGGATCTAAACTGGTCACCCATGGATGTGATAAAAGGCATATCCATTAAGTAAAAGGTTAGATATTCAGCTAGCATTTGGAACAAAACAACTATTTACTTATTAAAAAAAACAAAACAATATGCAGTTTTTTTGGGTGATCTTTTTTAACTGCCAAAACAACAGAAATGATTAAAAACTCAACAAATACACAATTTGCTCATGACTTGCCTGAAACTGTATCTTAAATCGAAATATTTAACAATTGAATTTGAAATTTTCAGTTGGACAAACTGATTGAGAAAACAGAACAAGAATACATGGAATCGGAACTACCGAATGATTTAAGCCGAGCAGAGAACATGCTTGAGGAGCACAAGAGGAAGAAGCAGGAGATTTCACACCTTATAAACTACACAGCTGAGGAGGGAGAGAAAATTGTTGTACGAGTTAGACAGACCGTAAGTTACTTGGATTTATTTAATGCTCTACTCCATGGATAAAGCTTGTAGCCCATTGGCAACCTATGTAGAACCAGTGCCCAAGGTTATAAAACTAAGCATGGAAACCAGTCTCAAATCTCGAGCATCTGATTGGCTGAAATGGCGACCAGTCGCCATTTCAGCCAATCAGATGCTTGAGATTTGAGACTGGTTTCCAATCTCAGCTTTATAACCTTCAACCCTGATCAACATGCACATGTGTGCAGATTTATCAGGATCTACACCGTTTTGAGACACTTTGTTTTTCTGTACAAGAAGTGAATAGTGTTGATGCATATTAGACGTCATGAATATGGATGCTGATCTGGATTTACAGTGGTTGCACCTGAAATTTGAGAATTATCCAATGAGTAAGGATTGAGTTGATTATGTATTGTGGTCAGAAAGAGTATAAAAAATGTTTGGGTGTCCATACTGTAAGTACATGTAGTGGATAGGAGAACTTAGGCAATACATGCCTATGAACAAGTGAATAGATTGGCTTAAATGCAAAGAAAAAATTTGATAATGTTTATTGCATTATATAATATTTATTTCCTGAAATCACCTGTTATCTTTTCTGTGCAGGATGCGGAGGCTGTCGCTAAGGATGATGTTCAGCGCGTGCTGGGAGCAGCAGATGAGTATAAGCACCGCTGGAACAACACATGGGAAGAACAGGAGCGCCGTCTCCGACAGAATCTACAGATCTGTCAGTTCAACTTTGATCTAAGACAGGTTCGGCATAGACATATTTCTAATATTGAAAATGAATTTTAATTAATGTTCATTATTAATTCATCTGATTTAATAGGAAAGTAAGTTGCTCAAATGCATTTTGTAGAAATATTCTGCTGCATGTATTTAAGATCATAATTTTAATTGAGGCACATTTCTTGGCAGGAAATATAGTTAATTCATTGATTTTACAGGGCAATTATTTTTGTGAATTACATAGTTAAGGAATCCAAAAATTTGAAAGACCCAGAATATATACAACTTAAGTTTAATGCAGTATTAAAAAACAAAACCTGGATTTTAAGAACCCAATTCCATTTTGTCACTTTTTTTGAGAGCTTACATTACTTTACTGTTCAGTCCTTTTTGCACCTTTCATTTCAATATCATATAATTAAAATAATTTTTGTATTTCAGATACATTCCGAAATTGACGAACTTCACCACCATTTACAAGCCAGACGTGGTAGCTATGGCAACTCATTGCCGGCTGCCAAGATGACTTCACAAGCCTTTAAACAGTTTGAAATGACTGTAGAGGTAGGCAACTAAGTTTTAGTCAAATAATTACAATGTGTTTTCTTAAGCTATAGTTTTGATATTCTAAATAGTTTTTAGGATTTTTTTTGTAGGGCTTCAAATTTCTGTAAACATTACATGCTCAGTTCAAAGTGAACACTTTTTCATGATATTAATGATAATAACCCTGTCAGGAATATGATGCGACCTAATAAAAAAAAAGGATAAAACTTGTCATTATAACCATCTTGTTACTGGTCTTGTAATAAGATTGTAATGATCTTGATAGTTGGCAGTTTTGCGATTAAAACTATAATGACCTTGACTTTGAATTATGTTTGACCTAGAGTTTTGACTTTCATGTTTTTATTGTAACCTTAGCCTTGCAACAAATATTATAATGACCTTGACTTTTGACCTTTTACAGCTTATAGAGAAGAAGATACAGAATTTCACAAGCACGGCAGAGCTGATGGTTCAGGATGAACATTATGACTCGGTTCACATTCGCCGCGAAATCGACATGCTCAATACAAAATGGACCACCTTCCATACTAGTGTCAATGACTACAGGGATTTATTGGATACTTCCATTGAATATTTTAAACTTGTTGAGGAGGTGAGAACACGTTTTCTTGAAGATGTTAATTTAGGAGTATTTGTGATGCACCTAGGTGTGTAGAATAATCAAATTGTAGCCTAACATGTAAGCAAATAGTTCTAAACTAGATGTATTAAGAATTCTTCTCTGATTGAATGGCAAAGAACTTAGACCCTGAAATGTACAGGCTGATCTTGGCCTACTATTATTTCCAAGGGCAAAAGCCTTTTTCTTTGTGCACCACATATTATTTGTTTAGCAGATTAGTCCATGTCGAAAAATATGTTTAAATTTTACTCTTCACTTCCAGAGAACTCCTCTGATTTTGTTAAAAAGTGGGATAGTTTGTATGACAGGTTTGACATAACTGCAAATCATGTATTTATAAAAACAAATACAGTTAAACAGTGAATTAAACCTTAAAACCTTTGTAGTCGGAACAATGGATGACAGAAGGCAACAACTTGCTGATCACACTTGGACAGAGAGCCAACCAAGTTCGAACCCCAGAAGAGACCAGTGAACTGATGCGACCAGTGAACAAGTTTGTTGAGGAGGGCAAACCACAGCAGGATGAGAGGCTGGCTCAGATCTCAGAACTAGCAGTCCAGCTGTATGGTAAGTTATATTAGAATCTGAAAACAGTCTCCGATCTCTACAAGCTTTTCATTGGTTAGTTCTTTTTCTATGCTGTACTTTTGACCAATCAGCTTTATAACATTGGGACATGATGTATGATCTTATATTACCAATGTCAAGCAATAAGAGATGGATAAGAGATGGAAATTGAAATGACTATTATTTATTTAAAAAAAATTTATATCTTTGATGTTTCATCAAATTAATAGTCAGTCACAAGCTTTTAAAGCTTTTGTTACTCTTTGAACACTTACTAACTGAAAATAAAATATATTTGTATTTTTTTATTTCTGCATAGAATATAAAGACTTTAAAACTGTTAACAGACTTTCAAATCACTCTTTTCTCCATTACACTATACTAAAAGACAGGAAGTCAACTGATCTATGTACATGCATTGCTTTTTGGTTCTTTGCAAGGCAGTTAAGTAAAATGGCATCTAGTTACAGCAGATTATTTGATCATTATTTTCTGTTTACAGGTGATGAAGGACCAAGTCGTGTACACAACATTCATGTACAGTATCAAGATTTACTGCAGAACTTCCAACAAGCTGATAATGAGGTCAACAGACTCAGACACAATCTGGTATATACTTGTTAACCTTTTACTTCATAGATACACCTATATTGCATGGTCAAAGAGTGTAGATCCAGATCAGCTGGCACATTTAATGCCATCTGATTAGGATCTACATTGTTCTATTTTAGTTTCATTAGGTTTATTTCTGATCAAGATGTTAATAGTGCAGATCGAATCAGATGGCATGGATGTGCTGGCCGATCTGTATCAACACTGGTGGCACATGCATAAAAACACATATATATGGAGTAATGGGTTAGAGCAAAAGCTTATAGATTATACCCAGTAAGTATCAGATACATCTCATTGATCGAGTTCAGGTGGAAATATCCAACTCAAGGAAACTGATTTTGTTCATGGGCAAGATATATTTGTCAGTCTAAATCTGGCATAATTATCTGATACTGAGTACATGGATTTTCATTCTTCTCTTATATGATAAGATTTTCACCACCCTTTGCATTAGTAAGTAAACACATCTCATTTTAACATGCTCAACTTTAGTAAATAATTGAGTCTGCTATCATATTTTGAGCTAAATAACAGATTTTAGTCTGTGTTAAGCTGGAGCCATATCTTGTAGCAAGAAAATACCACCTTTGCACAACTTCCAGATTAATCTTCTGTGTTAGACAAAAAATCTATATAAATAAATGATAGAAAGCCGTTTGCTAGAAATTTTCAAAACAATTAGTGTTAATTAGAAGAACAAAATAAGAGCCAGTACCTGACAAAACAATACAGGTAGTGCTTATTAGTTGTATCAATAAATATTTGTTCTATACCAATTAAATAAGAAACTTGTCTGTTAATGTGATCAGTAACGATTCATCATACTAAACAATAGGGAGTAACTTTCGAGGGAGGATGGAAAATGTGTTGTTTCGTGTAAGACACAGGATTATTTCTACCATTGTCATTCAGCTTGTGTCATTTTTGCAACCAGTCTGATATGAGGGTTTTAGCAAAGATTATTAATCAACTAATTAACTAAATAGTGAACTTGGTAGAGTCTGGGTCTACAGTGGTTGCAAAAGTGACACTTGCTGCTTTTAGCACTTAAAGGTAAAGGAATTACTTTTACTGTTGCTGGACCTAATTATGTTACTGATTGGTGCAATTTTTTGTTTAGGAGCAGGGACAGCAACCAGTTGCTGAAGAGTTCACTCCCATGGAGGTCACTGTCACAGCTGAAACGCCACCTAGGCCTCCGAGAATCACCCAGCATCTCAAGAATTCAGAAGTTATGGAAGGAACAAAGTAAGATATAAAGATTTTGTCTGTAGGCCATACAGATTAACCTCTCTTAGAGACAATCTTTTTGATCTTCAAACAACAGTGGTCTTTACCAGTCTGTGTGAATAGTTAGACCTGCAGATTTCAGTAGTTCTGTGTAGAAAACAAATTCTCGGTCTTCAGATGATTTTTTTTTAATTTTCATGTAAAATAACCCAGAAAATTGTTCACTAAAATTACAGAAAGTGAAAGAAATATCATTCAGATCTTAAATTGGTTATGGCATGCTCTGTTGAATGATACTCTTTTGAAATGAGGTCTGGAGATGCACTTGAACAAGCTGAGAGAAGAGAGTCAATAGACACACCTTTTCCCATAACCAGCTTTAAATAAGGGAGTAAACAGAAATGTAATAAATAAAAGAAGATAGTAATTTTGAGATGAAATAGAGTGCAGGACTGTAAATGAAATAATGTTCTGTAATTTGAATAGGACTGTAGTTTAAATAGTAAGGTGCAGTTAGCTTTGAGATTGGTAGTTTAATTGCAAGTATCACATGACATTCATTGCTTATGTACTGTTGCAGGGTTATATTTGAATGCCACATTGAATCCGAGCTTACGTTCGAGGTACGCTGGTTCAAGGATAGTCTGCCCCTGAACAGTCCGGACTACGAGACACGACTTGATGGCTTTGTTGCCACCCTCACAATTGAGGAAACCTTCTCGGAGGACACTGCTAGATACACCATCAAAGTGAGGAACGCCGTCGGTGAGGCTGAGTCCTCGGCCTACCTTCATGTCAAAGGTCAGTGTCTATATATAGTAGTGAGATCAAGAATCATCTTGAGATAAATATTAAAGTTAATTTAATGGGAGATAGTCCAGTCTTAAAAACAGCCTACAATATTGGGATCAGATTTTTTATAAGTGGTCTTCCATGTATATATTGTAAGTATTTCAGCACAATCACACCAACAGTTTGTTGTTGTTTTGTTTTTTTTTCAAATTAATAAATTTTCTTCAGAGATCTTTTTCTAGTACAACAGTTAATATACTGCACTTGATGTCATCATAATGTTGTGGACAATTTTTGAAGAAAGAGTTTTGCAAGATTTACAGGAATATCAGGGAATAGAACATATAGTGTCATATAGGAATAGTGTCTTAATGTATGAAGTTCTTATCAAGTTACAAAGTGGAAAGAGCTTTCTAAAAACTTTGGTACCTTGTAAAATTTGCTATTCCAGAACACATTAAATGAGGTTTAAAAAAACAAAGATTATTTTGCATATCTATTTTTCATTTGCAAGAACTTACTGCGGAAAAGATGAATGTTAAAATGGAACTCCCAGACTTCTTAAGTTATGAGGGTAATCAAATTGTAGAACATTTGTAGAGATTATTTGTTTTTAATACTAGTTTTTGGAGGTTTTAAAGGAAAACCTTTTAATCATTCTTGACTTGGTAGTAAAAATAAAGATATTTAGACAACATATGTAAATATATACATAATGCTGTTCTTCATTTTCTTAAAAACTAGAACCTATTTTTACAGAAACCCACCAGCAAATTGTACCACCAGATTTCACTAAGAATCTTAAATCAATTGATGCTTTAGAGGGCAGCCCATTTGCCTTTGAATGTCACGTAATGGGCATACCTTCACCAACTATCAGTTGGTACAAGGATGAAATAAACATTGACAACTCGCCAGAATATGTCATTACCAAGATAAATGGCACGTGCTGCCTGAAGATTAAGAGAGTTACCCGAGAGCACAGTGCCCGTTACACGTGCCGTGCCAACAACCCAGGAGGCGAGGCTGCTTCATCAGCCCGTCTGACTATAATTCGTAAGTTCCCATGATTGTTAGCATGGGAATTTGTGCATTATAAAACGTGGCATGTGTGTTTCCCCAACCCTTCCCAGAAATCAACAGTGGTTTTTGTTATAGATGATGATGTTGTTACGAAATTGTGTTGTGTTGGCATGATTTAAGCTTTTGTCAAGTCATCATGTTCTCCTTAACATTATTACATTACGGTTCTAGCAAAAGTAATTTTGTTGTTGGAGAAGAGGGGTAGGGGAGGGGGGCCAAGTTGAAAACATTATATGATCAAGCTAATATTCCCTTGAAATATGCCATACATATCCTTACCAGTAATCTGATATGACTACCAAGATTTACCCATAGAACGACATTTAAGTAATGGTGACAAAATACTTGATGCACCACATCTTGGTGCCCATAATTCTTCAATGAAATTTTATTTCTTGCCTTTCATACTAAGTGAAGCAGTGTTTTTTTTTAATAACCATTTACTCTGTGAATATGACATATGTCCAAAGACTGACCAATGTAAATGCAGTACAGCCTGCACATCCATGCAATCAGGTCTGAAGGTTATAAAACTGACATTGTAAACCAGTCTCAAATCTCAAGGATCTGATTGGCTGAAATGGCGACCGGTTGCCAATTCAGCCAATCAGATGCTTGAGATTTGAGACTGAATTCCTTGCTCAGTTTTATAACCTTAGGCACAGATCTGTGTCTGCACTGTTGGCTATTTGGTCAGAAATAAACTAATGATTCTTAAAGCAAACAGTATAGATCCTTATCAGAAGTAAAGTTATATCAATGGAGAAAAGTTTTAACAAACAATAATACTTTTTTACCTGCATTTTAGAGGGATATTTTACTGAATATATGTTTTCTGATGTTTAATTGCTATATAATTTTTTAACAAAAAATGATCATATCTTCTTTGTTTTTTGTTAATCTAATCGGTTGTTTGACTTACTAATGAATAAGATTTTACTTGTTCGGTAGTGGAATAATGCTTGGGTAATTTTAGCATTTAACATTTCTGTTGTGTTCAGGGGCGGATCCAGAGAGGGTTCATTTGGGTTGCATGAATCCACTTTTTGGGCAGCAATAATTAAATTTCATTGGGATTTTTGCGAGAAAGTTGGAAATTATCATGTAACTACCCTAAGACTGCTCCAAATGAACCACTTTTCTGGAAATCTTACATCCAACCCTGGTGTTAAAGTGTTAAAAATAAGAAGTTGATTGATTTATTAGTCTTTTGATAAATGCTGCATGCAATTTTAATGTTTACATTTGATTGAAAACCTACTAAATTTTCTGCATTTAATTTCAGCTGTTTTTATTCCTTTTATGTTGTGTTCACTGATGTTAAAACTTGTTTTAACAAGCTGGGTTTGTGTAACATAGAATTTTGAATGCTTTACTTATGTTTTTCCTTCATCTTATGTTTAAAGGCAACAAAACTAGGGCTGAAAGTTCTCAACCAAGCAAGTATTTTATTGCATTTAGTTATAGCATAGCCAAGAAATTCCTTTCGTTTTAATCTGTATGTTGTCCCACTATCCCTTAATGTTGTGCATTTCTTTTCTCTCTTCTATGGTGAAGGCTTTAACCCTTTCCTTGATATAAACGCATTTTTATGCGTGTGCTACCAGTGTAGATCCAGATCAGCCGGCACATCCATGCCATCTGATCAGGATCTGCACTGGTCGCATTTTGGTCAGAAATAACCTAATGAATCAAAAAGCGAACAGTTTAGATCCTGATCAGACAGCACAGATGTGCCAGCTGATCTGGATCTAAACTGTTCGCCCTAGCAATAAAGGTGTATCTATACAGGAAAGGGTTAAGGTATTTTTAACTTTTAGTCACAGAAAGTGTCATTTCCATTGGTGTAAGGTTTGCAAGTTTAAAAAGTATGCATGAGGGGGAGGGTTACAAGGATATAATTTGCAGAGGACAATTCAGACATTTACACTTATTGTACTTTTCTGCCATGAGAGCTTGTATAATTGATGTTCAGGGACATGGCTACAATAAAAGCCACTCACAGATAAATTGTTTCCATGGATGATGTCGATTTTGCCAAATTTTAGGTTGCTGTGAAAAGGAGTGCCGTCACATAAACTAGAGTATACTAAAGTATTATGTCAAAACACTGCTGTTTAATGATGTGCAAAGCTAAAAGATTACATTAAGAGTATTCCTTTAATGCATTGGATGGTTGAAGGTGGTAGGGATGAAACAAATCTTTGGAAATAAAAACAGAATTAATATCTAGTATATTATAAATAAAGTGTGCATGACAATAAAGCAGGTTGCATGCAAGAAATGGAACTTTTTCTATTAATTCTCTTTCACACTTTATGGTAGCCATATCAAACCTCAGTGCCACAGATGTTCTTAGAAGAAAACTAAATCCTCTTTTTAGCTTAAAGCTAGATTAGCTTTTTATCTTTTCTCCATTTCATGTAATATTTCTTTCAGTATTTCTAATTTTCACCTATCGTTATATTCTAAATTTTAAAAAAAGATCAGTTAACAACTCAAAACTTAAAGATATAATTTTTTATACTTCGTATAATTAACCAAGTTTGTTTTAATGCTTCAGTAAAATAAAAGTTTCTACATGTACTAATCAATGCATATATCAATTGTACTAATTTTTTATAATTTGCATAGTTTTAGCAACTTGGAAATGATTTCCAACCTGATTTAGATAGACAAAATTATATACCATAAACTAATACATTTATTTTATACATTTTATTTTATTCTAATATCTATGTTAGGTATTACATTAACATCAAACATTTTGTTTCTATTTTTAGCGGCACAGATTCCCATAATTCAGCAGGAGCTGAAGGATGTGGTAGCAGCTGAGGGAAAGCCAATCAGATTAGAGATTGTATTCTCTGCAAGCCCGCCTCCTCAGGTCACATGGTACAGAGGAAGTGATAAAATAATCCAGTCAAATCTATACACAGTTAGTATAATTCTATTTTCCAATACTCAAAATTTAAACAAACAAGAAATGTAAGTGTAAAATTTATCAAAAAATTGTTTAATAACAGTAAAATACAATCTAACTTTTATTTCAGATTACAATCGAGACTACGAGATCAGTGTTGGAAATCACTGAGGCATATCCAGAGGACTCTGATATCTATTCTGTTGTGATACGTAACCCGCTTGGTGAAGTCAGAAGCAGTTGTACCATTACCATAGAAAGCTTCTACTCCAGTGCAGCGTAAGTATCCATGTGTTTTCTAGTTTTTTTCTTGTAATTGTTGATTGTTATTGTTGTATGTGTTACAGTGAAAAAATTAGAACTTTAGTGTTTAATGAATTGGAGTTTTAGCTAAAAGGAAGAGATGGGTTGTTTTAATGTTGTTTTACTGTTGAAACATTGTTTTAATTGTTGTTATAACACTGTTGGGTTATTTTAACTATTAATGTTGTTTTGTGAGTTTTATTCTGAAGTTAGTTGTTTTTATGTTAGATGAAAATTGTAAAGAGTTTACTGTTGACCCTTAATCTGCCAATTTCACTCTGGTCGGGGTGTACACTGTTTGCTATTCAGCCAGTTCATTTATTTGGCAAAACACGCCTGTGAACATTAATCCTACGCTACATGGGATACCACATGGGCAAACTATGTACATCCAGATCAGCTGGGACGTCAGTTGATTTAATAAATTCTATTGAAACACCTCTGTGAAATTAATTGATCAAAATATATAAAAGGCTAGTCCACGCCAGAAATTCAGCAGGTCTAGGGTTAGAAACTTAGGTCGCGCATTCTGTTCTTCATGTATATATATGTAAAAATACATTCCTCAACATTCAAAATTTCTATCGTATTTTCCCACTTACCTATGTACAGTGATAAGTTACCTGAAGCGTAAGTTCCTCTACGCGGCTTTTCATTTACTTGCAAGACTTCACCATTGCTTGCCAGAATTACTCCTTGCACCTTTTATACAACATAACTTCACAAAATAACCCTTTACTCCATATATACACATTTTATTGCATGCATGAATAGTGTAGACCCATATCAGCTGGCACATCTGTGCCTTCTGATCAGGATCTGCATTGTTTGCCTTCTGGTCTAAAATAACATTATATATCAATAAGTTAAAAGTGTAGATCCAGTGCCCAAGGTTAAAAAACTGAGCATGGAAACCAGTCTCAAATCTCAAGCATCTGATTGGCTGAAATGGCGACCAGTCGCCATTTCAGCCAATCAGATGCTTGAGATTTGAGACTGGTTTCCAAACTCAGCTTTATAACCTTGGAGCCTGATTAGATGGTAAGGATGTGCCAGCTGATTTAGATCTACACTGTTGGCTCTAATGCCATAAAGGTATATATATGGAGAAAAAGGTTAATAGTGTCTGGTATTTCTGTGTGCAGAGTTTATATACTCAGACTTTAAAATGGCTTTCTTGTTTAATGGTGGTAACTTTCTTCTTCTGTCAGTTTTTAGCACTGGATTTCTTTAAAGTATATATACCGAAGAAAACTAATGCTTGTAAAATAAATGTTAAGTTATGAAATGCTAATCAAAAAAGAAAAAAGAAAACAAGAAAAACATATTAAACATAATCATGGTATCACAAGCTAAGGAGATATGCTGCTTTGTAAGGATTTTTCAGCTTTTGTAGTATCAACTTTTAGACATTGTAGACATCTATACTGTGGTTGTTTTTCTTCTTTTATTTGGCAAAATGCAATGCTGCAGTGAATCAAGAATCTTCTTTACGGTTAAGATGATAAAACCCATTACTCTGTGCATAATTTTTTATTACTTTGCAACCAATGTAGGTCCAGATGAGCTGGCATATTGATGCAATCTGATCTTGATTTACATCAGTTGCTTTTTGTTCAGAAATAACCTAATGGATCAAAAGCAAACATTGTAGATCCTGATCAGCAAGCACTTCCTGATCAGATGGCTGATCTGGATCTGCACTCATGGAAAATGGACAAAACCAATGGATTAAAGGATTAAGAGGGATTTGATAAAGCCTTTTTCTTATGGTATGCTTTTAACGACATCATCCAAGTCAGCCAGCACATCTGTACTGTCTGATCTGGATCAACTCTGTTCACTTCTCGGTTATGAAATAATCTGATAATTCAGAAAGTAAACAGTATAGATCCTGATCAGACTGCACAGATGTGCAGGCTAATTTATAAGTACACTACTGGCCCACTGAATACAAGTCATATCAATGGAGTAAAGGGTTTTATTACAATTTGACTGATATCATTCTATCACTAGTCGCTTTGTGAGTTGGTGTGCTGTGTTAGTTTTCTGAGTTGATGAGAACAAACTAGACTAGAGTGTTGTAATGTTTTTGCTTTACAGTGATGTTAGCACGACGCTGTCGGCTAGTCAGACCACATTAACCGTGAGGCAAGTTTGTGATGAAATCATCACCTATATCCAGAATGCCTGAAACAAACATGTTCTTACGTCATGTCGACTGAAACCTTTATCTTGCTGGAACTACTAGTGTTTTTGACTAAGGGTAGACCCTAGATTAGCTTACAGAGCTGTGTATTCTGCTCAGAGTCTACACTTTTTATTGTTTAGCCAAAAACTGTCCTGTCTTTCAATTTCTGTCCCTTTTTCGTATGTACTTCATAGTTTTAAATATATATTGTCTGATTGGAGATGTTTTGTCTGATACGGGTCTAAATTCCAAACGTTTGCCCAGTTTTAGCAAGACAAGGGTTTAATCCTTCTTTAGTTCTGTTTAGTATAAATCACAGCATGTTATGAACTTCTTTATTAAATTTTATTATAATTAGATCATTTTCTTTCAGATATTACATGTAATCAGATCATTTTTTTATTTTTATTCTGTCTCAAGTATATAATTGTCTTTATGTTTTTACGTAAGCGCATGAACTTAAAGTTTATATAAATATTCATTGAAAAATATGAAGATCAGGGCTGAAGGTTATAAAACTGAGTTTGGAAACCAGTCTCAAATCTCAAGCATCTGATTGGCTGAAATGGCGACTGGTTGCCAATTAGATGCTTGAGATTTGAGACTGGTTTCCATGCTCAGTTTTATAACCTTGGGCACAGTTTCAAATAAAACCTTGTAAACAACCCTCACTACACTAATCACAGCATTATTAAATTAACTTTCACTTCTCTTTAACTCAAGTGTCCATGCTCATACAGACATACAGATTTATTTTGTATATTTCTGTAACACTGAAGATTAATCTGTTAACCTTTTACTCCATGGGATATCATTATTTATCACATGGGCAACCATTGTAGATCCAGATCAGCCTGCACATGCTTGCAGTCTGATCTGGATCTGCACTGGTTACCCATGTGATTAAAGGGGTATCCATGGATTAAAGGATTTATGATAAATATTATCACATCTGATGAGATTCCTAGGAATCCCACTTTCTCTGTTTCAAATTTGTTTTCATTTTTCTTAACTAATTATAATTTTGTGAAACTACATTTTTGCTTTTTGAATATTATGTCATGCTTTGATATTTTCCTTCAATATCCATAATAATTCTAACTTTCTTTCCTCACTTAATTTTTGCACATACATTTGTTTGTTAAGTTCATGTGTTCAAATTTTTTTTTTTCACTGGTGTCCATAGATGAAACAATAACCTAAAGTGTTATGTTAACTACATAAAAATCTTTTGAGATATATGTTTAGTTTCCGACATTAAATTCTCAAATTAAGACAGATATGTAAGCCTTAATTTAACTTTCAGTTAATAAAGAAAAATATCTTTACTCTTGCATTTTCTATTATAATAAGATGTCTACCCCAAATTACAAAGAAGTGGTTAATATGATATTTATTTACAATAAAATCAATAACGAAGTTTGATCTTCATTATGAGTGACTGCCCTTGTTTCAGTGAGGATGTCTCAGTTGCTTCCCTTGAAGAGCCTGTGGCACCAACCTTCACCCAGCAACTGTTGCCAAACAGAGAGGTCATGGAGGGCAGTCGTGTGCGACTGGACTGTGTCCTCATTGGCAATCCAGAACCAGAGGTATATAGATTTCTCGAGTTTGAGATTATTGTACATTTAGAACTAAACTTAAACATGGTCTTATTTAGAATAATGGAAAAAACTTAAACAGTTTTATCAAGATAGATGCTTAATTTGTGTATTTAATTTTTAACAAATTGTGTTTATTAACAATTCTGTATTTCATGTTATTTTTAATTTTTGGATCAACATGCCTAGAAAATCTATATAAATTACCCAGAAGTCCTTGACAAGCAATTATGGGCCCATGGTCAATCAGAAATGTTTTCTGTGTAGGTGATTTGGTACCACAATGAGAAACCAGTGAAGGAGTCCTCAGACATCCAGCTGTTGTTTGAGGGTGACCGATGTACCCTCGTCATCCGAGAGGCCTATCTTGAAGATGCTGGCAACTACCGGGTTGCTGCAAAGAATGAACATGGCTTAGCCGAGAGCTCCTGCAGACTCCATGTGGAACGTAAGTGTGCACATGCATTCTTAACAGTTTAACATAAAATATTATTTTAACTGATCTAACACAATGTTATATAGTGGTCAGATAATGCAGTGGCATAACCATAAAGATTATTTTTACTATGGCAAACCCTTTTTCATGAGTGTAGTGTTCCATAAACATGCACATATTTTTGTTCTTTGTTAATTTGTTAATTTTTATATTCTGATCTTTTGAGAAAACTGCTTCATTGTTCCTCAGTGCGTTAGACTGCTGTTAATTGTGTGATTCCAAGCTTTACTTAATCTAAGTGGCATTAAACATGTAAACAGGTGATAAGGAATCAGGGTTGTTTTTGTGTCGCCCTTTGAAGAAATGGCGATATATAGGGACCGCTTTGTCCGTCCGTCACGAAAACTTAACGTTGGCTATAACTTTGCCATTTCTTAATATTTCTTTATAAAACTTGCAAATTATATTGCTAATGACAACACGCTCGAGATGATGCCAAATTCTCAAGGTCAAGGTCATATTTGATGCCCCTTTTTGTACTTGGATTTTTACATGAAAACTTAACGTTGGCTATAACTTTGTCATTTCTTAATATTTTTACATCAAACTTTCAAATTATATTGCTTATAACAACACGCTCATGATGATGCCAAATTCTTTGATGGAGTTATGGCCCTTTTTGTACTTGCTTTTTTATTCCAACATAGCACAAGAGGACGACAACTGAACACTCATCTTGTTTTGGCAAAACTTGTGGTGGCAAAACTTTTTTTTTTATACAGTACATGTATTATAGTTAAACAAACTGGTAATTTTTTTACGCTACTTATAACTTTTTAAGACCAAATTGCAATGTTTTTCAGCATTGAGTGAACTGAGTGATGCTTCCATTAGCCAAGAAATCTCGGCACCCAAGTTCACCCAGTTGCTAAGAGATGTAAATACCCAACAAGGTCAGCGTGTGACCTTGCAATGCAGAGTTCAAGGTCATCCATTACCAAGTGTGCAGTGGTACAGAGACAACAGACCACTGGAATCGAGCTCGGATTTCCAGGTAATTTGGTTTAGTTCAGTTGGTTTGGGATATAATGATGAATGCTAAGAACTAACTTAAAGTATTAAAGTCAAAGTAGTTTGCTTGTAACCAGTCTTGAATCATGGCTAAAGATAAGAAAACTGAAAATGGAGACCAGTCTCAAATCTCAAGCATCTGCTATTCTTGGGCCTTTTATCATTTGCAGATGAAAATAAAAAAAATTCATATTATATTTCTGTGTGTGCAGTCATATTTTTGACAATAAATTTTGTTGTTTTTTTTTTGTGTTAATTTGTTAAATTGGCATTTTATATGGGTTCTCATATCCATGATCAATTTTCTAAGATTGATTTGATTTTTTTTACTTGATAAATTAGTAGTGAATTTCAGCTTTCATATTTCCTATCCCAGGTGACAGCATTTGCTGATGTACACAACTTGACAATCCCAGAAGTGTTTGTAGAAGATGGTGGAAACTACATGGTTAAAGCCACCAACAAGGCTGGCGAGGCTAAATGTTATGCCAAGCTGACGGTAAAACCTGCACCACCTTCACAGGAGCTGAAGAGTGTAGAGACCCGACGTACCACGACCGAGATCACTCACTCGCCACCAGAGTTCCTCAAGCTGTTTGTTGACAAGGTGGTTAGACCAGGAGATAAGGTGACACTGGACTGTGTCATTGTAGGCAGTCCTAAACCAAAGGTATTTGTTCGTTCTTTGAACCTATGTAAAAAATTTTCTGGTTTTCTTAAAAATACTCTTCAATACTGATGCCATCAAAAGAAACTTCTTGCTTTGTTATACATTATTTATCATTGATGCATTTATGATTGTTACTTTAATAGTGTAAATTAGTAACTAGTTAGGAAATAAACTACTGTATTACATTGGTCCCAAAACTTATAATATTTAATCTATACATACACCATCAGTTTAAAACACGTGACATCACAAATAAACGAAATGGCATCATAATATATAGTATATAAACATAAGCATAAGTTATGATTATGATCTGTTCATTTGTTCAGAAATTAATAATTTATAATATTATTTATGTTGTCCAACAAATCTTTAATCTATCATTCAGGTGTCCTGGTTTGTAAATGGAGAACCAGTCGTGTCGCAGGACTACCAGATCACCATGGAGGGAGACCGATACAGTCTACACATACCAGAAGTGTTTGACGAAGACGCAGGCAGATTCTCCGTCACTGCAGAAAATCCATCTGGTAAAGCTACATGCTCAGCCATGTTACATGTGGAGGAACCGATGACAACTGATGTTGTGCCTGTTGTAGAGAGCAGAACATTTGAGTCTAAGAGGTGAGATTCTGACTTTAATTTGGAACACAACCTTTTGTTAGTTTTGAGTATACAGTGAAACCTTGATCTAAAGATCACCTTCGGGACTTGGCAGTATTGGTCTTATTATTGGGGTGGGTAACAAACCGGAAGTGAATTTCAGGCAATGTACTACCTTTTCTTATTAGTTGATATTTAAGCACAGTATTTTAGAAACATTATTTTCACTTTTATAATTTTCTTTGGTTTAACAATAAGCACATTGAAAGAAAAAGTCAAGAAAAAACAACAACATTTATTGTGTGTAAATTAAGCTGAAATTTAGTTCATAAACCTTATTCATTAATAATATTGTTTATTCAGAGTTTCCAAATCAGAACTGCTACGGTTTAATTGTCAACTAAAATTTGTGATTTGGAATTACTACAATACAATTTAACATAAATTTTTCAGAGGTGGAATGACATATTCCACATCCAGTGAAACTCTCACAACAACTGAGACTAGAATCCACCGTCGCTCAATCACTGAGGTGCGCCAGCAAGGCCCCACCTACATCCCCTCACTGGAGGAACACTCGACTACAATCGTCACTGACGTCCAACCAAAGTTTGGAATACAGGAGATCAAAGCACAGGAGAGATATGCTACCACCATTACTACCGATATGTCACCAAAATACCAGCCGGTTGATTTAACGATTTCTGTACCCATACCACCTAAGTTCTTGCAGGCTTTGAAGAGTGTTACCACAATGGAAGGTACTCGAGTCACCTTTGAAGGTGTGGTAACAGGTATGTAAACAGTTGAAATATTGCTTCTTTTTTTCTCTTGGTTGTATATTAAGAAAATTTACTTTGTCAAATATTAGAAGTGGAGCTCTGTTATTTGCACAGTAGGAATTGAAAAGACTAACTTTAAAACCCATGTGTTTTCTTATTTAAATTACTGAATTCACTGTCAGATTTGATGTTTTGTTTGTGACTTTGCTTAAAATAAAAAAAATAATGCAATGCTGTGACCTGGGACTAGTTTTTGATATGTTTAAAAATTTTGATATTATCATTGTTATTTATTGTTTTTGATGTTATTGAAATTGAGCCTTCATCCTTAAGAAATTTGTAATATTCACTGTTGATAAAAGCTATAAAATCCAGGTTGGATACACTGCGTAATTTCATTGAACAAGCCCCTTTTCACCTTAGTACAACAGCAGTTTATGTATGATAAAAGTAAAAAGAGATTTAAACTTTCTTGCAAAGTGCTAAGTTAACAAAATCATGTTATGATTATTGCAGGTAAACCAGAGCCAACAATCAAATGGTATAAGGAGGGCAGAGACCTAAAGGACAGTCCCGACTTCGAGATATCTTACCGTGACGGCAGAGTCACACTGATTATCCCTGAGGCTTTCCCTGAGGATTCTGGGAAATACACCTGCAAGGCAGCCAACATCGGAGGCCAGGCATCTAGCACAGCTGAGCTCATTGTTAGAGGTAGGTTTAATGCCTGACTTGCTTTCAAGAACATAGACTTTTAAACCAAGTACTTTTGAATCGCTCTTTTTGATCAAGGTTTAATTTTATATTGTCTGGTCACATTAAATAAACAAATTTTATTTCTGAGCCAGGATAGAACAAAATATACTAGGGACCGATGGCACATAAATTTATTCATGTGTAGAATGTAACCTTCAACTCATGTGTGAAACTTTTGTTCCAGTGAAATCAGATAATACCACTAAGGATTAAATTTGTAAAAAATAATTTTTTTCTGAATTGTACTTCAGCAGTACTGAAAACTGATGATTTTTTTTTTAAATTTTATGTGAAGACATGTTTGCTAAACTGTTAAATGAATGATTTTCAGCATCAGTGATACCACCATCGTTCACTGAGAGACTTTACGATATCTCTATCAAGGAAGGAGAACCAGTCCGGCTGACGGTACGTGTGGCCGGATCTCCGGCACCGGAAGTCACATGGTACAGAGAAGGCCAGCAATTGGTCAGCTCACCAGACTTTGAAATCATCCAGGTAATGGTCACATTGTTGATGTTCAATGATTTCTTTTTGATTCATGGGCGTAGATCCATGTTTGTCTGCTCATCCATGCAGTCTGATCAGGATATACACTGTCAGGTTCTTGGTAAGAATTTACCTAATGGATCAAACTGAATGGATTAGACTGAACAGATGTTGGAAATAAGACCTGTCCATGGTCATAAACATTTGACTTCTTTGTGACAGGATACTTGGTGCTGCCATTATCTTGATATTTTATTAGTATCTTTTAACACAGTGCCTGATAATTATTTTACATATTTTTATAAATAAATTCTGAAAAAAAGACTTTCACAACATATTTGAACATTAAACACATTACTTAGTGCATTTGAATTTGCAAAATTTCAAGAGGAATCTACAGAGTTGAATATCTGTGCCCAAGATCATAAAACTAAATTTGGAGATCAGTCTCAAATCTCAAGCATCTGATGGGCTGAAATGGTGACCAGTCATCATTTCAGCCAATCAGATCCTTGAGATTTGAGACTGATCTCAAAACTTAGTTTTATGATCTTGGGCTCTGGGGAATTTGAACAGTTAAATCTGATCATTACATATATTTGGATGTTGAGATAATGTTTCTGTTGTTGTAGGAGGGTGACATCCACTCTCTGTGCATACCAGAGGTGTTCTATGAAGACGCTGGTCAGTTCACTGTTCAGGCAGAGAACGCTGGAGGACGTACCCATGTCTCGGCAAACCTTATTGTTAAACGTAAGTACATCTCGTTCTTTGTTTATTTTTTAATATACCTTTGTTTCTACCAATTTAATCATAAAAAGTAATTCATTCTGTAATTGTTGCCAGAGTACTTGTGACCCTGCAAAAGTTGTTGTCAAACATGACTTTTTTTCATTATTGATGGGATTTAACAGATGATGTCATTTTTTCATAGATCCCTGCCATTAAACCTCAATAATAGCTCTGTTTCATCAAAACATACATTTACCTTAATTTTAAACTTTAAAATGGAGTTTGAATAAACATATTCTATTCTGTTCTGTTCCATTCCATTCCATAATAGCCTGAGATTTGACAATGGTGGGTGTTGTCCAAGGATTCACTCACACAGTGACAGTGAATTGTACAACATCATTTGATCAGTGATATAGTATTATTATTATTTGTGCCCTGTTTCAGCTGGTTCCCCAAAAGTTGAGGTTGAGGAACAGAAGCCTGTTACTGAGGCTAGAGAAATGTTTGAGCCCAGCCGGGCACCAGGCACCAAGTCAGCTCCCAAGAGACCAACAGATGAAGCTCCACTCTTCAAGGTCTCCAAAATACAGAAACCAGCTGACAAGCCAAAACCAGAGAAATTTACTGATAAAGTCCATATGGAAATTGTTGATCAAAAACCGTTACCAGAATTCCAGAAAAGAATTCCTTTGTATGGAATTCCAGTTGAAGAACCGGAACAGAGACCAGAAAAGAAAGTCACTTCTGCCACTGAAATACGTCTGCCAAAGTTCGGTGTGCCAGTTGAAGAGCAGACGGCACCACCAACTAAACAGACTCTATTCCTGAAAGAGAAACCACGATTCATGAAACCACTTAGAGACATTCAAGTCAAAGAAGGTGAAAAGGTCAAACTGGATGTGACCTTCAAAGGTCAACCAGAACCAATAGTCAAGTGGTACAGAGATGACACCGAAATACAAAGTTCTACCGATTTTGAGATATCGTACAGTGATGAAGGGACATCACTCTCGATAGCCGAAGTTTTCCCTGAAGATGAGGGAACATTTAAATGTGTTATCACAAATGCTGATGGTAGCGCAACATCAGAAGCACGCTTGACTGTGATGCGTAAGTTTTTTAATCATATTGCTCATTTATATAGCAATAACAAACCATTATTTGCAGTATATATATAACAAACCAGGGATTATTGAGCTGCTTTTTGAAGCTGCTCTGTACAGTTTTACAGTTTTTCTCTGTATTCCTGTATCTTGTCAGTTTCGTTTGTTTCTAGTTTCATTTTAGAGTAACAATACACTGTCATTGTAAATTTTTTGGGGTTTTGTTCTATATAAATATACTAAGATGTAATAATATCATAATTTTAGTTTTAGTATGATAGAAAACTAAATTATTTCCTTCATTTTCTTACATTTACTAGGTCAGTTTTGCACATAACTTAAGAAATAACAAAGCCACCAATAATAGAAAAGTATGAAACTAAATCTCTGAATATTTTCCATCTTTTACAGCTGCCAGACCACCAGTCACTGAAGAATTTGTACCGGAAATCGCCGGACCTCGTGAAGAGAGAATTCCATCACCGATTGAGGCTGTTAAACCAATGTTCATAGAGAGGCTACAGACGACACGCCTTGTTGAGGATACCAATATCATCCTGGAGACTCACGTGTCAGGGCAGCCTTTCCCCGACGTGTACTGGACCAAGAATGGCCAGAGACTCATGCCTGATGCCAGGTATATTTAATGACTGTGATTTCTATTAATTATCAAATTTCTTGTCACTTCTTTGGTGTTCATTTATAATAATAATTAATACTTTTAAGCCATATTCTAGCTTTCTTCTTATTTCAAAACAATGGTCAGCTGTTAAATTGGGAATTCTATATTCATGGGAAAATAGACTTTCATGGATTTAAGGTTTCATAAACCCTGAAATTCATATCCATATAAAGTTATCTTTGCATATTTTGCAAATTTCATTAAATTATATAAACAGAGGTCCAAAGTGCACAGAACCAAAGTTCTTGGGTTGATTAGCCCAAATATCCAAATTCTTTCACACACAAACATATGTTTGCTTTCAGACACAAAATCTCAGTGGACGAGCACACCGGCCGGTGCACTTTGATTATTTCCCACTGTAGACCTGATGATGCCGGAGAATACGCATGTATAGCCGTCAACCCTATGGGTGAAACAATCACATCTGCCACTCTACTTCCAGTAGAAAGTAAGTTGTTATCTATACACTTTTTATTTATACACCATTTAATACGAAGTAATTGGTGATTTACAGATAAATTTTGTACATTAAAATCATTCGGCAATAAGATTGAATTTTTTTTTATTTGTTTTCCTGTCATATAAGCTGATTAAATGTCTCTCTTATTTCATTTAACAGTCTGTTCTCTAAAATATATAGCAAGATCAGTATTTGCAGCCTTCTACATTATAGTGTTCATTTTTAAGACCTTCATAAAATATCCCTGATTGTTTTTTGCTGCAAATTTTCAACTACACTGCGGACTCTTTATAACGCGGTTCGTTTAGATCCGCGCTCCATTATAACGCGGTCTTCCCGTGGATCCCCTATTTTTTTAAGTCCATTTTTTACCATGAAACGGCAAAAAATCGAAACTGGAAGTCATTTTTTATTGTAAAACGACAAATAAATCGAAACTGGAAGTCACAATTTTAACATGTACATAAGTGACGCACACATTTTATCCCTAAAACAACCGTGTTTTATCACCTTTCCCAGTTACAGATATCAGCCCGAGGCAAACTTGTGACTGCTTACTTACTGTTTATCATTGATCCATTACTAAATTCGATTGTCTCTATAATTATCACATAATCCGCACAATTCAGAAAGAAACAAAAAAATATTCCCAATCATTTTTTAAACCTGTCGGTAGTTCATTGATGTACATTTTGCTTTGATCTGCCTTCCTGTTAATTTCATGGATGTTGCATTTTTGACTATGGAGGTAAACAGCGATAATATCTGTCAATGAAATGCGACTTCAAAGAAAAATGTTGGCTCGTATCGAGACTGTGATGTTTTGTCGGCTCTGCTATGAAATCGTTTTTAGCTGGTTTAAGTTGGTTGATGATGCAATAATACTGAAATATTATACTGGAGATAAAATTAGGATGTAATTTATAAATTATGGAATATGTTCACGATGGTTAGTGTTTTAATATTTATTTTACATTTACGTTCGTAAATGTCAGAGTTTGTGTCATAAAAAAATAAAATATTTCTGCAGGCATCTAAACAAACTAGATATATGGTCTTTAATTCCATTACAATAATTTAAGGCCGATCCAATTTTGATTTTGGTGTTATTAGTCAGTCTCTTGCCGTCTTGCTTTTTTATTTGAAATTTGGTAATTGTATGTCTTGTAAAAAATATTATTTGTCGAGTACAGTGTGGGGAAGCATGACGTTACGTGGAATTATGCATAATCTTGTTAGTTGTGTATTAGGTAGTATATATGCGCAGGAAAATCGGTTCATGTATTTTTCGCGGGAAAATTGGGACATGTATTTTGCGCGGTAAAATATAACGCGGTTTCACTTATTTACGCGGTCGGGATGATGGACCCGCTATACCGCGTTATAAAGAGTCTGCAGTGTACATTGTATCTTGAATTTTAGAATTATTTTAGCACTCACTAATTTGATGGTGTAAATTTTCAGAGAGGGCACCACCTTCACCAGCCCCACCTCTTCCAGCATCTATGCCGCCGACCTTACCATTTGACCAGGAAGTGCTACAGAAAGCACAGCAACCAAGGCGCACTGAGAAGGAATTCTTCATTCCTCGGTCAAGCCGTATCCTGGAGAGCAACATGGAGTACAGGATGCGACAGCCGGAAGAGCCAGAATACCAACAAGTCATGGAGGATGAAGACTCGCCAGTACGTGCAGCAATTTTCGTAAAATTGTCAAGAGTGATCATGTGAAATCTCTTTGTTCAGCAATCTTACACCCAGAAAATCTAACAATTTCAATTTAAAACCATGTATTTTTGCATTTTAGGAATGTTAAACTGTATTCCCAGAAACAAATTGAATAGAAAGAAAACTGTATAGATCCTGATCAGATAGCATAAATGTGCAGGATGATTAGGAGTTAAACTAGTCACCAATGAAGCAAGGGTTAAGTTTAATCTGCTGATATGTAGTAAACCAATAAATTCATTGTGGTTATCATGCCAAATGATACATTCAAGAAAAACAGTAAATAAAGTAACTGGCACATCTCAGCTATCTAATCAGGTTCACTTCTTGGTAAGAAATAATCTAATGAAATTTAAAGCATACATTAGACAGCATGGATATGCCATCTTATGTGGATATGCACTGTTTGCCCTCATTATAAATGTTGTTCTAATGAGTAAAGAGATAGAGAAGGTCTACACTTGTCCATAATACTTGATTCAGATCATTGACATGTTTATGTTTGCCTTGCAGAGGTTCCAGGTGTCTCATTTCGAGGATCGTCTTCGTGAAGAGATCCATTACCGTGAAGGCAAAGTCAGGTTCGCAAGTGAGACCGAGACTTCTGAGTATGATTCTGAGGTTCCAGAAGACCGATTTGCTCCAGAATCACCTCCACAGATTGTACAAGCAATCAAAGATTTTCACCTGATAGAGGGCGCTGATGCAACTTTCGTCTGCAGGATCATCGGCAAGCCTAGACCAAAGGTAAATTCTTTAACTTTGAATGTCATTGTATTTGTTTTGTGGTCATCATAATTCCTGGTTTTTAGTTGAACACCTTTTTTGTGGTTTCTTTAAACCCATATGTATGGAATAAAGTTAACAGACGATCATGAAACCTATTGACAGTCAAACAACACAAGTCCTTTCTGTAAAAAGTGAAAAATTATCTGCTGTCTTTACATTACCACTCTCAATTTGATTTTTTTCATAGGTTGCCTGGTATAAAGATGGCCACCGTGTCAAGCGCTCCAATCGTTACGAAATTAAGTACGACAGAGACGGCTTCTGCACACTGCGTATCCGCGTGGCACTCCCCGAGGATGCTGGGTACTACACTGTTCTTGCTGTCAACTCACTCGGCAAAGACACATGCTCTAGTCAGCTTATTGTTGAAAGTGTTGGCAATATTGATGCTACCTCATATGTTCAACCAGAAACGCTCGACAGAATGTTCAGAAAGTAAGTGGCCACTGAACTAAGAGTAAATATACAAAAGTAATGTCATTTTTACAATTTAATATGTATTATACAATCAAACTGGGAATGAGGAGATAATTTGAGTTCCTGGAAAAGCTGAAATATTATTTTAAAAGTCAACACGTCTCCACAAACACTAGAAATATGTTTGTTTATGATAATAGGCATGAAATACATTACTTTTCTTTGGTCTTGATAAAACATTTTAGCATATAATTGAAAATGGTTATATTTGTAATGATAATTGGAATTTTATTAACAATATGGGAATCAAGTAAACTCTACCCCTAATTGCTTTAAAATAGTTTCTATTGTACTGAACTTGCTTATAAATCCAACTCATGAACTGTTTAAAACTGTTACACTGTAATTTTGGTTGTGTCTTTTAGGGATTCAGTTCGAACTCCCAATGATCAGGATGTGGGTGGAGTGTTCGAGTCCCAGCTGAAACCTCAGTTCAAGCAGCAACCCAGCGATACTGAGGTTAGGGAGGGCCACACTGTGCGGTTTGATACCCTAGTGACGGGACGTCCGGCACCAGAACTGACCTGGTTCTGTAATGATCGTAAAGTCTTCCCAGACGACCATCACAAGGTACTGTATACAGCCTGTGAGCTGTTCACTCAGTATAGGTCTCTTATCTCCTTATCAGAAAGCTCTGAGAACTGTAAAAAGGATTATGTTCAACCATGACAATAAAAAGCTTTGTGGAAATTTGTACAGATTTGTAAAATCAGAATTATTGTTCCTTATATATGTGTAATAAAACATCTAGGCTGTGTTAGAAAGTCAGTTTTATGTTACATTTCTTACAGTAAACATCAAATTTACCACTGGGTCCTTCTTGAAATGATAATATGAGAGTAAACTGTTGATCTTGTGTTTTGTGAAACTGAATTTCAAGTAACGCTTTTAGATAAACAGATTATGAAATCATGTGAGTTATTTCTTTGATATCTCTGGCAAATCATGAAAAAATATCCAGAACAAATTCTTTGATGGTACTAATTAAGTCATCCATTACTCAGTATGAATGTAGATCCAGATCTGACAGCACAGACATGCTGGTCCCAAGGTTATAAAACTGAGCATGGAAACCAGTCTCAAATCTCAAGCATCTGATTGGCTGAAATGGCGACCAGTCGCCATTTCAGCCAATCAGATGCTTGAGATTTGAGACTGGTTTCCAATCTCAGCTTTATAACCTTCAGCCCTGGCTAATCTAGATCTTCACTGTTTGCAAATGAGATGAAACAAATTTACCTTGAGTTAAGAGTTTATAAAAGATATAATAATCTTAATGAATTTTGATTCACAATTTTGAATTCTGAAACCTGAAATAAAAATTTAAGTATTTTGCTGTCTTGAAGATGGTTGTGAATGAAGATGGTGTTCACTCACTGATCATTACAAAGGCAGAACCACAAGATGCTGGTGTGTACACATGTCTGGCAACCAACAAGGCGGGAGAAAACACCTTCAACGTCAACCTCAGGGTTCTTGGTAAGTACTGAAATATGATTCAATCCTTATACTTGTTGCTGGTTTGTTTTAAGATGCATCAGGCCCATGATCATAAAATTAAGATTGGAGACCAGTCTCAAGTATCTAGCATCTGATTGGCTGAAATGGTGACCAGACACCATTTGTGCAAATCAGATGCTTGAGATTTGAGACTCGTCTCCAGATTTGGTTGTTAAACTTGTGCACAGTTCTCTGAAGTCATTTGACAAAAGACAGCATTTTTTGTCACCTGAAATTGAATCAAGTGTTTCAAGTACCCAGAGTTAGTGTGGTAATGTCACCGATGCTAATATAACTAACAGCTTTTATTGATATTTACTTTAGCTTGTTTCCCGGTGGAGCTTCAGTTTTTTATGATAAGTGGTTTGAAGACATGGCAGAAAAGAAAAGAAACTCAGGATACATTAAAAATAATATAACTCCGTAACTGATAAACAGTAAACAACATTTATAAATTATTTCCCTAAAACTTGTTTTAGAACGAGAGCAGATGCAACCTCCCAAGTTTGTTGAGCGTATGCAGAACTACACGATCAAGGAAGGTCAGAGCGTGATGCTGACGGCACGTGCTGTCGGCACACCCACACCAATGATGAGCTGGCAGAAAAACAACAAGATGATGACACCAAACAAAGACTACAAGTATGTTGAACCCTTTACTCATTAGCTTTGACTTGTAATGCATTGGTGTAGATCATGATCAGCCAGCATATCCTTTCTGTCTCATTTAGACCTATGCTGTGTTCTTCTTTGCCATTAAAATATAATGAATTAAAAAGCAAACCTTAGATCCTGATCAGACAGCAGTGATGTTCCAGCTGATCTGGATCTACACTGTTTGCCCATGGGTTAGAAGATATATTCCTTGGGGTAAAGGGTTCAAATGTTAACATTCAACAAACTCAAATTTGCTGATTTTAAGCTTGGAAAGCTGTTTCTGTAATCAAGGAGTAAAACTTTAATAACAAGAATTGTTAAAGATGTTGACATCTTTTTATGAAAGAAAAATGACATTTTGTTGGTTTGATTTCACTGAAACAGATCCAACACAATTGTCAAAATTTCTTATTATTAAAAGAAAATGAGAGATTCGTTAATATTTTACTCCTTAAGCAACCAACCAAAATAAGTACTTTTTTTAAAATGTTTTGTGACAAGTCAAAAGAACTTATAAAAAGGCATGTAGTGTAATGTGTATTTTTTTTTCAAATGTTTTGTGAAGGAAAATTGGAGTAATGTAAAGTGAAGTGTTTATAAAAGCCTAACTGATGCATTCCATTTTTACAGGATAGAGATAGACAATGGTAGAGCTGTGCTGTATATAGAAGATGCTAAGAAGACAGATGCAGCCTGGTTCCAGTGTACAGCAGTCAATGTTGCTGGTTCCGCTTCTACCAGAGCTAAACTGGTCGTGACTCGTAAGTTTTTCCAAGTATTAGATTTATATTTATTCCATTCAAACCAGCAATTAAAATAGGTTTTATAGCATCAGTGTAGATCCTGCTTAGCCATGCTGTCTGGTCTGGATCTATTCTGTTAGTCTTTTGGTCAGAAATAATCCAATTAATCAAAGTGATTCTGTTCAGATGGCATGGATGGCTGATCTGAACTGTTGCACATGGAGAATGACTATATCCGATGTAGAAAAGTGTTTATTTGGAATGATAACCTCTAAATAATGTTTTTTTATAACTCTAAACTGTAAAATTATGCTTAAGTTCAAACCTTAATGCATTGTTTTATAACAAATTAAATTAATATTTCAGCTGAAGTAGCCAAGAAAGAAGAACCAGTCCAGAAGTTTACAGTCCAGCCCAGACAAACATCACCGTAAGTGGATTTCTCTTGTGTTTACCCGGTTTTCTTTTTATTTACTGAACCATTCATCCCATAAAACACTTGTAAAGGTTATGTTTGTTAATTAGGAAATCAAATCATCATAAGAGATTGTAAAATAGATGTTACAGGATCACTATTATATCAGAGCCAAGTTTCACTGTGACAGAAAAAAACCAGCTTAACCCTTTCCTCCATAGACACACCTTTATTGATTTTTGATTTGTTAATTTCGATTTGTTATTTCTGACCAAAATGTGACTAGTGCACAGCTGATCACATGGCATGGATGTGCTGGCTGATCTGGATCGACACTGGTCGCACATGCGTAAAAATGCATATTTATAGAGGAAAGGCTGAAAGGATTTATTTTGCTGTTAATTTAAGTTGAAAAAGTATTTAGTGTTCTATTGAATGTTTTGGCTCCGACAAAATTTTCAGATTCTACAGCTTTTGGTTTGATCATACACCTGTAACTGGATCTATAAAAGCACATCATTCCAAAGTTTCAGTTGTTTATACATTTTATCCATTTTTTCTGTAAGATCTGTTTTTGTTGGTATATTAAGGTTTAAAAAAACAAACAAGGTAGTAAAGTGTGTATTTATTATATGAGGTGACAAACTGTAGTTAGGTACGGTATTTATTTATCATGCAAGGGCAATGATTTTCAGACAATATGAGATTCAGCCTGAAGGATTTGTCCAAGAGATCTCATATGTAAAAGATGGAGATAGTGCAGTATTACGTTTTGTCAAGGAAGAAGACTTGAGCAGGTTAATACTGACTTTCCAGTTCAGCATGGTGTGCTACAGGGAGATATTTTGTCTCCACTGTTATATCTTTTCTATTTTTAGATAATTTAGCAGCTCAATGCTTACTTTTATTTTGAGCATGTTGTTTTATAAGGAGTTATTTTCTCAGTGCAGTTGTTGTGTTTATTGCAATAACCAGAGATCTACAATTTTATTTTGCATGGAAATCATTGCAGGAGAGGATTTGGAGAGAAAACATATGCTTAAACAGACCTATTTTAAATAATGCATGTTGTTTTGTTGCCATATTTTTTTTTCCTTCCATGAATAAAGTGTAAAAGTTTTCATGTTGTAGCAAGTTTTCTGTAATAGATTTAAATAAATTAGCTGACTTTTTATATAGGGACTTTTAGGTCTAAGATAGAATAAGAACACAAATTGTACTAATATAAAATTCCAGAGATTTTTTTAAAATGAATTTTTTATTTTAATAGTTTTAAAAACATGTTATAAATTTTGTTGGCAATCCTGTTAATGCTTTGTAAATCAACAGTAAATTTAATTGCTTTTTGAGAAGTATTTATTTTGAACTGTGACATTTTATACCACCTGGTTTGCTTTATTCTGTTTTATTTGAAGTTCTTTTGATTGACATTTGATTTTGTTTTACCTTAAAAACAAGAAAATCATAATACAATGCAAGGTTGTGATAACTTTATTAACCTGTTTGAATGTTGTGCTATTTAACAAGTTGCTGTTTCTTTTAGCACTCCACCAAGCTATCTCTCATCTGATTCGCCTGATCAGGCATCTCCTTTCTCTACCTTACCTCGAGGGGTCAAACCCCCACCTCCAACCCCAATTTGCGCATCAGTCGAGGCATCACCTGAGTTGCGACGGAAAAGGTGTTTTAATTGATAACTTTTTGTTTCTGAATGTTGTGGTGCTGTGTGTTGTAATTTCTTTTCATTTGATGTCTTTTTTGTTGTTGTTGATTACATGACAGACATCTGTTTTGAAAGAACCCATTATCATTATTCATAAAGAGTTAAGAAACATCATTTCAGCTTTTATTCCTTAATATAAGATATTATGCAGCAAGAATGACTCTTTACTTTCGAGGTAAAAACTGTAAGCGGCTTAAGAACATTACAAATTAAGATTATCAATTTCACAAATAACTTGTACTAGCTGGCTAATTTGTCAGAAGAAGGATTTCCTTTGTAAATTTAAAAAGATATTAATTAAGATGGTCAGATATTTGTATGGTGGTAATATATCCTTGTACATAATCTATAGGATGCCCTATCAAAGAGTCGAGAAACCAGAACCCATGGCTGTGCCCATGGAGGTTGAACCTGAAGAAGAAACTAAGTTACCCACTGTTGCTGAAGCACGTGCCATGTTTGATGCCACTGATGCTGCACCACCAAAGAAAATATCCAAGATGGAGTTCAAACCAGTGGGACCAGCTAAGGTTCCGGTTGCTGCTCCACCAAAACCAGTTCCGGAGGTGATCCCAAGAAAAGTGGTTCCACCTGCACAGAGACCGTCCCCTGCTCAAGAGGTGCCAGAAAGAACAACCAAGAAAAGCCCATCTCCAAGGTGCAAAAGAAACTCTTTTGCATGCAGATTTATAAAACATCAATAAAATATATGTATTATTATTATAAAAACTTTCAGACTAGAAGAACCTTGCAAAAATAGAAAAAAAACTAGGATTGCAACTCAAAATGCTACTTTATTTCCTCATAACACTGAAAGCTTTTAAAAAGGTGAAGTCTTACAAAATACTGTCAAAACTTCATTAATTATCTTTAGCATGATATTGCAGAGCTAAAGTCTTTTGCTAAAAATGTTTTAAGTCCATTAAGTCAGAGTTAGAAATAAAACCAAATATGAAATTGTTATAGTTACGATCTGCAAATGGAGGGACCTGTACAACAGATCAGTTATGTATCAGACACCGAATGTGGATATGTTCGAGTGGTCTCGGAAGAAGAGCTCGACTATAGAAGGTTCGTGTAGCATGTGACTGCTAATGCATCCTGTGTGCCGAGTAATCTGCGGATTTGTTTGTCAAATCATTGTTGTTTATAACACAGGATATGGCTGTGTCTGATAAAATGATTTCATTTATGGCACTGACTGTGCAGTAAGGTCCATCTGACTGGAGCCTATGATACAGCAGGTGTCCTGAGTAATTTGCATGGAGTAATTTACAAAAATATAATACACCTAACACAGGATTCGTGTGGGACATGTCAAAGGGGAAGTTGACTTGAAGAGCGCAGTATGGCAACTATATTATTTGCATGGTACCTTTAGAAGTGGATTTTTCAACAGCTCATGAGGAAAGTCATGGAGACAAAAAATGCATGGATAACATGTTCTCTTATAACATTTGTTTGATACAGATGTGAAGTGATACAGAACATTATACCAGTAGATTTTGCATGCAGGAACTCAGCCTCTTGTTCACCTATGACCAAGTACGGACTACAACAACAGATTTGCTAAGATGTTGTGAATGAATTAATACATACATGTCTATTAATAAAAAATAATTTTAGTTAGATTAATGATTAAAAACCTGGAAGCTTAAAATGTTTTAGAAGGAACAAGCCAACAGTTGATGAATGCTTCACCCATTTGTACATGTGACCCAGGAATGCTAATGTAAAAAGCCTGTACAACTGTACATTGTTTTTGTACTGGATAGTGCTTAACCTGTAATAAAGGATGTTTGCCATAGTAAACATTTGTTTGTTTCCACTGTTGATTTAAATAATTTGTTTATACTGAAAAATGAAATTATCGTGTTTAAAACTAAACTAAAACAATATCCAAATAAAACTCTCTTTCATTTTACAGACTTACATGATCACCCAAAGGTTGGTATTTGTTTGCAGGTGTGACTGTACATCAAAGATTTACAACCACAAACGTGGAAGAAGAAAACATGTCACTAATAATAGTTGAGTTAGTTCTTAAGAAATTGGTCTATTTTGCAGGAGGGAAGCACCAACTCGTGCTGCTCCGCCACCACCACAGATACCGCTGACAGAAGAAGATGAGAGGTTTGTGAAAAATACACATTACCCATCCCACCCTTCCACTGCACTATCAGTGTATAAGAGTTTGATCATCAGCCAAACAAAAAACTAGCCGATGATTGCCAAATTATGGTTTGTTCACTGGACTCAGTCTCTGTCATAAATCATTTTATTAATAGAATAGTACTAGTAATTTAAAAATCACTTGCTTTTTAAAGAATATAGACAGTAATTTCGGTATGGTATATTTTAAGCTAGAGACAAGCAAATATCCCAGTAGTGTGAACTTTAATTAGTCTGAATTCTAGCAAAATCTTTAAATTTATTCTTTTAGGATCCAAATTTTTAAGCAGATTCAAATACATGTATTGTCAAATGAATGAGATTATTGTTAATACTAAGGTTGGTGAGCAAACTCTGTCATGTATCAAAATAGTGTATACCCAAGATTCCTAATTAACCCAACTTTCTTCAACTAACCCAAAGGTTTTGTAAATACAAGTAATTATATATGCATATTTTATATACATATACTCTAGAAATCTGCATATACATGTACAATGTGTATATATTTAGCAAGGATATTATCAACTACATGTACCTGCCTTTATAGATTTAGAAAGTAATCACAAGTACTATACATTGTTAAGTGTTGTTATGTTGTCAGCAGCAAAGTGGTTGTCATCTATATCCAAAGTGTTGTTGCATACATTCAGACTTGCCAAGTAATTTTCATGAGTGAGTCAGTGAAATTTCGGGGCTTGCGGTCAGGAAGATTTCCATGTTTCAAACAAAGAAGGATATTGGAGATTTGCCAATTATGAAATTTTTATCCCTTTTTAACTCACCTGTCACATAGTGACAGGGTGAGCTTTTGTGATCACCGTCCGTCCTGCGTCCGTAGTCCGTCCGTCGTCCGTTCACAATTGTTGTCCGCACTCTAGCGGTCATAATTTTTATCCGATCTTCTTCAAACTTGGTCAGAATGTTTATCTCATTGATATCTAGATCAAGTTCGAAACTGGGTCATGTGACCTTGAAATCTAGGTCACTAGGTCAAATTATAGAAAAATCTTGTCCGCACTCTAGCAGTCTCAATTTTGGTGTGATCTTCTTTAAACTTGGTCAGAATGTTTATCTCAATGATATCTAGATCAAGTTCGTACCTGGGTCATGTGACCCTTAAAACTAGGTCAGTAGGTCAATTTAAAGAAAAAGCTTGTCTGCACTGTAGAGGTCTTAATTTTGGTCCGATCTTTCTGAAACTTTGTCAGAATGTTTATGTCATTGATATCTAGGTCAAGTTTGAAACTGGGTCATATGACCTTGAAATCTAGGTCACTAGGTCAAATTATATAAAAATCTTGTCTGCACTCTAGTGGTCTTCATTTTGGTTCAATCTTCTTTAAACTTGGTCAGAATGTTTATCTCAATGATATCTAGATCAAGTTCATAACTGGGTCATGTGACCCTTAAAACTAGGTCAGTAGGTCAAATTAAGGAAAAAGCTTGTCTGCACTCTAGAGGTCTTAATTTTGGTTGGATCTTCTTCAAGCTTGGTCAGAAAGTATATTTCGATGATATCTAGGTCAAGTTTGAAACTGGGTTATGTGACCTTGAAATCTAGGTCACTAGGTCAAATTATATAAAAATCTTGTCTGCACTCTAGCGGTCTTAATTTTGGTCCGATCTTCTTCAAACTTGGTCAGAATGTTTATCTCAATGATATCTAGGTCAAGTTTGACAGGTGAGCGATTTAGGGCCAATTGGCCCTCTTGTAATGCTAAGCATCGCATTTGTCACATTTGCTACCAGTGTAGACTGTAGACCCATTATCAGTTTGTGCATATGTGAGGTCTGATCAGTCTAGACTGGTTGCAAATTTAGTTAACTAAGTTGGTTAGTAAATGTCTGAAAAAGGTTAAAATTGAAAGCAAGGTCCCATTACATTTATTCAGCAGGCGAAAGAATTAGTATCTTGCATGGTTAACCTTTTCCTCCATACACATAGCACACGTGTTAAAATGCATATATATGGAAGAAAGGGTTAAACGTAGTAGACTTCCTTGTAATGAGTACACTTTGCAGGTCTGCATACATCTGTATTGAAAGAGCATGAGTATTCAACTTATATATGACTTAGTAGATAGTAATGACTATATTATAGACTGCATTATACACAAACTTTACAGAAGGAAAGTGCATGTGCCGACAAAAGTACCTCCGCCTAAGGCACCTAAACCTAAGAAACAAGCACTGGTTCACTTCCAACCAGAAAGTGAAGCCTCTTTTAGTGCACCGGAAACATCGAGCCGATCTGAGGTCAAATTGCAGCTTAAGGTCCCGCCAGGTGTACATGTAAAACCAAAAAGGAAACCTAAAGAAGAGTCCCCTGAGAGGTGATCAGTTGTGTGGGAATTTAACAGATTTGTGATGAATGGATTTACTTCAGAATTCCTTTTGCTTTATTTTGAGCTTGTCATTATCTTTTTAGTCGCTTAGTTCACTTTATTATGACTTCCAAGTGTGTGTGCATATAATATTTGCTTGATTTTAGTTTGTCTGCTTTAAGATTTAAACTTGCTACACTTCTTCACTTCAGATCATTTTTCTGTACTATAAATTTGCTTTTCTTTAGATGTGTGTGTTGCTTGATCATGGAATTTATTCTCTGCATGTAAGAATAAAAGTAAAATCTTTGTTTCACATAACAAATCTAAAGCATTGGATCTGGAAGAATGCAGCCTATGGCTGTCAATATAAGATTGACTGCCAAATAACATTGTGATTTCCTTTCATGAAATTTGGTGAAGTCTCTATGTTTCTGTACCTAACATAGCATGGTTTAGTTGTTGTTGTTGTTGTGGTTGTCATGTCAGAAAGGCTTGCCATTGATCCAGGTGATTGTTGCTTGACAAAGTATTGTTGATACCGGGGTAATGTTAATTGGCACCAAAGAAGTATGGGATTTCATGAAATGTTCCCGATGTTTTCCTTTTTTATCTGTGTGAATTGTTGGATGGGCTGTGTGTTTACCTTGGTTGTTATTGATTTGTGATACCTGTGGTTGAAGAACTGTGTTTGCTGTTTGTTTCTAATTGTTCCAATGTCTTATGAGAAAATAAATTTATTATTGTTAGATTTTCCTACAAGTATTTCATGTTTCTTCTGTCAGGACAAAAAGCTGGTGATCTTCTAGTAGTAGAAATTTGTTATTTAAGTTTCTAAGATTTCAGTACATGTAGTTTCTTGTATGTTTCATTTAATTTTCAGTATCAAAGCTATAATTATTATGACATTCAAAATAGTGACCAGTGACCTGCTAAATGTGAAATGACCAGTTAAACATGAGTTTCTACCTCCTTTAATGAGTTATTCTGTTTCTTTAAATTGCCTTAAAATGGTGGCTATTCTTTGGTCACTGACCAGATATTTATTTTATTCTATAGTCACTATGAAATCCAAGAAAAGGGCTATGTACAGGAGATACACTATGTGTCCGATACCGAAATGGGATCTTTGAGACTTGTCAGTCCTTCAGCCCCCAGGGAACCTAAAAAGTTGGGACTTCCCAGTCCTAAAGCTGTGGAACCTAAACAGTTGGGACTCCTTAGTCCTGCTACAGCCCGTACAGCCCGGGAACCAATAAGGTCTGTCATGCATGATGGTTGACTTGGTCCCCTTCCCAAAGCCAATTCTGAGCAGTTTCCAATGCTCAACTTTGATGCCTATACTAAAATAACTGTGTGACACATAACATTGACTTGGTGATTTCACTTTTGATATTTGACATTCAAAGTCATTACCATGTTCTCAATACTGACCAATTATTCATTGTTTTCTAGTCACTATGACATTCAAGAGAAAGGCTATGTTCAGGAGATACACTATGTATCTGATACAGAAATGGGATCTCTGCGGCTTGTAAGTCCGCCTTCTGCCCAGAAACCTACAAGGCCGGTACCTGTAGCTCCTTCAACTCCCCAGGAACCGATAAGGTGCGTCGTGCATGACAGTTGATTTGTCTGTCTCTCCCATCCCCCAAGCTAAATCTGAGTGGTTTCAAAAGCTCAGAACTGTTGCTTATACTAAAACAACTGTGTGACACATAACATTGGCCAATGAATTTGCTTTGATATGTGTCTTTTGTTAATGTCTGTATGTCATTTATACTGACCTAAGATATTGTTTCTTCTGTAGTCACTATGACATCCAAGAGAAAGGCTATGTCCAGGAGATACACTATGTATCCGATACAGAAATGGGAACTCTGCGTCTCGTTAATTATTCGACTGAGGAGGAATCCACAAGGTGCGTCATGCATGTCCTGTGACCCCAACCCAAACTGCTTCAATAAAACATGCATGATGAGTCTTAAGTTGACACTGAATATGAAAATGATTACAAAATAGTTCTACAAAATATTAAATAAAAGATTACAGTTTTTGATGTTTTGTGAGGGTGTGTTTTGATATGTATCATGTTTATTGCTTAAGTCTGACTCCTGAATGATCTCTTAAATATGATGGACATGTTTGCAGTTACATTGAAAATTCTGAAAGTGTCAGGTATCAGTTTTAAATGGTCTCCTGGCAACATTCTGGTTGTTGGAAGGAGGTTTCCGTAATATTCCAAAGAAGTATGCCGTGAAAAGTTTCTCTTTTGCTGATGATATATATGACTGATCAAACTCAATGTAGTAAACAATCAAGGATATAGTTAGAGGAACCTTTGCATGTATTTTGCACATCTAAGATCTGATTATCACTGTATTTTGCCATGTCCAAGATGGAGTAATTTTTAGGAAGAGTATTTGATTGGGTATTGGATATTGTATTTTAGGGCTGATGAATTCTGGCCTAAGGTTGAACCACAAATCCCAGCTTCTTTGGAGACCAAATACAAACTGTTCAGGTGCAGTAAAATCTTCTGCTGCATGACCTTCAGAGTGACCTTTGAAATAGATTGTTTCTATAAATACATTGAACTATAAAAAGATTTAAATGTTGTACAATAGATATTCTATTCTGATCTGGAAAAAAATCATAACCTTATTATAGTTTCTTACCAGTAAATGCATGTTAATACTATATATCATTTGATTACTATGAAATTGTAAATAGTAATCTTACAAATATTAAAAGAGTAAAAAAAGCATGCAAAAATATAAGGTGGATTCATTGGCATGAAAAGTAGTAATTAACTATTAGATTGTTATGATATATAATATCACAAACTTTGAAATATAATGTTTAGACCTCAAAAGCCGCCATCACCGAAGCAAAGACATCGAATGAGGAAAACACCCTCTCCGCCAAAAGAGAGGCTTCCAAGGTGCGTGTGTGACCCCGCCAAAATTCCCTTACTGTTTCTGCCATGGACAGAACTTAAGTTTCAGTTTCAGAAGAAATTTTTTCATGTTCATATCTCATGTTATTTGTTCTTTGAATTACTTGCCTGTAGTGGACCTTGTTTTTTCTATAAAATATATTTTGTGAAGAAATTTGGTGATGTAATTTGACAAATAATTACAAGCACCTTCACAACTGGTGACATACGGTAAAGAAAACTGGCTGTTAAAATGTGATCAGTGGAATGAAGGGTTGGGCGGGAGGAGGCTTAGGGCAGGGGGTGGAGTTGGGGGGGGGGGGACAGAGAATATAGCAGTTGGCATTGTTGTTAAAAAAGAGTGATATATATAAAGTCCATGGCAGAATTTACATTGGCTATTAATGTGGATTTCTAAAGAAAATGTGTAAAATTCGGCTTCAGTACAGTATGCATGCAGTGTGGCAAATTTTTTTCATTGTCAAAATCGTTATGTTGTCAGTAGAGAAATAGTGAGCAATTAATAATTTACTAAATATAGATAGACAAGTAATTGATGCATAAATGACTGTATTATAACTTTTTTAAATGCACATACAGAATACATGTATTTCCGATTGTTGTAAAATTGTAATAATTATGTAGAAAGATGAACAAATTTACTGCATGCTGCAATCAGTTTTAGACAAAATTCTATGATGGTAAAAATTTTCAATATGTTTTCCAATTTACAGCAAATCAGACTCGGAGATTAAAAAGCCTGGGCCCCCACCTATTAAGCCCAAGCCTGTCCGCCCTAAGTGGAAAGCCCCAGAGACAAAGGCTTCCAAATACCACCCTGTTGTCTTTGAGCCCAGACCTGATAGTCGTTCAGGCTCTGAAGTTGAAATACCCATATATAGACCTTTTGGTGAAACCATGGAAACTGAAACCAAGGTTTCCATGTACCGTCCTGTTAAGTTCGAGCCGAGACCTGAGAGCAGATCTGGCTCTGAGGTTGATATACCCAGATATAGACCAGTCGGTGAAACCAAAACCAAACTTGACATCATGGTTTCTAAACAGTTTGCACCAGAACCTGTCGATGAAACTGATCAAGCAAAGAAAACAAGACTTGATTTGCTGATTTCCAAACCAACCCCAGAAGTTGATGTACAGTCACAAATGAGCTGGATCAAACAATTTGATACCCAGGTTCAAAAGTCCAGAACCGAACTCACTATGTCACAAACTAGATCAGAACATAAAGTTGTAAAAAGAAAAACTCAGAAGACAGAGAAAGAAATTAAAGTGGATTCTGAGATCCCTAAAGGGCCTGTGTATGTTACATTTGAGATTTCAGAACCAGATGAGCATACCAGGAGGGTAACTAAGAGAACCATGGAAACTAGAAGAACTGAAAGTCGAACATCAGAAACTCAGGTTATCATTCTTGAGGGCACATCAGATGACTCTGATGCAGCTTACTTCAAGAAATCAGTTTCAATAAAGAAACTGCTTCCCCCACCTCCCGATAAACTCATCATTGATGGAGAATTATATCCACAAAAACCAAGGAGGTCAAAGCGGGTCAGAGTTCGAAAACATAAACCTAAAAGGTCAAACTATAAGCCGGTTCCTTATGTCTCTGGGCCAACCACTTACTGGGTACCAGACAGAAAGGATGTTCTTATGGCGGCTGAGCAATGGTCTAGGTAATCAGCCTTGTTTCCCTGGAAACCATGGCCATGTGATTGATTTATGTTGCTAGAGTGATGACCTTGAAAACTTAGGTGGTGTTGTATGTTGTATGGATGTTAATTGGAAAATTGAGGTTTCTATGTGTATCTAAGCAGTTGATCTTGGCAGTGAAGTGATTTATAATGTTATGAGGGTTGTTATGAATTTGTTGCTAAGATACTTGCCTTGAGAAATGTTTTGTGTTACTATAGAGATGGCATTGACATGTGTGGTGTTCAGGTTATGTGTTAAAATGGGATGATTTAGACACAAACTCTGATGATGAATGTTTAACATGGGTAAATAAAAATCCTTATTTTGTAGCTAATCTTGGTCCTGAAGGAATTAATGATGTTGACCATATCTGTTTTCACAGACTGACTGTATCTAGGGAGAACTTTGAAGTGATTTGTGTGTAGTTTTGGAATTTGCTTGTGATTGAGGGTGTGGAATGTATTGGTATGGTTAGGAATCAATGTTTAAAACAATTAGACTGAAACTAAAGATTGTGTCCTTATTGTCTGTAACTGAGAGATAACTGTTATCCGTGGGTGAACCGTGTAGATCCAGATTGGCCAGCACAGGTTTTTGAAAGTCGATCTGGATTTACACTGTTTGTACATGCGATAAATATATGGAGCAAATGGTTTAGACAGGTCTCTGATCTCTGTTTTACAATCTCTAGCCAATGTATAGTTGTGATACTCATAAAAAGCCAATTTGAAAATGTGAAGTTCATGAATCAAAAATATGAGCAGTTGTTTTTTTAAATACATTTTGAAGTCAAATCCAGTATTTATTTTCTTGAAAGAGAATAGCTATAGTATAGCAGTATTGAAAGGACAGTGTGTTGATTGTTTTGCCAAGAAGTGCTGTTCCAGTGAGGAAAGTTTTCTAATAAAAGCTGAAAAGGTCATCATTAGACAACACTTTACACCAACCATTCCCCCTTAGCTGGCTAGCTAATCAAGCCCCTAGCGAATTGCACAGCTTGCTTATACTCAGTGCACTGCTACCAAGAGATGCTTTTAGCTGTTTTTATCCTACTACAAGATTAATGTTGTTTTCATTTCAGCAAGCTGAATAACCTGTCACAAACATTTATATATTAATGAGTATTTGCCAATTAATAAAAGTTGACCAATTAACTTGTTTTTGCAGTTTTAGGCCAAGAAACTTTATGCCGCGGTATATACCTCCCGATGTTCCATACATAGTGGTTGATACAGAATATAAAAGGTCACATAAATCAAGTGCAGCCCGTTTGACCTTGACCTTTGTATTTCTACAATTCTCATTGTTTAGCTTATGTTTGGAAAACAAATATAAATATATTCATCATTATGCCAAATCAAATAATGAAGTGCAGCATGTGTAACCTTGACCTTTAATTTTTTTAAATACATGCATCTTTTTATATGCTATATATAGTGTAGGTCTATTAAATCCTGAACTATAGGTGATGGAAATTCCCAATCAACTTTCACTTCCAATTCTTACTTAGCTATGCACAATGAAACTATATCATTTTCCCTATCTTGTCTTGACCTTCACCTTTCACATTTGACCTTCACCTTAAACAGTAGGTCAGGGATGACTTGACAGAGATGAATTAGAATAGATCATAAAGTCTTTTAATATTATCAGTTTACATATGATCTTAACTAGACATTCATAAACAATCAATTATTCTACAGTAAGTTATTTATATTTTAAGGATGAAAATATGGGAAATGTTTTTTCTGTAAATATGTGCAAGTTCATCCCTGTTAAGTCAGTCCATTCTACTGTATGTATATGCTTGCTAGCAACCTTTCCTTGTGCTGTCCAGTGACTTTTTACTGATCACGACTGAAGTTTTAAGTGGTACATGACAGTGTATGTAAATAATTAATCTTAAAGTACTCTAATAGTTTGTTATAGTTCAACAATTTAAGAAAAAAATTAAATTTTCAATACAGTTTATCATAACAACAGTTACTAACTTCTTTCATCTGTTCTTAAATCTTACCAGGATAGTTATATTAAATCTTTCATGGATTTTATTTTGTGGAGGAAAAACTTTGTCACAACAGTTTTAGCTGAGGACAAACTTGTCAAGAAATTGAAATAATCTGTGGCGGTGTATGTTTACAGAGATGTTGATACAGAGAGTGCTGTGCGTGAGTACATCAGGCGCGAGGGTGAAGCCCCGGCCCCTGAGGATCTGTACCACAAGGCCAAGCCACAACCACCGGTGTTTAAGACGGAGATCAAGAACCTGATCAACCTCAAGGAAAACGAGCCGATACACTTCGAGTGTAAGCTTGTTCCGATAGGTGATCCACACATGAAGGTGGAATGGTTTAAAGATGGACAGCCATTACAATATGGTGCGTATTTAAGTACTAGCAATTGGTGAGTTGTATAAAAAAAGCTGACTAATTATGTTTGCAATTGGTGAAATTGGTGATAATCACATGCATGTAGAAAAGTTTAAATACAAAAAGCCATCACAAGATGGTAAGATTTTCTGTAAAAATTTGAATCAAATATGATCAACCTTCTAGAACATGAAACAACTGCTGAATATTTTCTGTAAATATTTACTTGTACTTGGAAAGTATAAGCTGAATGTTTAGATGTAAAATTTACATGCTTAACATTGTTTTATCCTTATTAAACCTTATTATTACAGGACACAGATACAAGCCAAGCCACGAGTTTGGTTTTGTTTCCTTGGATATTCTCTACATGTACCCAGAAGACTCTGGTGTATACACTTGCAGAGCTACCAACCAATATGGTACAGTTGAGACTTCTAGTGAGGTCAGATGCAAAGGTATGGTATAGCTTGTTCTATAAAAAAAATGCATAAAAAAGGAAGCATATTGCTGGTTGTTTGCTGAATAGATCTTATAAGACTTTCAGATTTAAAAAGATTAAAATAGCTGATAACATCACCTGAGTGCAAAAGGACATGACTTCTTATTTACTTACTCTGTTTTTGCACTAAGGAAATGATAAGTGGTAATGCCATGTCAGGAACTGATCTCATTAAAACAGTAATGGAACAGTGTTACAATGATTTCAACTTAATATAGTTCTTAAACTCGGTTGTTTGAACAGTAATGTCAACTGGAAAGTGTGACAGTATTGTACTTGTGCATTTCACTTTCTTGCAAGATTCCATTGTACAGACTCACTTTCTAACACGTTGACTTTTTAATTCACCAGGAAAACTGTTCCAATAGAAAACACCAAGATACGAAATATTTATATTTAGTTTAGTTGAACTCCAAACAAGGTCAGTTTCATCCAAGGGTATAAACAAGAGTTTCACAGAATAAAATAAGATCAGTTTGATTGATTGTGTTTAGGAAGAAGATCAATTATCATGGACACTCAGTTACCTGGTGAAGGTGCAATAAGGCTGCAAGAGATGGAAGAGGTCTGGAGAGGGTATGTACAGTGTTTCTTTATGTTGGGCACACAGCAGTACACATACCAGAGCAAAACAAACAAGAGCAGGATGCTCTAACCCTTTACCACATTTGTTATGGCTGTTACCCCATCAAGACACTGTTTGCTGTTGGGTCTTAAGGTTATTTCTGATAAAGAAGCGAAGAATTTAGATCCAGATCACATGGTCTCAGCTTATTGCAATTGTGATAAAACTTGCATATATAGAGTAAAGGAAACAATTTGGGTAATCATGCAGATTTTTAAATGCATATATAGTTTTGCAATTGTATGTTTAAAGTGATAAATTATTTAAAAACAAGTAATATACATGCAGATAGGTTAATTGTGGCTATTTGAAATGTCCTTGAAATATGTGCAATTGCTTTAATTATTGTTATAGAACTGTTTTTGTTAGAGTAAGTCGGATAAATTAAATTAATGCTTGTACATGTAATGTTCTGTTAACAGTCAAACCCACCTTGAGGAGGAGGAAGTGGAGGCTCCCAAGGTCCGCACCCCACCCAGCATCGACCTCAAGCCTGAGCCAGTCGAGGTTCAGGAGGGATTCCCAGCCAAGTTCCTGGTTCGAGTCACTGGCTACCCACGCCCAAGAGTCAACTGGTTTGTCAATGGATGCTTGATTGTTGGTGTAAGTACCCATTGTTTATTTCATGTTTCTATAATCTAAAGGATATGTAGCCTCTAGTCTAACTTAATTATCATTTAAAACTACCATAATTATGCATCCAGTATAGGTCAGATCAGCATAAACATCCATGCAGTCTGAACCACCTACACTGTTTGCTTCCTGGTAAAGAAATAAACCTGAAAATAATGAATTCAAAAACCAATGAAAATGTAGCTTTACTGGATACAAATAAATAATAAATGCATTCACAATAACAGATAATGTTCTAATTTGATGTTTTTCATGTTGTAGGGTACAAGGCACAAGGTCACATATGACGGGATGATGCATTACCTGGAGATTCCACGTGCACGTGAAACTGACGTCGGTCAGGTACGAGTTGTTGCACGTAACAGTGAAGGTGAGGCTGAGGCATCTACCTCACTCAACGTTCTACCTCATGATGACTGGAGATCCAAACTGAGACAAGCACCAAAGAGCGACCTTCAAATCGAACTTGACAGACGACAGAAAATAGAGTTACGTAGACCAAAAACTACAGAATACAAACATGTTGAGAAAGGTAAGAAAAATGCTATTCAGTTGTCAAGTCTTTGATGCATGAGCATTGAGGTAATTCATAAATAATCATGACCACAACTTGAAATACTGAATTGTTACAGCCATAAGAATTGATTGCTTTCCTTAATAATTTTCCTTGCAGTTTCTCAAAATCATCATAGAATTCATTGCAGTTTCTTCAGCTAGTGTCAGTTCAATGTGATTGAGAAATTTTAATCAGATTTGGAAGGATGCTAAATGTTTTCTGCTTTAATTTGAATTTGAACCATGGTTTAATAAGCTAAAAGCGTAACAACCATTACCTTACAGTTGGTGATAAGGAGGTGACAATCACCCAGACAGACAGAGAAACTGTCATCACCGAACAACAGTATATCCAGACACACAGAGAGCTCCGACCCGTGAAACAACCCGAGGAGCGTGAAATGCCGGCACGTGTTGTACGTCCTGACCGACCAGAGATCCAGCTGGAGATCCAACAAGCCAGGATGGTTCCCATCATACCAGATACAACGGAGCCCAAGAAAGGGGAACCAGCTGTATCAGAACATCAGGTTCTGCTTGAGCGCAGGGAACCACCAGTATTTACCAAGCCTTTGAGACCAGCTCGAATCACGGAGGGAAAACCAGTCCAGTAAGTTTTTGATTTTGTTGGTTGTTTAAACAGTAGCATGGTAGATGAGTTGTATTTGTTGGATTACTTTCGGGGATTCTTTTTTGTTGAATGTCAATCTAGAATGTGTTTTTTAAAGAATAATTGATATCTATGGTTTATATCATAAAATAAACCTCTATATTTCTAGCCTGACTGAAATGGGAGAGACATCGGCAACATAACATCCTATGTTCTGTGTGCATCTCTGAACTACAATCAGTGAAATATCAGCTGGTGTACTTCATCTTTATTTTAGTTTCTTTAACACATCATTTGCTACCAACTGCTTTAAATTTACTGCAAATATTCCTTCAGTAAATACATCAAGAGGGTCATTAGGGTACATCTCTGAACTATAATCAGTGAAATATTGCTGGTGTACTTCATCATGGAGATTGAGTAAAGGGCTAATGATGTCATAAAATAAATACAATATATAGCAGTCAGATATCATGTATTTCATCGCTGTTACTTGAGTATTGGGTCTTACCAACTGAATTGCCAACTGGGAATCAGCACATTGCTGAATTCAGCAACTGGGCCCAATGTCATAAACCTAAGTTTGGAGATCAGTCTCAAATCTCAAGCATCTGTTTGGCTGAAATGGTGACTGGTCGCCATTTCAGCCAATCAGATTCTTGAGATTTGAGACTGATCTCCTGATTTAGTTTTATGATCTTTGGACCTGGTTCCTACTACCAAATCAACATTTGAGTAGGTTGTAATTTCACTATTGTGCTCGGTATATGTATACGTAAATTATTGTCAATAAGTAATCTTTATTTCAGTCGAAAAATTCACTGGTTTACAGTCGTTCTAAACAAATTGAAACTACTCTTGCAACAGAATTTATTGAAATACATGAAATTGAAATGCAGAATACATGTTTATCACTTTTTTCTGATTGTTTTCTTTTTTGTCTATACAGAAATGTGGAGTGAGTGAAATTTTGTGTACAACTTTACCTAAGTAGAAGTTCTTTTTCTTACATCTCTTTCTAAATATGACTGAAATACCTGTATACATTACCATTTTATCATTATCATTTTTACCATTCTTTTTACATCTTTCTTTTCATATTAAATAAAACAAGTACAGCAAAGTGTATTTTTGATAATATTAACATTTTTATAAATTGATTAAAAATTGTCATTAGACAATGATTTCAGGGGCACAGCCTTTGTATTTAACCCTTTATTCCATGGACACACCTTTATCACTTGGGTGACCAGTGTAGATCCATATCAGCCAGCACATCAGTGCCATCTGATTTAAATCACCACTGCTCACCTCTTGGTCAGAAATAACCCAATAAATCTGAAAGGAAACAGTGTAGATCCTGATCTGTCAGCAATGCTGGCTGATCTGGATCTTCCCTGATCACCTATGGGTTGGAAGCCATATACTGCGGATTTTGTAAAAATTAAAGTACACATTTTTCGTCTACATTATTGATTTTGTTGTTGTTAGAATTTCTCTTCCAAAACTGTGTTAGTCAGCTAGCATAATAGCGTCATGCTAGGGTAGGTAAATTAACCAGAACTGCCCATAGAAACCATTTTCTTTTGGCATATCTCTATGGTTATTGTCATTTCTATTTTTACTCTCAATCATAAATGTTTATATCAGTAGACTATATATAGTAGTGTAGCTGTAATATGTGTCCGTCCGTCTGTCTGTCTTCTACTTGCTTGGTTAAGGGGTTTTTATTATAACAGTCAGTGTTTACACTTGTTTTGTTTATGATTGTAGAAAATTGCAATTCATGTAAACTTTTCCTTACTTTCTTTCATATTGACAATATCTTTCTTTTTATGACCCATACCAAAATCTATGATCATTTATGTCTATGTTTGATCATTTTAAGTTTAAACTCATATATTTTACATGGATTATTTCACTTTCAAATACATTAGTCATGCTTTGTTTGAAACCAGTACTTGTGTGTCATTGGGAAAAAAAATGGTAGACTTTATATATCGTAAAATTTGAAATTCCGATCTGTAAGTCAAGGGTCAGTTGCCCTGTCTGGGTCAGGGGTCTGTTACTTTTAGACCACAGATTTGTTTTTTTTATTGGTTAATATTTATTTTTATTATATTTATTATTATTATTCTTTTTTCTTTTTATTTTGTTGTTGTCATTTTGTGTTCATTTATTAATGTGAATATTATTTGAATTACTATGTTTAATCCAGATTGAATTGTGAAATTCAATTTCAAGAAAAAACAACAAAAACAAACCATTATTAAAAGAGTTTTAATAATGTTAAGAAATCTTTTTAAGCAAGCTATGTGAATACATGTAATATTTAAAAAATGCTAAATAAATCAAGCATGAATAATAATGGCATCTTGCAGTCTATACAGAGCAGAGTTATGAAGAAGAAGTGTCAGAAACATTTTAATTAAAAAAAAAAATGTTGGATGAAGAAAGTGATTGACAACGAGTTTAAGGGTTGATGCATAAAATATTTATGTCAATGCCATTTTAGATGTGAGGCTTTTAATGCAAAACATAATTGACTTCTCTGTTTCCCTCAGACTGGAGGTGCACTTCAAGGGCTACCCACCACCGCTGATCACCTGGTACCGTGACAACTTCGAGATCAGGCCATCACATGACTTCCAGATAGTCACCACGGAGACAGTGAGCAAGTTGACGATTCCAGAAGTCTTCCCAGAAGACACTGGAATGTTTACTGTGAAGGCGTACAACATGTACGGCATGGTCCAATGCAAGGTAGACATACTTTAAATTCTTTAATTGATAAGAACAGGAATTCTACAAGGTTCAAATATGTCAAATATGTGTCCATTAACAATTAGTATTTGCAGCTAGCTAATGTTTTGCAGCAACTTTGCAATAACTGTAGACAAAGATCAGCTGGTAGATATACATTTTTTCAGACTGTACTGGGTTTAAACTTCACACTGTTACATCATGAAATTCATTATCAATTACCATAATGAAATCAAATTGCTGGTTGGCATAAAATAACATTGAAATCTTAGAAGGTTATTTATATTTAATATAAAAAAAGCTTTATTATAATATAATACTTAAAAATGAAATTTACATGGAATACAAAGATGGAATTAACTAAAGATAAGTTCGATTTGTCAACAGTTAATTTAATATCAGAAGCTTGTATATAAATGAATGCCAGACAAGAATGTGTTTGATGTTGCTGCAGGCCAAGTTGACTGTTGTTGAAGAAGAAGAACCAACCAAAGACGTCCCACCAGAGTTCAGGAACCTGATCCGAGACAACCAGGTCGTAGAGGGAGAACCCGCTACATTTGACTGCAAGGTCGCAGGTCACCCTACACCCACTGTCCATTGGGAAAAGGTAACCAGCATTGTATTCATTTGAAAAAAACTTTCAAAGGACATTTTGCCAATTTGCTAAGCATGCACTTATGATAGACTCTATTTCAACTGTTGCTATAGTCAAAAAGACTCGTTGGTGTAAATAATTTGCAAATCTGTGAAGTAATTTTATTGAAAAATCTGGTTTTGATATCATATGCAAATGATTTTTTATTTTCACAGAAAAGAAAGAAATCAGTAATTTATCAGTGGAGAATGAACATAAACTCATTTAACTATTCAATTTTAATTCTTAATTATATGAGAACAGTTTTCTCAAACTGCTGATTTTGCATAGCATAGTCACAGAACTTCCAAATTTTTAAAGCATTATTTAAACTTTAGGATGGTAAACCAATGGATGACAGTCCTCGTATGAAGTTTATACATGAAGATGACAACTACACACTGTTGATTTATGAAGTGGGGCCTGAAGATGCTGGAGACTATGCCTGTGTGGCCATCAATCCTGCCGGCAAGGCAACTTGCACTGCTAAACTCAATGTTGAAGGTAGGTTTCTGGCTTGTAATGAATGTATGCAGCAGTCTTCTTGATTAACCTGGCTAGTTATTTTGGAACTTAGTGATCAGTCAACTTGATTATTTCAAACATACTGACTCAATTTTCTTTGTACAATATTTCGTTGATTGAAACAATCAGTTCTGGAGTAGATTGCTAAAGTTTGTCTAGGTGCTGCACAATCATTCTTTTATTGTAGAGATAATATGGTACTGCGAATACATCCCAGGAATAACAAAATAGTTGAACCACTTTGCTGTACAAAAATATTGTTCAATATTGGTTTGAAACACTTCTTATTAACCTTTGACTCCATAGATATTTCTTTCATGGCATCAGCAAACAGTAAAGATTTAGATCAGCTGGCACATCCTTGCCATTTGATCAGGGTCTACAATATTCACTTTGTGATACATAAGGTTATTTCTGACTAAGTTGCTTGATACATTCTCTTTGCAGTGCCAGTACAGTCTCCTGAACCAATGGAGCCCCAACAAGTACAGCCCAAACAAAGCCCACCTGTGTGTGTACAGGAGCCCCAGAGCCTGGTCACAGACGAGGGAGAACCCGTGACCTTCACCTGCAAAATCAAAGGATCACCATGTAAGCCTTGACTTATCTGTAAAAAAGAATGAATGCTAATCTGGGTAAAGTTTTAACAATAGAGAGCTTTTTAATTAGAGTTCATTTACATGCTAATGATGTGAATCACTGTTTGGATTTGTTTTTGCTTTAGCTTGATATGAGTTGTTGTGTGTCATATTTGACATAAGGGATTGTTTGGTCAAAATTAGATTTTTATATTTTTTGGAACTGCAATAACTTGTCAGATACTTATTCAAATCCATGTTCATAATGATAAATTTACTGTTTACTTTTTTTTTTTTTTTTTTTTTTTGGCGTTCACCTTTTTCGGCGTGTAAGCGTGGACGCTCTACCTACTGAGCTAACCGGGCTGGTATTTACTGTTTACAGCTCCAGTGGTGACCTGGTACAGAAACAACCAGATTGTGAAACCCTCCAAGTACTTCCACATGGAATCTACACCAGATGGTGTACACAGTCTTATCATCTTGGAGGCTTTCCCAGAAGACACTGGTACCTACAAATGTGTGGCCAGGAACAAGGCAGGGGAGACAACTGTTACCTGCCACCTCAAGGTTCATGGTAAGTGGTAAATTTCTGGTACCTAAGTGTGTGGTCAGGAAGAAGGCAACTTTAACCTGCTTCCTGAATGTTATAAGATTATGGTTTAATTTAGCCAAACCTAAGCTTCATTATTATTACACGACTGTGAAATATTCATCTCAATTAACGCATCATTTCAGTTTCAAAGCATCTCAAAATGTAGCCATCATGTTCCAAGACAAACTTATGGCTAATAGGGGTAACCTCTTTTGTTAAAGCTTTTTGAGTGCTGTAAGCTTATTTCATAAACATTCAGTGCACACACCGGTTGTTACTGTATAATTTTAGGTTTGGAGTCTGAGCCTGAGCATGTGACACCAACACCACAGGAGCAACCCCCACAGATTGTGAGACCCATCACAAACACACTCGTTGTTGAGGGCAGCCCTGCTAAGTTTACTGCCGAATACAGTGGAGAACCTCAGCCACATGTCACCTGGTTCAGAAATGCTCTACAACAACTACATGAAACTAGAAATATCACGGTATGTCTGCTGCCTTTAGAGTTATATAAACATATGTATAATTTATATCATTTACTTTATCTGTGACACTTCTGGTCCTAAGGTTATAAAACTAAGCATGGAAACCAGTCTCAAATCTCAAGCATCTGATTGGCAGCTGATTTTAGTATCTGTAGATACAGATGCTTTGAGGTCAAGGTAATAATTATGTTAAAGTCTTTATTAATTAATGTTATATTGGAGCTTCAATATCAGGATCAGTCATAGATATTTAGAAAATAATTAGAAAAAACAGCGTGCAGTTCTGTAAATAGTTTAAAAATATATGCTGGCTGTTGTAATTTGATACCAGCTGTATAATCAGTTTTGACAGAAACCCTGTAGAATGTTTATAATTGCAGTTGATTTGAAATGATGTAATGTTTTCAGATTGAGACAACAAGAACTACAACGACCTTGACCATCAGACAGGCCTTCCCTGAGGACTCTGGTCTGATCACCTGTAGACTGAAGAACATGCTCGGCACAACTGAATGCTCCGCTGAGCTATATGTGCAAGGTAAGTGCACTCAGGTTCTAATAGAGGAACCTACTTTTAGTACGTTGAAAGCAAGTCAGTGTTGAGAAGCAAGTACAGTAGTACAATATAAGAATTCCTAGTCAAAAATCCTAGTACCTGATGAAAAATTCTAGTGAATGATTGACGAATATCACAGTGGTAAGCTTGAGAAGCAAGACTAAATAAAGGTAAGTGAATATTTGTAGTTGAAGCATTTTGGAGCTTATTTCTGTTGAGCTAAGAATTAGGCATGAAAAAGTTGAAAAAAATTGATTGGCATGTACAATCTGATAGAAAACATACATACAGCATGTAGCCTTTAATGATATTTTACAGTAATAGTAATATCTGTTAATAAAAAACTTGGCATGAAGAGAAAATCAGTTGTAGACATCAATTGTTTTTTTAAGATATGTGTGTTAATGTTTTTTGTTGAGTTGTCTTTTTCAGGATGTCATCATAGGAGCATGCTATCATAAAATGCCTGTCTTTATTTACAAATAACTGTTACCTTAATTAGTGCAATGATTTGAACTAATTATTTATTTTGAATGATTCTACTGTTGATTGTTACATTTGCAGTGTACTTATAGATTTATACATGTAAGAGTATTGTGGATCTAGTTGTTACATATAGTACTGCACAATTGTTTATATTTCTAGGCGTGATTTTTTCTGGTTATCAGAAAACAAAAGTTTTCCTTATTTCTTGGATTTTTTTGGGTTTAATCCATCTAATTTCACACATTTTTCATACGACTACATATATTGTGGAGCTTTTAAATTCATTGACAGATGAGCAAAATCCACAAACATTAGTGCCCAGCGGATAAAAATAGTTTTGCAGTCTTTGATTTCTTTGAAAGAATCTGCAAACACGTCAGAAAAATCCTTCTGATTTTGCAGCTTCTATCAAAATGATACTCCTGTTTTATGAGATAAATGATAGTTTACATTTGAATATCAATTGATTAAGTTTTCTTATAATAATGTTCAAGTGTTTGATTGTGAAATAACAGCAATGAATATTGATATGTTTATGTATGTTACTCTAACAGCATGTTTTGTTGAAGAGTTTGCGCTAAGAATTTAGGTAACCATGGATGCAAAGAACCCTGCATGGTGTTTGAATGCTACCAAGCTGTAGCATCATGGACAAACCTGCCCTGGAATGTTTCCATATTGTAAATCCCTGCCGAAGGAGAAATGCATGTAGTCACATGATTGAAGGGTAATCCGGTAAGTTTTGTTATACCTTCATTTCTTTTTATAAACCATATTGTGATGAATATTAAGATTTTCTTTTTTTCAAAACCTCTTTTAACCCTTTCCTCTATGTACACACCTTTATGGCATAGACGAACAGTGTAGATCAAGATCAGCTAGCAGATCCATGTCCTCTGATCAGGATCTGCACTGTTCACTATTTGATTTCTGATAGGGGATACAGGGACATGCTCCACCTGTGGTTGATTGTATCTCAGTGCACTGTGGCAAAGTATGTGCGTGAAGGAAGCCGTGTCAGTGAAAATGTGCAAAGACAATACCTGACTGTATTTTGACTCGAAAATGTAAAAAAAATAAAAAAATAATAATTTATCAATAGTCAAGAGTATTATCAATAAGTATAATTAAATGTTATTATAGATGCTGAGCAGGCCAAGTTACTAGAAGAGAGATACAAGACTACCATAGAGAGATCACCACCAGAGTTTGTGAAACCATTACCTGCTGTTCGAGAAATACAACCAGGGGAGACCACTAGGTATGTACCATCAACATTCTAGATTTAGCACCCTTATTTCAGCATTACAGATTATAATTTTACTTGTGTTGAACAATTTTTTGAGAAATACAAATAGGAAAAACTCAGTTAATAAAAGATTAGGGACATTTGTTTGCATCAAATGTGGAAAATTTATTTGGAATTTAAAACAGTATCTAACCATTAATATCAAAGGTGGAAGATTTTGATGTCAAGCAAATATTGCAATAAATATTTTTTTAGATAACAGATAAATAAATCAAGAAATGGACATAAAGAATTACTTTCATTTAACTGCAGATTGGAAGCCACAATCGCAGCTCAGCCACCACCAAGACGCTACACCTGGACATTTGGTGGACGTGAACTCAGGCCTTCGGACAGGGTCAGGATTGTTAGGGAAGCAAACACAATCATTCTGATCATCTCACCAACACAACCTCAGGATGAAGGAGAATATATTCTCAGGGTTGAAAATGACCTTGGAGAGGTTACATGTAGGACAACCTTGACATTGCCAGGTATGTTTCCATGGAAACTGAGCATTTGTAACTTGAGCTGAGCTCCAGATAATTGAGACCATAACAATGAAATTTCCAGTTTATACTAGTTCAAATTAATAAATTTTATTCATACAATACAGAATACTTTCAGTTTTGGCATTTTGAATTAAAACAAATTTTAAACTTCTTATAAGTTAAAATGAAAAATTGAAGCTGGACATTGGATTGATGATTATTTTCTTAATAACAATATCCTAATATTCTGGATTTCTTGAGCCCAACTCATTAAGTTAAATGATTATTTTTTTATTTATTTTGTGTAGATAAAAGGAAATAAAATCAAAACCAAAACACTACTATTGTAAAGGTCACTTCTTTTGTAACTGACAATGAGTTGAGATAACAGTGAGAAATATAGCACTTTTAGTCCAAAACTTAAGGTGATATATATTTTGGAAATTTTATTTGTTTAAATACATGAAATGGGAACTGTGATAACCACTGAACAAGACAAAAATGAAAATATTGCAAGGTCATTTTGATTGAGGCTGTTCATAGCAAAATGGAGTTAAAGTTAGTTCTTCTTATAATTAGAAAATCCACAAAAATGTGTTGTTTTAATGTCATTTATAACAACAATTGTACTCAACCATTTAAGGTAAAGAAAAGGTCATAGAACTGCCACAGAGACGACCTTCACCTACAGATCAGATGACCTTGACCCACACCACGACAACAGTTACTAGGGAAGAGGTTGTCACAACTAGGACAATACAACCAGAGCTTCTGCATCCACTAGAACCTGAGATCTATGTCAGAGAAAGAGGCATTGCTAGGTAATTATTTTGCTATATTTTTATATAATTTAAAGTAAAAAATCAAGTGAATATATGTATGAAAATCTATAAATAGCATAGACAATTTTATCATTCAGAAAACAGGACTTGTTTGTTTAATTTACCATCGCCTAATACAATGGTTATTTTGTATACTTTTCAGACTTGAATATACAATATTTATTTTTGGCTTATACATGGTTATTTTGTATATTTTTCAGACTTGAATGCACAATAGACGCCTACACCCCACCAATGGTTAACTGGTACATCAATGGCATGGAGATCAAACCCTCACCTCACTATGAGATGTTGTATGAGGGTGGGAAATCTGTGTTACTAATTATAGAAGTCGGTCCAGAAGACACTGGGGAATACACAGTAAAAGCTCACTCTGATGAGATTGGTGAAATTGTTAGCAGTACTACACTCTATGTGCAAGGTCAGTGTCATAAAGTTCTACAGTTATTTTGTGCTTAGATTTTGCACAAATGTTATGCATAAATATTTTCAATGTACATGCTAGGGAGTCAAAACAATAATAAATTATAGACTAAACATCACCTTGGAACAATGGCAAAACAACTCATGACAAATATGTTTCAAAACTTTGTTCTTTCATTCTGTTGGAATGCAGAATGCTATCAGTTTTTGTTTTATTTAACACCAAGTAGCCTTAGTCTAGAGAGGGAGACTGGAGACCTGATTAGAATGTTAACATCTGAACCCAGTGGGTAGTGTGACCTGTCAGATGCTAGAGATTTAAGACTACTCACAAGGTTATGAAACTGAAAATGGAAACCTTTCAATGTGATTTAAACAACTACAAAGAAACAAATTGTGTAAATGCAAACAGCATACTAAATAATTGAACAAGCTTTGAATAGAGACAGTTAATAGATTTTAAAGGATTTTAATTCATTATATAATTGTTACAGAACCAGCCACAGAAGAGATGACCCGTCCAGACACTGAGGATTCTGCTGCCATCCAGCCCTCTCCTTCTGCACAGATGATACCACCTAACTTTGTCACTCCCGTCCAGTCAATGCAAGCCATAGATGGCCAAGAACTTCGGATTCCTTGCAAAGTAACAGGCAAACCCATGCCTCAGATTTCTTGGTACCACAATGGTAAAAATATTGATCAGGATGAAGAGTATGTAATTACATACAATCCAGAGACCGGGGACATCAGTTTGCTCATTGTTGAGGTTTTCCCAGAAGATGAAGGGGAATACGTTTGTGTGGCACACAATCCTGCAGGTGATGCAGTAACCAGAGCTACATTAGTGGTGACTGAACCTGAGGAACTTCAGAAGGAGCTTGGCCCTGAAGAGTATGCTGAAGAGGAAGAGACTGAGGTTAAAAGGGTCTCAGAAGCTGAATGTGTACCTGAAGATATGGAAATCGAAGAACAAGAAGTAAAACCAGAGGTTATTGAACGACCAAAAGTTGTTCCAATGGAGGAGACCCCGAGACCAAGGTCCCCTTCACCAGCAGAAGAGAAATTCGTACCAGCACCTGAGTACCCAGTTGAAGAACTTCCATCTGAAATAAAGGAAGAAGAGGTTCAGCCAGTTAAGAAGGTGAAACCTGAACCCAGACCATTTGAGGTTACTGAAGAGGAACTTAAGCCAGATATCATTGAAAGACCTAAACTTGTGCCTGTAGAACAAGAAAAGGAGAGATCTCCTTCTCCAGAAATGGTTGAATTGGTGTCTGCTCCTGTAGCACCAGTAGAAGAAGAACTTCGTCCTGAAGTCAAGGAGGAGATTGTTCAGCCAGTTAAGAAGATCAAGCCTGAAGACAAAACATTTGAAATTTCTGAAGAAGAACTTAAACCAGAAATCATTGAAAGACCAAAAGTGGTACCTCTTGAAGAGACAAAACCACGATCACCATCTCCAGAATTCTTTGACACTGTAGAAATTCAAAAGACTGTTGAAGTTCCTGAGGCCAGAGAGGAGCAACCAGAAGTTGAAGAAGAGGTAATGGAGCAAGAAATCAAGACAAAGACAATAGACAGACCCAAACCAAAGTCAATAGTAGAGGAGAAGCCTAGACCTGAATCTCCTGTTTATGAAGAAATTGGAGAAGCTCCAATATATGAAGAAATTCCAGAAAGACCAACAAAAGTAGTTGAAGAAGAGGTATTGGAAGCTACTGTCAAACCAGCCAAGATTGACAGACCAAAGCCAAAGCCAGTAGAGCAAGAAGAAGCTCCTGAAGTACCAGAATTTGAAGAAGAAACAATTTTACCAGTTCAAGAAAAACCTGAAGAAGCTGGCAAAGATGTTGATGAGGAGACTGTTATACCGGATAGAATCACTAAGAAAATAGATATACCTGAACTTAAACCAAAAGATGAATCACTTGACAAAAAGAAATCTAGGGATGGTGAAGAGCCAGCTAAACCGAAACAAGAAATCCATGTTGAAGACATTTACCAGACCATAGAAGAAGCTGAGGCTGTTGAAGAAATGGCTCCAGAGTTTGTGGACCTCCTACAACCTCAGATTGTTAAAGATGGTGATCAAGTACTGCTGAGATGTAAGGTAGTTGGAATCCCAACACCAACTGTCACCTGGTACAGAGAGGGTCAAGAGATCTCTCCAAGTTCTGACTTCCAACCAGAATATGACACCAGCACAGGAGTCTGTTCACTGGAGATACCTGAAGTGTTCCCAGAAGATGCTGGAGAGTATGCCTGCAGGGCTGTCAACCCATTCGGAGAAGCTGTTACTACCGGAAATCTTCTTGTTGAAGGTAATTACTGTATTAAACTTGTCAATGCTTTTCTTTACCTTTGAATTCACAATTGCTGTAATAATGCAAATCAATTTAATGTGAGAGCATACACCTTGAATTATTTTTCTGTTTCTTTTCTATACTCATTTTGTAAAAGACCTCTATGAACAATGAATGGACTTGACCTAATTGATAAAAAGAGTCCATTATATTAATTCAGCACTTGAATGTATTAATAAATGTATTCTGTGGTTGTTGCCATACAGTGTCTGCAGAAGAACCATCTGAAATCTCGACTACATCTACCGAGGCAACAACAGTTGTGGGTGGTCCTCAAGAAGAGGAGGAACCAATGGATGAGGAACCAGAAGAAACTGAGCCAGCTACCAGGAAACAACCCCCGGAATTTGTCCGACCACTGGTCACAGAAATGGAGCTTCCAGAAGGTGGCATTGCCAAGTAAGTTGTTCTGAATATCATAACATTTCAGGGTGTACATAGAAATTACGTGTCCTAAGATAAATACACATTTTATATGAATAAAGTTATCTATGAATTATTGTAGTTCAGGCCATCCTTAAATTGTGTTAAGAAAACCTGTTACACATTACATTTAATTACTTGGCCAAAATTCAATGCCCTGCTGTAAATTACAATCCCATTTTTGCAGTGCCCAATACTGGTATTTATACAATAAATGAATCAAAATTCCTCTGAATTACAGATTTGTGATTGAAGTCACAGGACAACCACCACCTACAGTGACATGGTACTTCAACAACACAGAAATGACACCATCACCAAGGATACAGATTATCTTTGACAACACAATATGCACCCTGCTCATCTTCAATGTTGTACCAGAGGACTCTGGAGATTATGTGTGCGAGGCCAAAAATGACACCGGCATAGTCACATGCAGATCTACTCTGCATATAACTCGTAAGTATGAAAAAACAAGGCATGTTGATTTGTGACAAGGGTAGTTCCAGATCAGACTGTTGACATAAATAGTCCCAAAGAATCAAAAATATTTTCTAGATGCATTAAAAACTCATCTCAGACTAGATGGCAGATAGTGTAGGCTCTGTGTGAATGCATAGCCTGATCTGGCTCTACACTGATCACATAGGCTGATAAGCCCCTACAATCAAACCAGAATATCAGCGAAAATAATAACAAGGAATTATTACCGAACACACAGAAAACACTAAAGATTACTCATTCAGAATACAGCTGTGATATTTATCATGTTATATGAATTGATATATGCGATACACTTGGATAGTTCAATAGTTGCCAAAGATGTATTTTGATTTTCTTTACATTTACAGCACGCAAGACAAAGGACATAGAGCTGGTGCCAGAGACACCTGAACAGCCACAGACATACCTCTACACTGATGAGGAGGAGGAGACCATTGTTAAGAGACCTGTGTTCGAGTCTGACTATAACTTCACAAGTGAGGATGAGATCCCTCAAGACCAGCTGATGCCACCAGAATTTACTCGACTGCTTCGACCAGTCACTGTCCGGGACGGTGAACGTGTTGAACTCATTGTTCACTTCCAAGGTCGGCCATCTCCAAGGATACGCTGGTTCCATAATGGACAGGAAGTGCTGAAGAGTACCGACTTTGAGATTGTTCTTGATTATGACAAGGGTATAAGCATCTTGATAATCTTAGAGGTGTTCCCAGAAGATGAAGGCGAATATACCTGTGTGGCATCCAACAAACTTGGCGAAACCATTACTACCTGTAGGCTTACCATCATTGGTATGTTAATTTAGATTAACTTGTTTTTTTCGTTAACTCTGCAGATATGACTTTAATATGACATGTAATATCTGCATTTGACATTTGCATCCAATATAGATCCCGATTAGCCAGCACACCCATGCTATTTGATCTGGATCTAAACTAGTCACTTTGGGTATGATTACTAATAATTATTATAGTTTTTATAACATTTATGTCATAGTTAAAAAATTTAAGAAATTATTGCCTGATTTTTATTAGTTCTCTTTTGGGGATAAGACAATTTTTTTACAGAATGGAGATTTTTTGAACACAAGTATTTAAGAATAAATTAATAACTATGTTCAGGTCCTGATGAAGAGATACCAACAACTGAGTCATACACTGAAGGCATTGAGATCCAACACTTTAAACCGGAAACCGAGCAAGAGGTACCGGAAACCACACGGGTCACCAAGACCATTCAGATTGAAGAACAGCTGGAGGACTCCATTATTGTACCGGAAGAAACCACTCATACTGAAGCCATTCGAATTGACAAGAAGCCTAAAGTTGTTGTTATACCAACCCCCGAGAGGTTCCAGGAAACTGTGGAAGTTGGACCCAAACCAAAGAAGCCTCAGCCAGCGTTTGAGATTAGGGTTGGTGTACCTAAGACTACTGGAGAAAAACTGAAGGAGACAACTACATACACCACTATTACCAGTGAAATTCAGGTAGATGGTCATTTTATGTACTCTACACTTGTCTTCTTATCAGCCAATCAGATTCTTGAGATTTGAGACTGGTCTTCTATCTCAGTTTTATGATCTTGGTTCCTGGTATCAACTAACAAACTAATTAACTATGTTTGATATCATATCATTGGCCACATTATTCAAAATTAACTGTTTTTCTTTTAAGAATTTTATTCAAAACTTGCTATTTCATCAGGATAATTTTAAGGGTTCTTTTCTTTGTTTATAGTTTAAAATGTTATTTTGTCAATCTAATTCCATTATGTCTGTTTGTACCTTATATTGGCTTGTGGAGAGGCTGTATTATCCAAAATTAGTTTTTCCTGATGATGTCACCATTTTTGTCAAAGTCTTTGACATAAAATTGCATCTTTTAATATGGAACTTAATTTGGATATGCAGCATTGAAATATTTTTAAACAATCATTTTATTTTCACACCTTTTAATTACTTCTTTTCTTTGCAGGATCAGCCTGAGGAAATACCACAGATCAAGGAGGGTAAAGAAACCAGAACTACTACCATCACATTTGAAAAACCAGGTCAGAAGCAGCCACCAGTTACACTGACAGTCCAGGTGCCAGAGCAACCAAAACCAGAAGATGTTATCTCTGCTACAGAGACCACCCAGACTGTCATAACAAAGGAGCTAAGAGTCAGAGAGATGGATGAGGAAGAAATCCCCGAATCACACACTGAGACGATTGAAATCATTCGTGATACACAACCTCAACCAGTGGAAATGTTGGTGACTGTTCCTAAACCTACCAGTACTACAACCACTGTTTCTACTAAGGTAGATGAAACAAGGACCCAGACTAAGAAGATTGAGGTGGAAATACAAGAGTCAGTAATAACGAAAATGCCTAAACAGATCGAAATGGTAATTCCTAAGGTTGAAAAATCCACAACTGACATTCAGGTAAAAGGTCCTGCACCTCAAGTACAGGCAACAAGACCTGTTGATGAAAAAATTGTAGAGACTAGGCCAACTATTGAAGTGACAACCAAAAAGATACCAACTAAAGAAAAACCAACAGAAAAGGAGCAAATTGAAATCGATATCAAGGGTAAACCTGTAAGGCAAGAAGTTGTGATGCAACTTTCAACAGCACCAATGGTCCCTGAAGAGACTACCACAGTAGAAGCAGAAATACCAGCTCCCACTCAGCCTATGGAGGTTGAAGAGAGAGAAACTATTACTGTTAAACCAGCTCCTGAACTTGAAACAAGAGCCCCAGAGGAAGAAATTAAAGTGTCAGAAAGGGGTACTATTGAGATTGTCAAAGTACCAGAAGAGGAACAGACTTTTGAGATAGAAATTGGTGTCAGTGACACTACTGCTCCTACAGTGACTGAAACTGTCCTGATTGATACTGTAACAACTAAAACTATCATAGAACAGGAACTCCCACAAGTCACTGAAATGCACAAAGAAGAGGTCACACTTGATTTACATGGAAAACCAATGGAAGAGGTAAAGCTAACTGTTCAAGTTCAGCCAAAAGAAAAACAAGTTCCACAGAAGGAAGAAATCAAAGAGGTTGAAACAGTTACAGAAACTGTCACTGAGACTATAGAACTTCCAGAACTGGAAGAAACCCCAGGTGAAGAAATTTCCATGGAAACAGAGGCAAGACCTTTTGAAGAAGTTGCCATGACAATTGATGTTCATGAACACGAAACAACAGAAACTGAAGAAGTTACTTTTACTGAAAAAACTGATATTACTGAAACTACTACAATAACTCTTCCAGAAGAAACTGAGACAAAGAGGGAAGAAATCCTTGTTGATGTTAAAGAGAGACCATCAGAGAAAGTCACAGTTGAAATTCAGGTCCAGAAAGGCAAAGAAGTTCCTGAAATTGAAGAAGTTACTACAACTGAAGAGACTGAGGTCACGAAAACTATTTCTTTTCAAATTCCTGAAGTTGCAGACTCACACCGAGAAGAGGTTATCATTGAGTTTGCAGATAAGCTTGCAGAAGACATAACAAAATCAATTGAGCTGCTGAAAGAAAAGGAAGTACCTGTAACAAGGGAAACAACACAGATTGAGACAACATTTGTCGCTCGTGACATGCCAGTTGAAGTAACTGAAGTAGAGGAAAAACACAGGGAAGAAATATCAATCGAAACCCAAGAAAAACCAAAGGAAGCTGTACAGTTTAAAATAGAAATAAAACCAAAACAAGTACCAGAATCAACAGAAATAACTGAGACACATGTTACAACAAAAACTGTGACTAAAACAGTTGAAGTACCTACAACTGAAGAAACTTTTAAAGATGAGGTCACTCTTGACATTCACAAGAAACCCGAAACAGTGCAGATGGAAATTCAAGTTCCAACTGAGACTGTCACAGAAACAGTTACTGTAGTTACTGAAAAGACAATTGAGGCACCAGAAGAGGAAGAAAAGGTCACAGAAACTGAAAAACACAAAGAAGAAATTCAGCTGCAGATTAAAGGTAAACCTCAAGAGCTTCAGGAAATGAAACTCATGATACCAGTGCAGCCAAAAGAAATCCCTAAAGAAACAAGCCCCAAAGAAGCCAGCCCCAAAGAAACCAGCCCTCTGCAGGCACCTACAGCTGAAGAAATCTTTGACACTTTTGAAACTGTTGAAGAAGGTGCTCCAGAGTTCACTTGGGGATTAACCTCTCTTCGCGTCATGGATGGAGAAGAGGCAAGGTTCTTCTGTGAACTGAAAGCTGAGCCAACACCAGAAATCTCCTGGTTCCATGACGAGAAACCAATCACTGAAAATCAGGACTTCAGGTAAGCATTATTATAGTCTGTACAGCTTAAGTATGATTATTGTATAAATGTTAGTTTGAAATAAACTTATATTCCATAAATAAGAAGTTAGGTGTCTGCAAATGACATCTTAATAATATAGCATGAATATTATTATGTACAATAGCAAGATAAGCTAGTAGAACATTAGACAAAGGGTTAATAGGTGGCATTATCTGTACACATCCTAAGGAATTGTTCTTGGTGGCTCTCAGACTTAGGAATAAACTGTGCCACTTAGTTAACACTTTGTTAACAAAGTCAAGAAAAAACTGTGTGAAATCTACAAAACAAATTTAAATATTTTCAGGATCACTTTTGAGCCAGAGACTGGCAAGTGCACGCTGTTGATAGTTGAGGTGTTCCCTCAAGATGCTGGAGAATATCGCTGTATTGCTGTTAATGAAAAGGGCAAGGCTGTATCAAAGGCAATGCTGGAAGTCGAATGTAAGTAATATAATCATTTATGAAGACTAACGTATTAAAAGAAAATCATGTGAAGCTTATAGCATAAAGTACATGCATATTACATGAATTTGTTTTGATTTGTGTACATAGTAAAAACAAGTCCGGTTGTGTCTTTAAGTAAAATGATATGTATGTTCAAATGTAAAAAAAGTTCTAGTTGTTTAATGATAATTAATAATGATGTCTGCAGTCATTTATTATACCCCCACAAACGAAGTTTGAGGGGGTATATAGGAGTGAGCTTGTCGGTCGGTCGGTCGGTCGGTCGGTCGGTCGGTCGGATTCTTCGTTTCCGGATGATAACTCATGAACGGCTTGACAGATTTAAATAATTTTTGGTACACACGTGTAACATCATAAGATACAGGTCAAGTTCGATTTTGGGGCTGGTGGGGCCAGTGTCAAGGTCACTGTTACTAAAAATAGAAAAATGGTTTCCGGATGATAACTCATGAAACACTTCACAGATTTAATCCTTGTTTGGTAAATAGATGTAACATCACAAGATACAGGTCAAGTTCGACTTTGGGGCTGGTGGGGTCAATGTCAAGGTCAGTATTACTAAAAATAGAAAAAGGGTTTCCAGATGATAACTCATGAAAAACTTCACAGATTAAATCCTTTTTTGGTACATATATGTAATATTAGAAGATACAGGTCGAGTTCGACTTTGGGGCCTGAGGGGTCAGTGTCAAGGTCACTGTAACTTAAAAAAGAAAAATTGTTTCTGGACTATAACTCATGAAATACTTCATAGATTTAATTATTTTTTGGGACACAGATGTAACATAACAAGATAGAGGTTAGGTTTGACTTTGGGGCCTGTGGGTTCAAGGTCAAGGTCACTGTTATTTAAACTTCAAAACTTCGTTTCCACTCGGTAACTATAGCTTGGAATGAGATTCTTAAATGAAATTTGGTGTATTGGTGGTTTTTGTGAAGATGACTTTTGGGATTCAAGGCCTGTGGGGTCAAGGTCACTGTTACTAAAAATAGAAAATAAACTGTATGCTCAATAACTTTGGTTCAGAATGAGATATTGGGATGAAAATTGCTATATAGGTAGTGTCTGTGAAGACGAAACTTGGTATTGAAATTGGGCCTGATGGGGTCAATGTCACTGTTACTAAAAATAGCAAAAATGGTTTCTGGATGATTTCTCATAAACAATTTTTGGCACACAGTTCTTAGATAAAAGTTAGATAAAGGCCACTGTTACTAACATATATTGCTGTATATGTGGCTACTGTGAAGACGACACTTTGGATTGAAAGTGGGGCACATTATGCCATTGTTTCGAAGCATTCCCAGTTCAATTATCAAGCATACATGTGGGGGTATTTAATCACTTTCAGTGATAATTCTAGTTGTTTTCTGTTATTTGCATGTCAAGGGCGGATCCAGGATTTTTTTCCAGGGGGGGGGGGGGTCCAAGCCCAAATGATGACTTTAAATGTGTTATTTATCCAACGAAATTTAATATCGACATATTTTTCAGGGGTGTCCGGATAATTCCAGGGGGGGGGGGGTCCGACCCCCCCGCTAGATCCGCCCATGCATGTTTAGTTTACAAAAGTTTAAAGGAGAATTCATTTTTCGAATGGTTATTCAATCAATCGAACCTTGTAATAATGCTAAGATTTGGCATTTATTCATGATGGTACTGGGAAGATCCAGATCAGCTGGTACATCTATGGTTTTAGATTCATTAAATAATTATCATTGCTAGTATTTGAATTGATATAATTTACTGATTTTGATATTATTATTATTGATATTGATGTTATTTTTATATTGATATGATTTACTGATTAATTCACATCGGGAGATTTTCATCAATTTATTTTCAGCATACGAGTATGTAGCTGACACGGAAGAAGCTTCGGATTCAGTACAATCATCAGTCGACGAAACTGGTTCTCCTCGTCACAGGATGGACTCTGACACAGAAATGTCTTCAGCTCGTAGACAGATGCTCGACGAGATGCAAGAGATGCAGGAGAGAATCCATGCTATCTTTTCTGGTAAGTTATTTTGGTAACGTTCAGAATACTGAAACTGATAGGTATGCAAAATTTTCAATAAATGTTGCTGGAACAGACTGACAAGAGAGCAGAGATGTAACGATGGTGAGGTTAATTTTTCAAAGAAATAAATATGAGTTACCTTTACGTAACCCGTTACTCCATATGTTAAATATTATATTTAGTATACAGGTTTTAATATGTGTGCTACCAGTGTAGATTCATTCCAGATTGCAAAACAATTGTTTGCTGATCAGGGTCTTAAGTGAATGCTCCTTGGAATAACCTAATGAATCAAAAAGCATAACACTGTAGCTCCTGATAAGACAGCATGGATGTAGCCATCTTGTATTGCTTTAATGCTTTTGTCAGATAATCTAAACAATAATAATATTACTTGGTATACATAGTCCTTTGTTTTATATTTTAGGTGTTAAAGAAGATATTGATGCAGATATCATACAGTCAGAACAGCGACGTGAGGAGATTATGCGCTCTAGTCTACATGAAGATCAGTTCCCTGAAGGGGAGATCTCTGACCTGTCAGAGGAGCTGCCAGAAGAAGCAGTCACTGTTGAAGAAACTAAATTAGAATTAACTGAAAAGAAGGTCCCAGTAACCAAAACTGAAGTTATAGATGAGACAACTGAAGCTACAGAAGCTGTACAGGTGTCAGCAATTCATTCTGAGGAGGCAACCGGAATTGAGATTCAGCTTGAAATTTTGAAGCCTGATTCCAAACAGCCTAAAGAATCAAAAATTGACATATCTTTGGAAGAACAACAACCTTTGGATGTACTAGAGGTCAAAGAGACAACAAAAATTACAACAAAAATGACTGAAATAATATCTGACACTATTCTGCCGGAAGAAAGACTTCCAGAACAATTTAAAGTTGAAATAACTTCAGAAACTGAAGAGAAGCCTGAGGTTATTGAGGTAGTAGAAATGCCTGCTGAAACAACCACTGTGTCAGAAATCAAATTAGACATTTCAAAGCCTGCAAAGAAACAACCTGAAGAATACAAGGTTGAAATAACCACAGAAGCCTTAGAAAAGCCAGAAACTGTTGAAGTAGAAGAGATGCCAACAGAAACTACAATAGTATCCGAGATACAGATTGATGTTGCAAAACCAGAGAAGAAACAACCTGTAGAATACAAGGTTGAAATAATTACAGAAGCCTTAGAAAAGCCAGAGACTGTTGAAGTAGGAGAGATGCCATCAGAAACTTCAAATGTATCAGAGATACAGATTGATGTTGCAAAACCAGAGAAGAAACAACCTGAAAAATACAAGGTTGAAATAAGCACAGAAGCCTTAGAAAAGCCAGAAACAGTTGAAGTAGGAGAGATGCCAACAGAAACTACAATAGTATCCGAGATACAGATTGATGTTGCAAAACCAGAGAAGAAACAACCTGAAGAATACAAGGTTGAAATAACCACAGAAGCCTTAGAAAAGCCAGAAACAGTTGAAGTAGGAGAGATGCCATCAGAAACTACAACTGTATCCGAGATACAGATTGATGTTGCAAAACCAGAGAAGAAACAACCTGAAGAATACAAGGTTGAAATAACCACAGAAGCCTTAGAAAAGCCAGAAACAGTTGAAGTAAGAGAGATGCCATCAGAAACTACAACTGTATCCGAGATACAGATTGATGTTGCAAAACCAGAGAAGAAACAACCTGAAGAATACAAGGTTGAAATAACCACAGAAGCCTTAGAAAAGCCAGAAACAGTTGAAGTAGGAGAGATGCCATCAGAAACTACAACTGTATCTGAGATACAGATTGATGTTGCAAAACCAGAGAAGAAACAACCTGAAGAATACAAGGTTGAAATAATCACAGAAGCCTTAGAAAAGCCAGAGACAGTTGAAGTAGGAGAGATGCCAACAGAAACTACAACTGTATCCGAGATACAGATTGATGTTGCAAAACCAAAGAAGAAACAACCTGAAGAATACAAGGTTGAAATAATCACAGAAGCCTTAGAAAAGCCAGAAACAGTTGAAGTAGGAGAGATGCCAACAGAAACTACAACTGTATCTGAGATACAGATTGATGTTGCAAAACCAGAGAAGAAACAACCTGAAGAATACAAGGTTGAAATAACCACTGAAGCCTTAGAAAAGCCAGAAACAGTTGAAGTAGGAGAGATGCCATCAGAAACTTCAACTGTATCTGAGATACAGATTGATGTTGCAAAACCAGAGAAGAAACAAGCTGAAGAATACAAGGTTGAAATAACTACAGAAGCCTTAGAAAAGCCAGAAACAGTTGAAGTAGGAGAGATGCCAACAGAAACTACAACTGTATCTGAGATACAGATTGATGTTGCAAAACCAAAGAAGAAACAACCTGAAGAATACAAGGTTGAAATAATCACAGAAGCCTTAGAAAAGCCAGAAACAATTGAAGTAGGAGAGATGCCAACAGAAACTACAACTGTATCTGAGATACAGATTGATGTTGCAAAACCAGAGAAGAAACAACCTGAAGAATACAAGGTTGAAATAACCACTGAAGCCTTAGAAAAGCCAGAAACAGTTGAAGTAGGAGAGATGCCATCAGAAACTTCAACTGTATCTGAGATACAGATTGATGTTGCAAAACCAGAGAAGAAACAAGCTGAAGAATACAAGGTTGAAATAACTACAGAAGCCTTAGAAAAGCCAGAAACAGTTGAAGTAGGAGAGATGCCAACAGAAACTACAACTGTATCTGAGATACAGATTGATATTGCAAAACCAGAGAAGAAACAACCTGAAGAATACAAGGTTGAAATAACTACAGAAGCCTTAGAAAAGCCAGAGACAGTTGAAGTAGGAGAGATGCCAACAGAAACTACAACTGTATCTGAGATACAGATTGATGTTGCAAAACCAGAGAAGAAACAACCTGAAGAATACAAGGTTGAAATAATCACAGAAACCTTAGAAAAGCCAGAGACTGTTGAAGTAGGAGAGGTGCCAACAGAAACTACAACTGTATCTGAGATACAGATTGATGTTGCAAAACCAGAGAAGAAACAACCTGAAGAATACAAGGTTGAAATAAGCACAGAAGCCTTAGAAAAGTCAGAGACTGTTGAAGTAGGAGAGATGCCAACAGAAACTTCAACTGTTTCCGAAGTACAGATTGATGTTGCAAAACCAGAGAAGAAACAGCCTGAAAAATACAAGGTTGAAATAAGCACAGAAGCCTTAGAAAAGCCAGAGACAATTGAAGTAGGAGAGATGCCATCAGAAACTACAACTGTATCTGAGATACAGATTGATGTTGCAAAACCAGAGAAGAAACAACCTGAAGAATACAAGGTTAAAATTGTGACTGAAGCTACTGAACAACCAGAGGTTTCTGAAGTCAGTGAAACAACAGCAGAAACTACAAAGATATCTGGAATCACAATTGACACAACAAAACCAACTGAGAAACAACCGGAAGAATATAAGGTTGATATTGTAACTGAAGCTACTGAACAACCTGAGGTTTCAGAAGTCACTGAAACTTCAGCAGAAACAACAGAGATATCTGAAATCACAATTGATACCACAAAACCAGAGAAAAAAGAACCAGAAGAATACAAGGTTGATATTGTTACTGAAGCTACTGAACAACCAGAGGTTTCTGAAGTCACTGAAACACCATCTGAGAAAACAGAGGTAACAGAAATCACAATAGACACCGCAAAACCAGAAAAGAAACAACCGGAAGAATACAAAGTAAATGCAGTTGAGGAAGCAGTTGAACAACCAGAGGTAACTGAAGTTAGAGCTGAGTCTCCAAAGCATGGCGAAGTGACAGATACAGTTGTTGAACATGCTGTCCAAGAAGGAAAGAAACCTGAGGAATACAAATCTGATCTTTTGGATGAAGGTTTGGAGCAGCCTGATCTTGTTGTTGTTACAGAGGAGAAACCTGAGAGTAGTGAAATCAGTGAAGTTCAGGTTGAAATTGCCAAAGCAACTCCGAAAACTGTTGAACAATTCGAGTCTAAAGAAGAGGAAGAACCAACAGAGACTTTTAAAGAAGAACTCACTGTTCAAAAAGCTCCAAAAGATCAAGATCAACCTGAGACATACAAAACAGAAATTGAACTCAAGGAACCCGAACATGATGTTGTCACAGTAACATTTGGTATGCATGAAGGGGAAGATGAGGAGGAAATAACTCATGAAATAATGGAAGAAACTGGAGAGATTTCTGTATCAGAACTTCAACTTGAAAGACCAGTTTTCATTACACCATTGAAGGATGAAACTATTAGAGAAGGCAGTAATCTTCACATGGAAGCTGTTGTCAGGGGCAACCCTACCCCAAAAATCCAATGGTTTGTGGATGACGAGCTTTTGTCACCTTCAGAAGACGTTGAAATCACATTCCATGAAGGGAAGTGTCTTCTGCTAATCAGAGAGGTGTTTGTTGATGATGAGGGAGAGTACTGGGTAGAGGCAACCAATGAGTTTGGCACAGCCACCACTTCATCCTATGTCACTGTACTGCGTAAGTTAAACATTTTTCTCTTTCTGACCATTTGTTTGACCTTTTCATCGTTGCTATTTGAGGAAATTACACAATCTTTGATAAAAAAGTAAAACTGTTAATGAACAAAATTGTAAAACTAATTGAACTTGAACTAAAGCTGTGTTAAATATTTGTTGTAAATACCTTAATGAGCTTATTATGATTCTAGGAATTTATTTTGAACCATGATAAAATTTGTTACAAAATTTAACCTGAATAGCAACTTTTATTAAGACCAGACAGATGCTTACAAAGATTTAATGCTGTTAGTTAAAGATGTCTTACTGGAAATGACTTACGTTTTTCCTGCTGATAGTTACATATTTATTTCTATATATCTGGTGCATTAAATTAGTTAGAATAAAAGTTTAATTATTGTACTTTTTACTCTTAAAATAGAGAAATCATATCAATGGATGAGTTATTTAACAAAAGTAGATGAAAAGATAGTATATAATTATATATTGTAATTTTTATTTGAACTTTTTTACTGGTTGTTGCTGCATGTTTATTTATACCCGACAAATATGACAAACTTCAAATAGATTCATACTTTTGGTAAAGAGATTGTTTTTTCATGTGTTCAGTGCCAATTTAGTGGTAATTTGTGTGATGTTTAATATACTGTCTTTTAGTTCTTTTGGCTTTACATATTTTGTTAAGAAAACTTTTTAAGCAAAGATAAATGTAAATATGCACGTAATTGTATTTTTTTCAAGTTATTCATATTTGTCGGGTATATATTGTTCCCATTTATACATTCACCATCATATCATTTGTATCACTTTCCACGTTTTTGACCCTGTGCATGTGACACATCTTTGTTTTTACTTCTATACCTATGACACCTTTCTATCCAATGCTCAAGGTTATAAAACTGAGCATGGAAACCAGTCTCAAATCTCAAGTATCTGATTGGCTGAAATGGCGACCAGTCACCATTTCAGCCAATCAGATGCTTGAGATTTGAGACTGGTTTCCAATCTCAGCTTTATAACCTTCAGCCCAAATATCACTAGTGCCTTTGAAAGTGTGTTGCACTCTTTCTCACTTCCCAGTTTGACACGCAATATCTTTGTACCCTCTTGACCTTATCAAATATTCGTACTCTGAATTTCTGGACATTGTATTTTACCACTTCCCAGCATATAATGGTTCATGTAAGGTGCTTTAATGTCATCGTTTCCTTTCTTGCTGTAATGGCTACATACTGTTGAGTGTTGACCCCTATTCCTGGTGTGATGCCTATTTTCTACTCTGTATTATTATCAAAACTTCTTAGTTTGAAGAAATGTATTGGAAGTCAAATTCTGACAACAGTCTGTTTGAATTTACAAATTATGAAAAGGTAAGTTTCATTTGCTGATATCATGATGTGAAATTTCCATTTATTGACATCATGTCGTCATTTATAACTTGAATACCTTTCGTTGGCTTATGCATCTAGAACTCTTATTCCAAAAAGTATTGAGTAAAAGGTATGGTGCTGTTTGAATACATCTAATAAAGGTAGGATGGAAAATTAGTAAGACCATGAAAATCGGACTTTATTTCTAAACCCTACTGTTCTTTCTGTTTCATTATACCATCTTCAGAAAGCAAACATTGATACATTTATTTCCATTCATAATTTTCTTTTTTGAAGTGTTCTCCTTACAACATGGAACTCATATGGAACTCATGAAGGGTTAAATAGTTATGTGTATCCTTATACACAATGACAGACCCCCACGTTGACCAGTAGGAAGGAAATAAATAACACAGATAAAAACCATTAAGAAAAATAACCAAACAATAGACAAAACGATACAGTGGTAACAATAAGTTTTGGTCTTAGTTTCATTTTGAGATTGTTTCCTATTTTCACTAATTATGTAAACAACATTGTAGTTGTTTCATCATCTGTACTCTCTAATTACTGTGAAAAGTACTTTTGTATTTGTAAATGTAAAACTTCCTGTTTCTGTTCTTTTTTCTTTTTTTCAATCATGTGGCCATTTGTCGGCTAGAGGGAAATGTTCTCTTCGTAGTACCTATGAATTTCCCAATCTTTTAATTTAAGTACTTTTTATAATCTGTAAATCTCAGAGTTTGTATATTAGGCTTTGGAATAGTAGTGGGACCACAGTCTTCAGTGTCTGTTCATCCATTTGTCTTCTTCTTTCATCTGGTGTCCACCATCAATCCATTCATCATCCATCCCCACCCATCCATCCATTCATCCATCCTTCCATCCATCCATCCATCCATCTATCCAGTTGCATAATCTCATCATCACATTTCAGCTTTAGAAGAGTTATCTCCGGAGGAGGAAACAGTCCCCAAATTCGAAACAGAAATAGAAGCTCCCATTGATACCACTGAAGAAGTTTACAGAGAAACAGTTGAAATCTCCAAAAAGCCAGAAGTTGAAACGGAGGCTCCTATTGTGACAACTGAAGAGGTGTACAGGGAAACTGTAGAGGTCTTAAAACAACAAGAAGTTTCACCTGATGAAACTATAGAAATTTACAGGGAAACAATAGAAGTATCAAAACAACCTGAGGTTGAAACAAAGGCACCTGTTGAGACTATTGAGGTATTCAAGGAAACAATAGATGTCTCAAAACAACCAAAAATTGAAACGGAAATGCCAGTTGAAACTACAGAATTACATAGAGAGGCAGTCGAAGTCACTAAACAGTTTGAGGTCGAGACAAAAGCACCTGTTGAAACAGTAGAAATGTTTAGAGAAACTATTGAGGTATCTCAACAGCCAGAAACTGAAATACCGATTGAAACTACAGAGGTGTATCGAGAATCTATTGAAGTATCAAAGAAACCCCAGGCTGAAGCTGAGGCTCCTGTTGAAACAACTGAGGTATACAGGGAAACTATAGAAGTACCAACACAACTAGAAGTTGAATCAGAAATACCTGTTGAAACAATAGAAGTTTTCAAAGAAACAATAGAGGTTTCGAAACAGCCAAAGGTTGAAACAGAAGCATCTGTGGAAACAACAGACGTGTATAAAGAGACAGTGGAGGTCTCAAAGCAACCTGCGATTGAGGTAGAAATGCCAGTGGAAACTGAAGAAACTTTCAGGGAATCTGTTGATGTCTTTAAAAAGGAAAAACTTGAAACTGAAGCACCAGTTGAAACTTCTGATGAAGTATACCGAGAAACGATTGAAGTTGAACAGCCTGATGTTGAGACACAAGCTCCAGTTGAAACTATTGAAGAGGTTTGCAGAGAAACAATAACAGTTTCTAAGCAACCAGACATAGAAACAGAAGCACCTACTGATACAACTGAAATACTTTATCGACAAACTATAGATGTGTCTGAAGTTCCAGAAGATGAAACATACATGGAAGATATTGAAGTTGAGATCAGGCCAAAGAAGCCAGAGAAACAACAAACAGAAATTCAGTTCGACCTTAAACCAAAGATTGAAACTTCTGAAGTAACAATTAAAACTATGGAGAAGCCTGTTAAACCTAAAGAGATAGTTTTAGAGCTTGGAATGAAACCAACAGAACAAACCACTGTCGTATCTGAGATTTCTGTTTCTACTTCTGAAAAGAGGGATATAAGCACCACAGAAATTGAAATGGACATCCCTGCACCAGTGGATGTGACAGAAACAACAGTTTCAGAAACAATCACAGTTGAAAAGCTTGAGCGACCATCAAAGGATATATCAACAGAGCCAGTACAGAAACAGACACTTGAAATATCACCCAAGACAAAACCAACTGTTGTGGAAATGGATATAACTATACCAGAAGAAATATCAGAAACTTTCAAAGAATCAATCGATATTCAACATGAAAAAGATCAAGTTGATTACAGGATTCCAGAAATAACTGAACATGAAACTGTTTCATTAAACATTGAAGTAAGTCAAAAAGATCAGTCTAAAGTTATTTCTGAAACAACAGAAATTGTAGATGAATTGTCATTGTACAAGGAAGAAATAGAGATTGAAAGGAAACCAAAACCCGAGTTACAGGAGATAGTTTTAGATGTCAAGTTACAAACAGATACCGAAGTGCCAACTGAAGAGAAAATTGTTACTGAAAGACATACCATCACTGTCACTGAAGAGGCAATTGAGGAAAAAGACATAGAAGGTCCATCTGAGGAAGTTGTCATAATTGAAAGAGAGCAGTTAAAAATAAAAGAGGTTCCTTCTGAACAAGAAGAGGTATCTGAAATGCCTAGTTTAGTTTCTGAGATAATAGAAGAAATGCCAATAACCTCTACAGAAACTACCATTTCAGTAACAAAAACAACCTCAGTTGTGAAAGAAATTGTAGAAGTAGTAGAAGAAATGGAAGAGGAAATTCCTGAAAAGGAGGTCGAAGTAAAAACACCAAAAGAAGATACCACAGAAATTATTTCAGAGACTATAACAGTTGACGTCAAAAAACCATCTACAATTGAAGAAATTGATATCCATGCTCCAGAGACAATTAAAGAAATCACACTAGATATCGAAGTTGAAAGACCAATTGCTGATGTTATTGAAGAAGAGAGAGCAACATTACAAGTCATGGAAGAGACCGTGTCAAAAATAGAAGTTGTAACATCGGAAGATAGAGAAATTGAAACTGAAATTGAACAACCTTTAGAAAGCATTAGGCCATCGGAGGAAACCATTGAAGAAATAAGAGAAACTGTTCAGGTTGGAAAGAAATTGGGATCTTCTGTTCTAGAGATAGAAAAACCTGATATTACATCAGAAGTTGACATTTTTCCCGAATACGAGTCACAATTACCACAAGAGGAAACAACTGAAACTGAAAAAGTTGAATTAAGCGTTGAAACCAGAAAGGTAACCACTGTGGAAGAGAGTGTTACTGAAGTCCCAGAGGAAGGTCCAGTGATTCTTGAAGTTGAGACTCAAGTACCAAAAGAAGAAACCATAGAAGAAACAAGAATGACAATTATTGTAGATTATGAAAAGCCTACTGAAGTACCTTTAGAGGAATTTGAAATTGAAACTCTTGAATCTGAATCTTTCAAAGAGCAGGTTGAAATAGAAAAGCCAGCAGAAGAAACAGTGGAAATCAGCCGTGATGTGTTAAAATTGGAAGAAAAGGCACCATCATCTATAGATTTATTGCAGAAGCAAATTGAGACAGTTGAAACATTCAAAACAGACACTGAAATAAGTGCAACAAAACCATCAGAAATTGAATCAGTTCTAAAACCTGTGAAACTTGACCGGGAACTGCCTACAGAGTCTCAAGAAGTTATTTCAAAAGATGAGCAACTGGATGTTGAAGTAATTCAGCCAGAAACAGAAGTGCCCACAGAAGAAAAGGTTAACCAGCTAACAGAAACTGTTCATGTTGATAAAGAAAAAATGTCCGAAGCATCAACTATTGAACTGGATATTACTGGCGAGCAAGTACCTACAACTGAGGAAATTATAGTTGCAGGACCCAAAGAAGAGCTTATAGAAGAATGGAAAGAAACTGTTGTCATCTCTGATAAGAAAATTTCAGAGATTTTACCTCAAGAGTCACTTGAGCCTGAAGAAACAACCACAGAAGATATTTCTGTAGTTGAGGCTGTAAGACCCACTGAGGAAAAGGTCACAGAAGAGAGAGATACTATAACAGTAGAATCAAGAGAAGAAATGGCAAGTTTTGAACAAGAAGAAATCATTTCAAAACCAGAAATCTCCGAAATTACTGAGTACCAAACTGAAGTTCCTAAAGCTGAAACAACAGTTGAGGTGAAAGATACAGTGGAAAGACTTGCCAAAACTCCAGCAATTGTGGAAATTGGAGAAAAACCCGTAAGCAAAGAAGAAATATCAGACATTTATGAAACAGAAACTGAAATACCTTTGATTGATACAACAATAGAAGTCAAAGAAACAATCGAACAAATTCCAGAAACTCCATCTGTTACAGAAACATTTGAGGAGGAAGAAAGCAAACATGAAGTCATGGACATTGCTGAATCAGAGACTGAAGTACCAAAAGTTGAATCATTGCTTGAAATAAAGGAAAGAATAGAAAAAGTTCCAGAGCATCCAACAGAAGCAGAAGTTGACTTTGAAGAAATAAAAGTAGATATTTCTGAGGTTCCTCAGATTACAACAGATACTTGTGATGAGGGAACATTTGAGACAAAAGCAGAATTGATTAAAACAACAATGGAAGTTCCAACAGTCGCTGAAGAAGAAGTTTCCCAAAAAATAGAAACCGAAATAATGGGTATTCCAACAGGTGAGGAAGATCATGCCATTGAAAGTATCGAAATAGATATTAAGGGAAAACCAGATAAACAGATTGAAGTTATATCTAAAGTTATTGCTACTGAAGAAGAAAGAGAAACAGAGGAAACTGAAGAAATATTACCAGAAAGTGTTGACAGATATGCAGAAGAAATTTCAAAAGAAATTTTAATTGAAGCTGTTAGTTCTACCCCAGTGTTTAAAATTACTGAAGCAGAACTAGAAGAAGAATCTGTTGGATTAGTACCAGATGTAAAGGAATTAAAACCAGAATTCAGTGAAACCGAAGCAGTACCTGGGACATCACTGGTTTTGAAACCACACCCATCACAGATTTCAATTGAAGATGAATCATTGATGGAAATTCCAATACCTGAAATAGCAGAGGAAACAATTCAACATATTGCAGAAGAAATGACCAAAGATATTCTAACGAGAGCAGCTAGAGGGGAATTTATTCCAGTCCAGAGTGAAGAAGTGGAAGAAATAAAACCAGAAGAAGGCATTGAAACTGAAACTGAACTTTTGCCTGAAAAGCCAGTTGAAAAAATAACTGATTTAATTTCTGAAATGTCAGAAATAACTGAAATTCCAGTTCACACGGCAACGGAAAAGGATAAAGAATTATCTGAGATTGAAATTGACATATCTGAAAAACCAGCAGAGCATGAATCAGTTTCACTTGATATTTACCTTGGCAAACCTGAGAAACTTGAACAGGTATCTTTAGATGTTCAAATACATGAGAGGGAACAACAACAGATTGAAGTGCCTGTAAAAATCCCAGTTGAAGAGAAAGAAGGGAAATTTGATTTTCCAGTGGAAGAACAACCAGAACACGCTGAAGCTAAAATCACATTTGAAACACCTGAACAGCAACCTGTACAACCTAAAACTGTATCAGTTGAGTTGAAGCCTACGGAAAAAGGAATTTCCTCCGTTGAAATAGAAGTCTCGGAAAAACCAACATTCACGGAAGAAATTTCAGTGGAACGTCCAGTTAAAGACAAGCCGCAAGAAGTTACAGAGTATGAAGAAGTGACAGTTGATATTACTGCAGAGAAAAAGCCAATAACTGTTTCTACAGAAGTCAAACTTAAGGATATACCAACAACAGAGATGATTGAAATTGAAGTTCCAGTTCAGAAAGAGCCTGAAACAGTAACAATGGATATTGATGTGAGAGAGAAGACAATGGATGTTACTGAAAGAAAATCAGTGACTGAAGAAATAGAGTTTGAAATTCCATCTGATGTTACTGCAAAGGCAACTACCACTGAAAAAGTTACACTCACTTTCCCTGTAGAAGGAAAGCCAGAGGAAGAAAAGCCTCAACAAGTTTCACTGGATGTTACAACAGAACAGAAACCTATTGAGCGTGAGGAAGTGAGCCTTGAAATAACAGAACAGAAACCCACAGAAGTGTCAATGGATATTATGCTTAAGAAAAAACCAGAGACAGAAAAGATTGATATTGAATTTAAAGAGCGTAAACAGCCAGAAACTGTTTCTTCGGATATTGATGTAACTGAAATAACAACAGATGTAACAGAAAGAAAAACAACAACTGAAGAAGTTGAATTTGAGATTCCAGCAGATGAAACAGTGAAAGAAACAACTACTGAGAAAGTTTCAATAGAATTTCCAGTAGAGAAAAAGCCCAGTAAAAAGCAGCCAGAAGAGATCTCTGTTGAAATTCCAACAGAAGAAACTGTCAAAGAAACAGTCACTGAAAAGGTCTCGATAGAAATACCAGAAGAACAACAACCTGAAGAAATTTCTATCACTGTTAGAGAAACAACTGTCACTGAAGAAACAACCACAAAGACAGTTGAAATTGTTGAATATGCACCACGTTTTATCAAATCTCTCACTGATATTACAGTGACAGAAAGTGAAAAAGTGGAGTTAACAGTTGAATTCAAGGCTCATCCTGATGCAGAAGTCACCTGGTTTATTGATAACCAGCCATTAAAAGAAAGTGAAGACTTCATTGTTACAGTTGAAAAGGAGTTTAGTAAGCTTGTTATTCCAGAAATTTTCCTTGAAGATGAAGGTGAATACAAGGTTGTTGTAACAAATACGATCGGAACTATCACATCAGTATGCTACCTCACGGTGATCGGTAAGTCACTATCTCTGTTTCTTTTCTGTTATCTAGGTGAATGGTTATGGTGCATACAAATTATTTATCTATGAAAGAAGTCAGTGGCTTGCCTTACATACTGACTTAAGTTTATTTCACTAGTTTATATCGGAATGAAATATCTAATTATTTTTAATAATTATTTTTAAGCTAATAAAATTAAAATGAACACTAAGTTAATGACTTTATGGAACTTGCATTAAATTATCTCATATCTTTTACAGGAAACAAAAGATATATTGCATGCAAAAAGTACCTTGCACGATATGATAATGTGCCTCAGTATACATTTTCCTCTTGCTGCCTACTATTTAACTCATTACTCTGTAGGATATTGCATTAGCCATTGGTGACCAGTGTAGATCCAGATCACCCTGTACATCCTCATACAGTCTTGTCAGGATCTACACTGTTCATCAAATTAATAAGATTATTTCTGTCCAAGAAGCAAACAATGTAGATCCTGATCAGATGGGATGGATTTCTGGCTGATCTGGATCTACACTGGTTGCATATCCATGGAGTAAGAATTTTAAAAGGACAATGCATTTGAATTTTAAACTTGTGCTTACCTCTGCTTAATTGAATTGGTATAACTTACAACTTGGAATCACACAACTCTTGTCCCTTTTTAATTGTGCGATTTGTGTTTCTTTAGCAATAGAAGAGACCACTGATGAAGAATTTACAATTAAAGAAACTACCTCAGAAACAACTGAAGAGACATTTGAACTTGCTATAGAAAAAACTGAAGAGACATTTGAACTTGCTATAGAAGAAACCGAGGAGACATTTGAACTCGCTGTAGAAAAACAAGGTATTTCATTTTTCAATTTATTAAAGTATCCAGTATATGGTGTCCTTGATGTTAAGTTTCTGATATTGCCTAAAGCTTTAAGTTCGTGTCCAGCATACTCTAATCAAGTCTTTAAAAAGGTTGTAAAAAATAACATAATGCTTAAAGACATAATTTTATATGTGCACATGATAACTAAATAAGGTTTGTGTGCTCAGGGTATTAAATTGTCCAGAATGAATGGTGAATGGTGTATCTTACTAAGCATAAAAGAGTGTAATATGCCGTTCAGGAATCGCCACACTCACAAACACAGCCTCCCCATGCAGCCAAAATGTGGAGAGGATAAGAGAGCATGGGTTTATAAGAATATCAGTTTTAAAAAAGACACCACAAACAACGAAACAAAAAAAATGTTTGGGAATATTAGGCAGTGGCAAAACCACTTGCCTCTGCGGGTTTAAACCAGGTTCTAGGGTGTTAGTATAAACTATAAATTGAAATTTCTTGCTTGAACAGAATTGCCTCAGACTGAAGTCTCAGAAGAGACAGTCATCCCTCTGAAACCAGAAGAAGAGCTGAAGGAAGATTTCGTGGCTCCCCGTTTCATTACGACCCTCCAGAAACACGTAGATGTGCAAGAAGGAACCAGCATAACGCTCACATGTGTGGTAACTGGCAAACCAGCTCCAGAAATAACCTGGTACTTGGTGAGTAAATGACAGTTATGTCCTTTTATTCATGAAAAAAGAAGCACATGCTTTCAGATAACGATTTAAACTGCTTGATTCCAGTAATAAAAAAAATCAGAATCAAAAGCAGCAATTGATTCAGGGATAGCAGCAATTTTGTTAAGCTTAATTTTCTATCAATAAATTTTAAATATTGTCTGAAATTGTATGTGGATTTGTTTAGAATGATGAACCTCTACCGGATGAGGACAGATTCATCACCGAGTACCACCGGGACACATGCACCCTAACAATTACCACCGTCACCATCGACGATGAGGGATACTACAAATGTGAAGCCAAGAACACACATGGCATCGCCACAACTGTGATTGAACTTTTCGTGCAAAGTAAGCCCAGTCATACTGCATGGATAAAAACCGCCTCATCACTAGTGAAGCATGTGTCAGTTAGAGACATTTCAGTGACTATCATTCTTAGATATATTAAACTAGACCAGAGTCATTGCATTAGTTCATTCTGAGTTTAAGGTCTTGATTACTGTTTAGTTTTAGTATTGTTGCAGAACGTCACACTGTCATTTTTAGGTATGTCTAGGTTTATTAAATTAACAAAAACATGGATGATATAAACATGACAAGAGATGCATCTATGTGCTTATCTTGACCATTCTTTGATTACATTAAGGACCTTGGTGGATTGTTGTGACAGGATTGTTTCTTGAATTTGCATATTTTTACCAGTGTTTGCCGATAATGTTCATATTTTCCAGTCTGTTTAACCCTTTACTGTATAGATACTGCTTCTTTGTAAGCACGAACTGTGTGAATCCAGATCAGCCAGCACATCCATGCAGTCTGATCATGATCCACACTGTTTGCTATTAGAGTTTTTTTTATAATATTTGACCAAGAAGTAACTGGTGTAGATCCAGAGCAGATGGCAAGGATGTGCCAACTGTTCTGGATCTACACTAGTCCCTTACATTTTAGTTGAGTAACTCGTGAACACGGCTCACTGTGAGGTTTTCAGTGTGACGACTTTCAAAAATCAGGAATTTCATTTTCCATTTAGTATATCTGAAATTAGTTTGATATCACTTAAGCCACTCTTACAAAATGTTATTAACTTTCAAAATGTGTTTTCTAGTTTTGTTTATAAACAATATAAATAAATCTTGTAAATTTAGTGTTCTTGAATTATTTTTGTCATATTTTCCCCTCACCCCGACATTTGGGGGCCCATTGCATGTGGGTTGTTTTTAATAAATGTGTGTGGAATATTTCATTTAATTTGAAACTGATTCAGATATTTGTCTCTGATTTTTCAAGAAATGTTGTTGTAAGAGTGGCTTTAAATGTGATTGTACTATTAGTTTATCATCTATTTTAACCCTTTTCTTAATGGAATATGGCTGTTATCCAGATTGGTGAATAGTGTAGATAAAGATCAGCTGACACATTGCACCATCTGATCTGGATCTACACTGTTCACATGTGTGATAAAACCTGTATGTTTGGAGTCAAGAGTTTAACTACTGACAGATTGTTTTCTGTTTTAAAACTGACACATGCTTCACTGACATTCATTAATTGATTTGTAAATCTGCTTTCATTTCTTTACCAGTTCTGCTTCATGTTGTTGTGTGTCCATTATTCACCATTTTAATAACTTGTTGTTGTGTGTTTGTTCAGAAACATTTCATTAAGTTATATATATTTACATTTATATTAATGATGTTGTTGTTTTTCAGATACAGGTGTTCATTTTTTTCTATTTAATACTTTTGAGTTAACTTCTTAATGTTGGCAGGAGTGAAATACAAATTGAACGGTTAAGAGTTTTGTTTTGGAAGTTTAGTGCTTGATAATTTGCTGTTGACATACATATGCATGGCTTAACCCTTTGCTCTATGATATATGGCATTCCTGCCATCTGATCAGGATCTACACTGTTTACCTTTAGATTTACTAAGTTCATGTACTGATCAGGGCTGAAGGTTATAAAGCTGAGATTGGAAACCAGTCTCAAATCTCAAGCATATGATTGGCTGAAATGGCGACAAGTCGCCATTTCAGCCAATCAGATGCTTGAGATTTGAGACTGGTTTCCATGCTCAGTTTTATAACCTTGGGCACTGATTGCTTTTCGGTTAATAAATTCTAAATATTTGAAAACATCTCTTTGAAAAATGAATGCCTCAAATTGAAAGGAAGTTGGCTCAAATTAATAGGAAGTTGAGTATTATTTTAAATGAGTAGGATAAGAGATTAATCATCAGGGACATTTCTCATAAGTTTTCTCAGTTTTCTTGTATGCAGCAATGATGTACAAGGTATTAACATGATTTTCTTGATCTCACTTTAGCTAAGACACTGTTTAAAGTGCTGCATGAAGAATTGTATCGCCTGGAAGTCACCGTGGATCTTTTCTGGTCAAAAAAGGATAGAAAAGTGCTTGAAATCAAAGAAAACATCACGGAAACCAGATCTGTTACCAATCATTGCGACAAATAATTGCATTATTTATGTACTTATCTATAGTATGTTAGAATGATGTCCCTTGAATATTTGTGACATTGTTAGAGTAATGATATTTTTGAGATATCATTCTTTCTAACTAAATGATTCAAATGGTCAGAATAAAAATTTAATGTTTAAAGAAACTGAAAATAATTATAAGTATAATAAAAACAAATATTACAGTCATAAAGAAATTATAATAAATAAACACATTTGTAAAACATAATGTGTTAGTGCTGAACATTCTGACCAATTTTGAATCATTTAAATCTTAATACCATTCCATATATATTTTGTGTGTTTGTCATTCATTGTGTGCATTGGACAGAACATGTTTGAAGCTTTAAAAGTTATCTAAAAAGTGTTATCATGATCACTGGCTCTAAAGCTTTATTTCTTGGCTGTCTAGAACTGTTTAGACAGTCACAACCTATGACTGCTAAGATTCAGATGTTTTTTGTCTACAGCACTATTTAAATGTGTCTTGTCCAAAGTATAAGTAATGTTCAGTCATCTGTGATGATTGTGATGAAACTCTGCAAGAGGAAATAAGCTTAGGTCAGCAAAAATGATCCATAGAATAATAAGGTCCCAAGATCATAAAAGTAAAGCTGGAGACCAGACTCAAATCTCAAGCATCTGATTGACTGAAATGGCATCTGGTCATCATTTCAGCCAATCAGATGCTTGAGATTTAAGTCTGGTCTGCAATCTCAGGTTTGTGATTTTGGGCCCATAATCATCTGTGTGAAAGTAACAGTGAATCACTTAAGCGCAACACTGATATGGATATTTTTGTGCACCCTAGCTGATCATTTGCTTGACATAATGTCTACTCATTGCAAAACCTAATGAAGTGAAATGCGGTTCTCTGGCACTTAATTAGACTTTGCTCAAAGGAGACAATCACAAGCTGTACTTTGCTGCCAAATTTTACATGAAAACAAAAACTGATAAAAGTGGCACGACTCTTACATTTGTTATTGAAATAGGGTCATGTTTCTGACATGATTTGCAATAGAGAAAGAACAGCTTTTGAACTTGAATTTGACTTACCGAGGGAGGAATGGAGAATATGCATGCACATGTAGAGAATTATTCAGACACTGTTCTGGGTAATTAACACTGCACTCCATTGAAATAGTTTATCATCCCATGTGTGACCAGTGTAAATACAAGAAGTGAACAGTGTAGATTCAGATTGGACTACGTGGATATGAAGGCCGATCTGGATCTACACTGGTCACACACGGGACATGGAGTAAAGGGTGAAGTAAATGATCGAACTATTATTAATTTTCTGATAATTTAGCACATGTTGCAGGTTCACATCAGCAGCACATGATTTCTCATTGAAAGGACACACAACAGCATATGATAAACACTTTAATAAAAATAAAATTCACAAAAACAATAGTATTCGGAAGCATTTCTTTATCAAAAGGATATCCGCTGACAAAACTTTGTTAATCTATTTTTCGATATATAATATTGCAGACAGCAAGGTGATTTCCTTATTCTAAAATTTCAGTTAGTGTTTTGAAAAAGCTCATACCATTTTCCATTAAACCTTTATCATACTGCATGACAAATTATTTTCAAATAATGGTAATTACACTGAAATGTTGACATTTTATAGTCCCACACATTGCTGATGAGCGTGGACCTGAGGTTACTACGGAAACTGTTGAAATTGTTGTGACGGAAATGCAACCAGAATCGCAGAAACCGTCGACGGAGATAATTACTCCACTAGGTTGGACTGTTTTTTTCCTGTCTGTGCGGCTTGCCCCAATGCTACTTATATTTCTAACATCAGCGCATTGTGGGAAATGATTTCTCCATAATTCTAACTGCAGTGCATTGTGGGAAGTGAATTTGCCATAATTCTAACAACAGTGCATTGTGGGAAAATTAAAGCATAGCATGGGATTTTGGGAAATATAAGATATCTCCCTCTTTTTTGGTTGAATGAGTTTCTGCGATGTTCTGCGTGATTGACAATAGATATTTAAGTTTTATTCACAATCTTCTGGCAATCTTTCAAATGCAGCAGCCATTTTTGTTTTGTCTCGAAACTTTCCAGAATTTGTTTTGTTTTGTGTTTGTTTTGTTTTTGTCTAAGGAAACCATTATCCTGTAGCCATGTTTAGTTATCTTCAGGAATAACCCATTAGAGATCATTTATAAGTCTATTTTTGTAGTAAAACAACATTTACTTTAAAATATGTTTTATTCGTACCTATAAAAGATATATATTTTTTCATTAGTTTTAGACTAGTTTGTTTACATATCTAACTGAACGCAAGCATTTTATTAACCTATTACTCTATGGAATATGGCTGTTATCCATGCGCTGACAGTGTAGATCCAGATCCATCCATGGATCTACACTGTTCACTTTTGATTTACTTGGTTGTTCTGACCAAAAGGCATAAGATGTAAATCCTGATCAGATGGCTGATCTGGTTCTACACTGTTCACCCATGATATAAAAGTCATTTCCCATGGAATAAACAGTTAGTTATTAAACATATCCTATACCAAGTATTATAACTCAGTGATATAAATTATGCAAAAATTATCTATTCTGTTGATTGCTTTTACTGTCTGTAAAGGTTCTTAAAAGATTGCCAGATAATTTTTTCTATTTTTTAATGTAATGAAAAAATTCTCATGTATTGAACCTTGTTGTTTTTGTTGATAGAATTCATAATTTCAAGCTGCAAATATTTTAGCATGTTAAAGTTTCTTTTTCTGTTCTTTAGAGGCTTTTTTGGGGTTGAGTGCAAAGGTGTAGTAAGTCGAAAATCAGAAATAAAAAGTTGCTACAATTTTGCAGTCAGCCCTCGTTTTGGTAGTTTTTACTTTATGTTTTTTTACAAATTGGCTGTAAACGCATTTTATCCCCAGATTTATAGAAAGCCATTGCAATTGAAATGCAAATTGCGTAGTATTCTGCAGAATACATTTCGAGCAAAGCTATCTTATCTTTTAGCTTTTGTGAAAGCTTTATGCATTTATGCCAAGTTTTTGCAGGAACTTCAAACTTCATAATGTTTTTTACAATTTACAAATTTAAATGTGTTAGAAATTCAAAATAAATATAAATTATAAAATATATTTTTCTGTCAAAGTAAAACAAAGTTATGTTTTTTACTTGAAAAATTATGAATAGTTGTTAGAGAGTTTTCTGTCAGCTTGGCTTTTTGTAGATGCTGTTGTAAAAAAAGGCAATGGTATGACCCTCAAGAAAACCCCTGACAAAATAAAGATTTGAACAAAGTTTTCGAAATAAAATCTGGGAATAAAATGTGTATTGTTAACTTATGCAGGTGAGCAATATATTTTGCAAAGTTTAAATGATCCATTTTTTACTGATGTGCCAAAATTCCTGTACTGTCGTGTACATAAAGCCCTTCAGGACCAAATAAAAAAGAAAAAAACACAAATATTTTATTTTTTCTGAAAATCCTTTCTACAACATTTCAGTATTTCTTTGCATGTAAAATCCCTCTGGGCAACTTCTAGAACTTTGTCATTTTGTGACTTCAGTGTTCAATTTTGAGTGTTGAACGCTTTTTCGTTAGATCCTATTTCTATTTTTTTCTGACTGGATTACTGTTATGCGTACCACTTTTTGTTAGAAAACAGAAAACCAATTAACAAATCACCTGTTGTTGTAAATTGTTGTTATTGTTCTATTACTAAAGTCTTGTAGAAAATTAGAGACAACCCCATTAAAATGTCTTCACAAAAAGTGGTTTGCTAACAGTAGAATAATTCAGAAAATCCTCTTAATGCTCACCTGTGGTGTTCTGGGTTTTGCTTGATTTATTTTAGAGTGATAGCTTATTTAGGAATGTTTGATTTGATTGCATTTTGTTACTTTTAATCATATTGTAACATGTTCTCCCCTTTTGACAGCATCCATTTTTGCCTAAATCTTCATGCATGTCTGCAATGCTCAGAAATGAAAGGTTTGTACCATCTATGTTTGACAAATTATATTACTCTGAAAGCATATAAACTAAACAAAGATTTATGCACATTTTTTAATTTTAATATTTGATACTTGCACAGCAGACTAGTGTAGACCCATCATCTGCTCAGTCTGATCAGGGGCTACCATATAAATTAATACATTTCTATACATCATCCCTATGAAAAATGAAGGGACTGGCAAAAATTGAGACCACACCACTATTATAATGTCTCAAAGGTGGTCTTCGTATCACAGTTTTACAGGTTATGAAAATGTTATTCTCTATAAAGAAAAGCATAATGTTTGCATTTTTAAGTTTGAGTTTCAGTATTTTGAGGTTTGAAACAAAAAAGTGCATTTTGATTCAAATGCAACATTTTCTTTGTGTTTGTCAAACATGGATTGTTAACATTTTAAAATATTTTTCCAACAAGTTGCAATTCTAAGAAAAATAACATATTTAACTCATGATTAAGTTTGGTAAAAAACAACTAGTATGCCACTTAGTAAGTAACTGTTGGAAAGGTGTTTATTTAAGTTGTATTGCTATAACCATGAATTGTGAAAGTTTTCAGCCAATTGATAGCATGCTCCTGTGATGTGTCCTGCTGTGCTGTTGGATGATTTCAAAATTCAGATTTGTAAGAACAATTTTGATTGGCTAGAACATTATGTAAGTACATTTTTAAAGAATTTTGAAAAATCAGAAATGTAAGAGCAAATTTGATTGGTCAGATTGATAGCCTATTTGTAAGTATGCACATTTTTATGGATTAGATTCATAGAACACTAATCAGTGTTCATATCAAGATATTTCTTGAGGCTTACACTCAAGAACTGGCCTAAGGCCCTCAGCAGTATGTTATCTTAAGTCAGCATGAATAGACTCCATGACTTCTTATGACCAATAATAATAACAACCCTAAATTGAAGTTCAGAACAACTTTTTCAGACATTACACAAAACTTTAAAACCTTTGTATAACTGAACAATTATTGTCTAGAATGGTTAAACCTCAAATAATTATTAGCACTTCATTAGCTGTCAGTCACTATTTAAATGAATTGGCATAGATTTTGAGACATCCTGTAATGACCTGTGCACACAATGTCCCAGTTTGTTTCTGTGCATGGAGTTTGCATGCCTATTAATGCCCTAGAGGGATAGCCCTTAATGCCCATCAGTTGAGACAATTCAACTGTGCTGAACTTTAAACATGACAAACTATCTGAAGATTGTGCCACTTTTATGACCCAGCATCAAGGGGGATCAACGGAATAATTGAGAGAGGTTTAATTAGGAGAAGGAAAGTATATAATGTTAATGTCTTCTGTGGATAAAATTTGATGAAACAATAAAAAAAACTTACCTCAGAGTGAACTGTTTGAACCCTTTACTCCAGGTCTGAAGGTTATAAAGCTGAGTTTGGAAACCAGTCTCAAATCTCAAGCATCTGATTGGCTGAAATGGCGACCAGTCGCCATTTCAGCCAATCAGATGCTTGAGATTTGAGACTGGTTTCCATGCTCAGTTTTATAACCTTGGGCACATAAGTACTCATTTTATCGCATGTGCGAACTGTGTAGATCCAGATCAGCCAGCACATTCGTGCTGTTTGGTCAGGATATCATAATCTACTGTTTTCTTTTCCATCAGTTATAAATCAAAAAAGTGTAGATCCTGATTAGATGGCATGGATGTACTGGCTGATCTTGATCTACACTGTTCACACATGCAGTAAAATGTGTGTCTATGGAGGAAATTGTTAAAAATAGTTAATGCCCACCTTGTGAAATCTTGTCATGAAGATAGTGGTGCAATAGTCAGGGGTTTCGATATGTTTTAACCTGTTTGGAGTAACGAAGTACCATATGAATATTAGTTAAGAATGAAGAAGGTGGACAACTATTAAATGGCCAAGTGCTAGCTGGTTCATGCATCTGAGCTATGAAGTTAATACCAGTAAATCCAGTACCTCCTTTTGTTGAATAATACTACTCATTGACAAAATGCCCTATCAGTAGGTAGAATGTCATCATAAAATTTCTTGGCGTAAAAAGTTATCATGGCCATGAAGTAAAAAGTTTGAAGTCCATCTATTGATACCTGGAATAAACTCTTGTCCAACAATACCTGGTCATAAGGGGACTGTACATGTATATGGTTAAAACACCAAAAGCATTTAAGCCTTTACTCCATGGATAGGGTTTTTAGTCCCTTGTGCAACCAATGTAGTATCTATATTGTTCGCTTTTAGATTCATTTAGTTATTTCTAATCAAAATATTTATGATCAGGATCTAAAAGGGTCGCCTATGTTATAAAAAGCATATCTATGATGTAAAGGGTTAAGCAAGATTCGAGTTTACGACGTAAACTTTTATAACCAGGTGTATTGCATATCGGAATAATGAAAGCCCATAAAAAGAGTCTAAGAAAATGAACTTCACTACTGCATAAAAAAAGAAGAAATACTTATGTTATACCGATGTTGGATATTGGAAGGAATACAGAACAACTGAATCACCTGCTAAATTGTAATGCATACCTTATAATGCACATAATAACAAGAAAGTACTTGACACTATTGCACATTTTAAACTTTGCAAACATTTACATAGAAATCCATTGAACATATTGTTTTCTTCATTTGGCAAGTGTTGCCTTGAAAAGTTCTTTACAACTTTGGCAGTTGGTTCAATAGTACATGTATAAGTCTAGCATAATGGGCATTCATAAATCACTCTGAAATGCTGAGAAGCATACACCATTAAACTTAATGAAACATGCTCCTTATCCAAGAAATTCTCCTATTACACAATTATGAAAATTTAGATAAGTATATAATCACAGTTCTAACAATAAACATCTGACACAAAATATGACACATAGGTACAGCAACTGAAATTGCAACAAATGAATGTAAACTACACAGTCAAGGTGAGCATTTACATTGTTTCTTTGTTTCTCATAGATTTAAAAAGTCACTAGAAAATAACATAAAGATTTATTATGGATCAATATTTTTAGTTTGAGTATTTAATAGAACTGAGAGTAAAATTGCTGTTTGTTCTCTACAGCACCAACAGAGGAGGCAGAAACCCCTGTTCATGAAGCACCGGAAGAGACAATGACCTTGGAGGGTCAGGATATTTCACCTGAGAAGGTGACCCCAGAACGATCTGAGGTCATCACTATGGAAACGACAAGGGAGGAAGACCAGAAGGTCGAAAAGGAGGAGATAACTTTCGAGTTTGTGACCCCAGAGAAGACAGAGTTATCTTCGACGGAGGTCACCTTAGAAGAGACACCTCTTCCAGACGAGGACAAAGTTGCTCCAATGGCAACAGCTGCTGAAATCTCCATGGCAACAACCTTGGAGATGGAAGAGGTCATTCCACGAGAGGTGAGCCCAGAGGAGGTCACCTCTGTAGAAACTGAAGATAGGCTGTTACTGCCTGAGGAGCAACTTCCAGAGCAGAGGAAGGCTCCAGAAGAGGAGGTGAGTGTTGTCATTTCATTTTCATGTTATTTTAGCCTTTACACCAACTCTTTACTCCACGAGATTATGCATATATCCCGTATGAAACAAACTATTAGTTTTTGTGTTGAAAAACTTGAGATAATTAAATTACTTGTGAAATAGTTGCTGTTTTAAGCTTCATACCTTGTGTCAAGCACTGGTCCTTTTATGGAAACATTTACACCATGTAGAGCTTACATAGTATCATATAATTGTCGTAGGGAATGTACATGTATTTAAGAGATATTGTAAGATCAATATTGAAAAAGGATACTAAATAATAATTTGGACATAAAATAAATCCAAGTTTTGGAACACCTTGTCACCTAAGTGCAAAAACAAAATAAATTTGCAGACAGAATATTTGAAGCATTGTTCCATCAGAAAATAAAGAAAACTGTTAACATTTTCAGCAAGTACCAGAGGAAGTCATCTCGGAGGAGAAGGCCCCTGTTGAAAGCAAGGAAGAGGTCACCCCTACCCCCACTACAGGTGAATCCCCCAAATTTATTACACAACTCACAACTCAAACCAAACCCAAACTCGGGCAACCAGTCCAACTTGTTTGCACTGTTGTCGGAATACCCACTCCCGCTGTACGATGGATATTAGACGGAGAATATATTCCGGAAGATTCCACCACCTACATTACAGAGTACCATAAAGATGGGACATGCACACTTTCGATTAAAGATGCAGTACAAGAAGATGAGGGAGAGTATACTATTGAGGCAACCAATAATTTCGGAGTTGTTCGTTCTACAGTCGAGCTTGTACTTGAAGGTAAGCATGTAGTGATTATGGTATGCTGTGTTAATGACCTCTGGGTGAACGTGTTTTGACACCTCTCAAAATTGTTTGACAGTTTGTTACAAGCCAGCCTGTTTATAGGTTCATATTGTGTTGTGGTGGAGAAAAATGACTTTTAATCACATGAATCTTTTTGGAATAAAATAATTATTCTTTTTCACTGGTCTTAATAATTTCAGTATATTTACAAACAAGATGCAAATTTATTTTGATCTTGTCTGTAAATACTTAAAAATACATATGAAAATATGTGTGTGATGGGTAAACAAGTAACCCTACAAATAGGCTGTTTTAAATACACCAATGCGAGTAGTATTTTCTAGTATTTTCTGTGATAGCACTGTTACTATGTGTAATGTGCAGAGGTCAGTTCTGAAATAGTGTAGTCTTTTGGTACTAAAGTGAACTCATTCATTTTTAGTGATCTTTTAAATTTGTTAGAATATATAGTTTTACTCTTTTCAGATTTTTGTAACTATCAATATTTTCAATTACTTAGCTTTTAAAACAAATGCAAGGATTATCACATAGTCTTTCACTTGTTCGTTCTAAACCTTCGATCTAGATCCACTTTTGTCTGCACATGCTTGCATTCTGATATGAGTCTACTCTGGTTGCTACTTCGGACTTAAGAAGCAAACTGTGTAGATCCATTTGAGACTGCAAAGATGTTCTGACAGATCTGGAGTTAACCAGTGCCCAAGGTTATAAAGCTGAGCATGGAAACCAGTCTCAAATCTCAAGCATCTGATTGGCTGAAATGGCGACCAGTCGCCATTTCAGCCAATCAGATGCTTGAGATTTGAGACTGGTTTCCAATCTCAGCTTTATAACCTTCAGGCCTGGTCTTCCAAAATATATCAGCCATATCCCATTAAGTAAATGGTAATGGGTTATTAGTTTGCTTAATGAAGGAAATACCTCTTCACACATGTTCGTTAAAAATGAATGAGTTCTTAAGTTCTCTAAGTGTTGTTTATGAAAATTTAGTTTAATGTATATTTCAACAGAATCAGTATTTGTAAGGAATCGTATTTTTTATAAAACAGGAAATTATAAAAGTATTAAATGAAATTTTCAAGATTTAAATATTGATTGCTACAATCAGAAGGAAATATAGATATAAAGAGAATAATAAAAAGCCTAATTTACTTCTCGAAACAAGAGGTAGGTAGATTGTTATGTCTCAAAATTATAATAATTTCTTATATTAATACCTGGAAAAAAAAATTTACAATGGTTGAATCTTTGTCATTAAGAAAATACTGATCTCTTAGGAAATGGCACATTTTGTCTTCACGTTTTCCTTGCATTGGTTGATTGTTGCCCAAATGTATATATTTATCCCCTTTCACCATTGAAATCATTAGTGGATGTATCAAGTGATGTCAGAAGACCAGAAATTGAAGAACATGTTCACTATCCGGATGAAAAGCCTGAACCCATTGAAGAAATCCCGTTGGTCACTCCTAAAACTTTACTACACTTAGATCTTGATAAAATTGACGAAGTCAGCAATATCAGTGTAAGTCCTTCTGTTGAATCAGTGGACTTTGAAAATGTAGAACAGTATCCTGTTGCTTTTGAAACTGCTGTGTTATCTGAAGTAACTGGTATTGAAGCTGAAACAGAGTTAACTGAAGTCCAAAAAGTGTTTTCATTAGATGAAGAAGCTCCATTAACTGAAGAAGAAACATTATTAACAGCAGAGATAAAGAAGCCAATTATAGTTACTGATGATTTTGAGGATCAGCAGCCTGAGGTAAAAGATGAAAAAGAAATATTTGATAAAGATGTGGAAGTGATTGATTTAAGTCTTCCCATGGATGATATGACAAAGAGACCGAAGTTGAGTAAAGAAAGGTTGTTTGAAGAGGAAATCATTGAACAATATGATAAACAAGACAAAGAGCAGCCACAAACAGATGAAACAAAACCTTCCACTCTGGAACAAATGAAACCAGATGTTGCAGGTACGGAGACAGTGCTAGAATATGCAGAAATCGAGGAGGTTGATATTCATGAAGAAGTTAAAATCACAGAGGAAGAAATTGAGATACCAAAGAAACCAGAAACGAAAGAGAGAGTGATTCCTATTTTGGAAAAAGTTTCAAGTAAAGATCAAGAATATTTCATAGAATATCCGGAGGAAGCAGATGTAAAATCAAAAGAAGATACCTTCATTTCAGAAACTGAAAAAGAAACAATTGTTCTGCCGGAAGAAGAAATTGAAATTGCAGAAATAGAAACAACTGTAGAACAATTTACAACTGAAAAGAAAATCGAAACAGGTATTATACCTGAAGAATTAGAGTCTGTTGAAAAGCCTGTTATTGAAGAAGTTGAAGAGGAACAAAAACCAGAAGTTGAAGTCGATATAAGTGAGATTACAAAATATAGTGAAAAACTTGATATTGACAGAAAACCGAAACCTTTTGGACTTGATATTGACATCGAATTCACACCTGTTTCAAGACAAGTAACAGTTACAGAGGTTACTGACACAACAGACACTGTCACCACAACTGAAGTTGTTGAGGACATTGAAGATATTCTTGTCACAGAGAAAGAATATGTTTCTGAAAAAGAAAGTGTTATTGGACACATTGGTGAGTTGGAAACTGTAATTACAACTGAAGGCATTGAGTTGAGCGAGCGTGTTTCACCTAGAAAATTTGAAGTTGAAGTTGAAATAGCATTGCCAGCAACAGATGTTACTCTTACTGAAAAAGAACAACTCGCTATTGTTGAAACAAACTTAAAAGACATATATCAAGAGATACCAATTAGTGATTTAGAAATCACTGAAAACGAATATTCAAAGACGGTAGTGTCAACTGAGGAAATTCTTCCAGATGTTGAGCAATTACAAACTCCATTGGTTCAGAAAGAGTATGATACTACCATTAAAATTCCCATTGAAGGTAAGTTAAGAACACAGATTGACCAACCTCTGATTGTTCCATTGACTGAAGAGATGCCAGATACATTTGTTGAAACGGTATCAGAAATTGATGAAGGCATTGCTATTGAGGTGATGCCTAGGGAAGAACTGGAAACAAGAAGGGAATCCATTGTAATTGAACAGGTTTTATTTGAAAAACCTGTTAAACTAGATGAAGAACAGGACCTGAGGTTTGCTTCTTTTGAAGACCTCCAGCCAGAACATATAATTGAAACAATATTTAGAGAAACAATTGAAATTGAAGAAACACCATTAGATTCTGTAAATATTGAAATAAAATATCAGCCACAACCAGAAATGGAAACAGTCTTTACTGAAACTATAGAGATTGAAGAAACTTCTCCCAAGGAAGATGTAATAGAGGAGTACCAAGTCGATTCTGAAACAACCTTTACTGAAACCATTGAAATTGAAGGCAAACCTGGAGAAATAGAAGTGAATATAAAAAGTAAAACAGAAGATGTAACCGAAAGCATTTTCACTGAAACCATTGAAATTGAAGAAAGCAAATTACCTTCTGTGACTGAAATAACAATTCAACCAAAACCACAGGTTACGTCAATGGGAAAAGAAGGAGTTGAGGTTGAAATTCAACCTAGAGAAGAAATTGAAAGAATTGAAATTTCTGAACAGAAACCTACAGTAACTGAAGTCAATATTCAGCCAAAACCAGAAACTCAAACAACAGATATAAAACCAGGAAAAGCGGGAATTCAGGTTGAAATTCAGCCCAAGGAAGAAATTGAAACAGTTGACATTTCTGAAAAGATGCCAACAGTAACTGATATTGAGATTCAACCTAAGCCAGATGTGACAACAACTGAAGTGACACCTGGAACAATAGAAGTTGAGGTTGAAATTCAACCAAAAGAAGAAATTGAAACAGTTGCCATAACTGAAATGAAACCAACAGTAACTGAAATTGAGATTCAACCAAAACCAGAGATAACAACAGCTGAAGTGACACCCGGAAAAACAGAAGTTGAGGTTGAAATTAAGCCAACAGAAGAAATTGAAACAGTTGAAATTTTTGAAAAGGTTCCAAAAGTAACTGAAATTGAGGTTCAGCAAAAGCCAGTGGTAACAACTGCTGAAGTGACACCTGTAAAAACAGAAGTTGAGGTTGAAATTCAGCCAAAAGAAGAAATTGAAACAGTTGAAATTTCTGAAAAGGTGCCAATAGTAACTGAAATTGAGGTTCAGCAAAAGCCAGAGGTAACAACTGCTGAAGTGACTTCTGGAATAACAGAAGTTGAGGTTGAAATTCAGCCAAAAGAAGATATTAAAACAGTTGAAATTTCAGAAAAGATGCCAACAGTAACTCAAATTGAAATTCAACCAAAAACAGAGGTAACAACAGCTGAAGTGACACCCAGAAAGACAGAAGTTGAGGTGGAAATTAAGCCAACAGAAGAAATTGAAACAGTTGACATTTCAGAAAAGTTGCCAATAGTAACTGAAATTGAGATTCAACCTAAGCCAGATGTGACAACAACTGAAGTGACTCCTGGAACAACAGAAGTTGAGGTTGAAATTCAACCAAAAGAAGAAATTGAAACAGTTGCCATAACTGAAATGAAACCAACAGTAACTGAAATTGAGATTCAACCAAAACCAGAGATAACAACAGCTGAAGTGACACCCGGAAAAACAGAAGTTGAGGTTGAAATTAAGCCAAAAGAAGAAATTGAAACAGTTGAAATTTCTGAAAAGGTGCCAATAGTAACTGAAATTGAGGTACAGCAAAAGCCAGAGGTAACAACTGCTGAAGTGACACCTGTACAAACAGAAGTTGAGGTTGAAATTCAGCCAAAAGAAGAAATTGAAACAGTTGAAATTTCTGAAACGGTGCCAATAATAACTGAAATTGAGGTTCAGCAAAAGCCAGAGGAAACAACTGCTGAAGTGATACCTGGAATAACAGAAGTTGAGGTTGAAATTCAGCCAAAAGAAGATATTGAAACAGTTGAAATTTCAGAAAAGATGCCAACAGTAACTCAAATTGAGATTCAACCAAAAACAGAGGTAACAACAGCTGAAGTGACACCCGGAAAAACAGAAGTTGAGGTTGCAATTAAGCCAACAGAAGAAATTGAAACAGTTGACATTTCAGAAAAGGTGCCAATAGTAACTGAAATTGAGATTCAACCTAAGCCAGATGTGACATCAGCTGAAGTGACACCTGGAGCAACAGAAGTTGATATTGAAATTAAGACAACAGAAGAAACTGAAACAGTTGAAATTTCTCAAAGGATGCCAACAGTAACTGAAATTGAGATTCAACCTAAGCCAGATGTGACAACAACTGAAGTGACACCCGGAAAAACAGAAATTGAGGTTGAAATTCAGCCAAAAGATGAAATTGAAACAGTTGAAATTTCTAAAAAGGTGCCAACAGTAACAGAAATTGAGATTCAGCCAAAGCCAGATTTGACAACAGCTGAAGTGACACACAGAGCAACAGAAATTGAGGTTGAAATTAAGCCAACAGAAGAAATTGAAACAGTTGAAATTTCTGAAAAGGTGCCAACAGTAACAGAAACTGAGATTCAACCACAGCCAGAGGTAACAACAACTGAAGTGACACCCGGAAAAACAGAAGTTGAGGTTGAAATTAAACCAACAGAAGAAATTGAAACAGTTGAAATTTCTGTAAAGGTGCCAACAGTAACAGAAATTGAGATTGAGCAAATGCCAGAGGTAACAACGGCTGCAGTGACACCTGGAATAACAGAAGTTGAGGTTGAAATTCAACCAAAAGAAGAAATTAAAAGAGTTGAATTTTCTGAAGAGATTCCAACTGTAACTGAAGTGCAACAAAAATCAGAACAAACTGAAGTAAAACTCAGTATTGATGCTAAATCAGATATCGAAGAACAAGAAATACCACATGTTACTTCAGATATCACTGAGAAAATTGCTGACATTAGTATAACTGTAGAGGAGGCAGGACCACTGGTTTCTTCAATGGAAATAACAAAGGAAACACCAGTGAAAGAGACAGGTACTGGATGTGTTAGAGAAGCTACTGCTATCCTCATTAATGATTCTGTTAGTCTGGCTCTAAAATCTGTTTGTGTGATCAGGCGTAAGTTTTACTGCACATTCTTATTCCTAGTAAAATCCATTAGCAAAGCAGTGTAATCTAAATAGTTTTGATTATGTTTAAACTGCCATTTTCATAAATGATTTTTTTTTATTTGAAAACAATTACTTAACTTTGTCATATTCAATTGGTCATTACCGTTAGTTTCCAATTAACAGGTTAAAATTTGTCAAAGATAACACTTTAAAAAAAAAAACTCTTCGCCCCATGGGATATGGTTTATATTGCGTGTTACTAGTGTTGATCCAGCCAGCACTTCTAGGCTGTTTGCACAGGATCTATAATGTTCACATTTACATTGGTTCAGTTATTTCTGACCAAGAAACAACAGTGCAGAACCATATAAAACTGCAGGGGTGTGGAAGAACTTATCTCACCCAGAATCTAAGCCGTATCCTTGGAGTAGAGGGTTAAATAATACTTTGTAAAACTTATGTCTGCCCTCTTTATGCAACTGAAGCTGCTATTTGGATTCTTCCATCTTGTTTTTCATACAACTACACTTATTTTAGTTCCTCTTCCTTAACAGCACTTTCACATTCAGTAATGAAAAGAAACGGAGCAAATCTTTATAAAAATTCTCACCTTAGTTAAAAAATGGTATAAGGCGGAATTATACCATTTTTGCACTAAGGTGATGAAATACAAAATTAATGCAGGTCATCATGTATTATGTATTGTTATTTCTGAATTAGCTTTAACATTTCGAGGGGTCAGTGCAAGACTATTGTAACTACATTGTAATAAAGAAGGAGTTACAATAGTCTTGCACTGAACCCTCGATTTGGTCTTGGGAAATAAAGATAGCAACATCGACTGAAACCCTTCACACTCTTCATTACTCTACATAGTTACCTAATGACTAATTTCAACTGTTATTTTATAAGTATAATGCCATATTTACTTTGAATATGTATATATCTTTAGTGTTACTGCAAACATTAATAAATTTTGTTATTAAATTCTGAGTGCACTGATCTGGGTCTACACTGGTCACAAGCACCATAAGCTCCATTTGTGGTGGCACATCTTTCACAACCCTTGGTTTTTTTTGTTTCGATACAAAGGTACCAGTAGTTTATTGCTAGTAGTATTTATGTTGCCATTCACAAAGCACAGTACATGTATTGATAACTTCAGGCTTTTTACCAATGTAAATAAGGAATAGCCAGTTTTGATTTGGGGTAACAGTTAATATCAAATGGTTTATCACACATGTTCTAAAGAGCCAGACTACAGAGTATCTCTTGCAGGTTGCTTATATCGTCTGGTGAAACTTTGTGCCAATTATATTTGTTTGATTTCTAGCAGAGGGAATGCCACACCTTGCAATGGAATGCGCTAGCACACCACTGCTTAGTTTTTGAAAGAATTCCTAAACTTATACCGTCATTTCCAAGACCAAAGATTATTATTATGATAATGGAGACAACTGTGCCCAAGGTTATAAAACTGAGCATGGAAACCAGTCTCAAATCTCAAGCATCTGATTGGCTGAAATGGTGACCAGTCGCCATTTCAGCCAATCAGATGCTTGAGATTTGAGACTGGTTTCCAAACTCAGTTTTATAACCTTCAACCCTGACCAATTACAAGCTAGAGCGCTGGGGCTTGTTTCCAATATCAGTCTCATTAATTAATCTTTTGTCATGATTATAGGCTGCATTTAAAAAAAAATAAAGTTCTTTTTAAATTCTTTGTAAATCAAAATCATGTTTATTTGTCATTTCAAGCTTGTAAGTCAAACTCAAATATTGTCCATTTGCTTTCAGTGTTTGCAAGATGACTTTATCTTTCATAATATTGTAAAATTGGGTTAATTTTAAATTATTACTGTGATATTTACAAAAAGGTTAGTAAAAGGTAAAATTGGTAGAGTTTTCGGATGACAAAATCTGATTTTTACAAGATCAAAAATTGCTCCAAACTGCAGCAGCCTATTAGGTCATTACGGTATATGAAAAACACACTGACAATACTAAAGTAAAATATTTTATATTGATAATTGATTATATAGACTGTAAGGTATTGCAAGATGCAAGATGACATAGGAAGAGTGTAGTGTAATATGTATATAGTATTAAATATGTAAAGTATGATGTAAAGCAGTATTGAAAAAATCTTATTTTAAATTGAAAAGTATAGAAATACTCATTTTGTCCCCATAGTGCAAAATTTAAAATACCGTATATTCCCTATTAAACGCCCCTCCCCTAATAAACGCCCCCCAGTCTTTTTTCAAAAGTAAACGAGTGACTTACCATGACATGACGATCTTTAATCTCTCAGCATTAATCCAAATGAATAATTTAATAATCATTTTGGTGTGAAAAATTTCATTTCAGGTTAAGTTTTTTAAAAATAAGTTCTAGGAAACTGACAAAATTGTTTCCTACGGTTATTTATTAAAAAATAGCACAATTATTGAAAAATACATTTTGTCAATAGTTGGTCTCTATTAAACGCCCCCCCCCCCCCCTTTGCAAAATGTAACGCCCCCGGGGGCGTTTAATGGGGAATATACGGTAGTAAATCTCTTGTGACAAAGCAGTGATTTAGTTGCCAGCAATTGTTGTCTTTAATATAATTAAAACAATCATCTGAAATAGAATTTTCAAAATATTCCACTTTAAGACATTAGACAATTTGAAGGTCAAACAATATTAGAAATACAATTTTAGGATAAAATGTTCCTTCATAATGCTACATGACTTGTACAGTTGGCACTATACTTTAGCCATGAGCTCTCTTGGTGTACAAGGGTACATTCTTATGGAAAGTGTGTCTCCTGGATTTATTCAGATGTGTTTTATAAGAACAGTTGTGTGTTTTCTAGTTCTCACCATATCTTTAGGCAATTATAAATACCTTAGAAACAAGAATATTTCAATACTGAAAATAATAAAGACTAACAAAATAATGCCTAATTAAAATCTTAATATTATTTAACCCTTTACTCCGTGGATTATGGGTATTTTCCCTTGGGCCAGTAGTGTATCAACACTGCAAGGATCTAAACTGATTGTTTTAGATTCAGTAGTTTATTACTGATCAAGTAAGTGTAGATCCAGATCATATGACACAGATGTGCTGGTTGATCTGCATCTACACTGGTGTCCCATGTGATAAAAGGCCTAGCCATGGAATATATGGTTATTGCTGAACAGCTTATTGTTGTAATGTTCATCTATGTTATGTTTTAAGTCTTATTAGTTTTCTTAATTTATTTGTCTAGATTTTTTGTTTTCAGTTGGTTATACTTTTGTAGTGGTTTATTTATTTGTACATAACTGTACTGTATGTCCATTTTATAGACAGTTTTGTTTGTCTGAGTATTATGTGATACATAAAACTTAAATTATTTACTAAAATCTAGGTAACAAACTTATATTATGTTTGAATTTTGCATTGAAGTTTATTAATCTAAATATGGATACCAGTCTCAGACAATATGATTGGTAGAATTTAAGAACAAATTCAAAATTAACCAATGGGAAACCTGCAATCTGAGACTGGTGCCCAGCTTGAGAACTTTTGAGTATTTTCAATCTGTTAAAAAGAGAATTACACCCAAAGTTCTCAGTCTAACAAAATTGAAAGAAATGCTTAGTCTTAAAACATATTTATTTTTATTACAAAATCCTATTATTTTAAAATTGTTTTTGTTTAGCAATTGACACTAAGCTTTAAAAATGCCTTTGGTTGTTTTGGTGTGTGGGTTAGTTGCAAATTAACAGGGGAAATAATGTAATATTTTACTTAACTTTGCTTGGTGAAATTTACTAAAACAAATTAAAGATACTCATTTAAAAAGAAAGAACACTTTTAATTCACTTATAAAAATATGTGTTCCATGTAAGGAAAAAAACCTATGTCTTTGTTGTTACATGTTGTGTGTTTTCACATTTAAATATTCTTTTTCTTTGATTTAGTTTGCATATGTAAGGTTCACTATTTTCTAAACATTGATCATGCTAAAACAAATAACTTAGAACATGTCTCTATGGCAAAATTCCTTCAGCATGTGACATGTCCATACTTTTATGCTAAAATGTAAAAACGACAACAAATTGATCTGCTGGAATAAAATGTAATTTATTGTCAATGTTTAGAAAAAAGACATTGTCTTTTCGCTAAAGTGCAAAAGCAGTTTCACTCCTGTGCCCAAGATCATAAAACTAAATCTGGAGATCAGTCTCAAATCTCAAGCATCTGATTGGCTGAAATGGTGACTGGTCGCCATTTCAGCCAATCAGATGCTTGAGATTTGAGACTGATTTAATAAACTTAGTTTTATGATCTTGGGCCCTGATTTGAGTGTTTTTGCACTCAGGCAATGATAACTATTGGAGTATTCATCACAATTATTGAAATACATGCTATCGTGGGTCCTTTTTTACCCACTGGAATCTGTTTAGAAATGATAATAGAAGAGTTGTATGTTTACAGTTCCAGAAGATGAAGTCATTCGAGCTGATGTCAGTTTTACGAGTGAGGAAACCCACAGGGAGGAGATTGTTTCAGAAGTCTCAATACAGTTTGAACAACAACCAGCCACTGAAGAAACATTTGAGGTAATTTGTGGTTATTTTACTTAGACTATATCTTTATCTGTTTTGATTTTGTTTGAATTAACTTTAATTGATTTTAATTGTACTGAAATTGGTTTTATATTAATGTAATTGGTTTGTAATTGTTTTTCTTCTGTAATTGCTTTTATTTTACTGTTATGGTTTGTAATTGGTTTTATTTTTATGCCCCCGAAGGGAGGCATATAGTAATCGGACCGTCCGTCCTTCCGTCCGTCCTTCCGTCCGTCCGTCCGTCCGTCCGAAATAATCTTGTCCTCGCTTCTCCTCTGAAACCGCTTGAGGGATTTCTTTGAAACTTCACAGGAATGTTTGTCACCAAGCCTAGTTGTGCATATCGTCAGGAATTTCTGCTCCGATTATTTTTGGCTGAGTTATGGCCCTTTGAAGCAAAATCTTGTCCTCGCTTCTTCTCCCAAACCGCTTGAGGGATTTCATTGAAACTTCACAGGAGTGTTTGTCACCAAGCATAGATGTGCATATCCGAAGGAATTTCTGATCGGATTATTTTTGGCCGAGTTATGGACCTTTTTACCTAACCCTAACCCTAAACCCTAACCCTAACCCTAACGTAAACTGAAATCGCTTGAGGGATTTCATTAAAACTTCACAGGAGTGTTTGTCACCAAGACTTGTTATGCATATCCAAAGGAATTTCTGATCGGATTATTTTTGGCTGAGTTATGGGCCTTTTTACCTAACCCTAACCCTAACCCTAAGGTAAATTTTGTCAACGCAATAGAGGTAACATTTTTTTGTCCGATTGTCATGAAATTTGGTCAGGATGTTTGTCCCAATGATTTCTTGGACGAGTTTTAATATGGGTCATCAGGGTCCAAAAACTAGGTCACTGTTACTAAAAATAGAATTTTCTTGTTAACACTCTAGCGGTCACATTTTTGCTCAGATTGTCATGAAACTTGGTCTGGATGTTTGTCCCAATGAATTCTCGGACGAGTTCGAATAAGGTTCATCCTGGTCCAAAAACTAGGTCACTGTTACTATAAATAGAATTTTCTTGTTAAAACTCTAGCGGTCACATTTTTGCTCGAATTATCATGAAACTTGGTCAGGATATTTGTCCCATTTATTTCTAGGCCGAGTATGAATATGGGTCACCTGATCCCAAAAACTAGGTCACTGTTACTATAAATAGAATTTTTTTGTTAACACTCTAGCAGTCACATTTTTGCTCCAATTATCATGAAACTTGGTCAGGATATTTGTCCCATTTATTTCTAGGCCGAGTTTGAATATGGGTCACCTGGGTCCAAAAACTAGGTAACTGTTACTATAAATAGAATTTTCTTGTTAACACTCTAGCGGTCACATTTTTGTTCTGATTGTCATGACACTTGGTCAGGATGTTTGTCCCAATGATTTCTCGAAAAAGTTTGAATATGGGTCATCTGGGTCCCAAAACTAGGTCACTGTTACTTAAAATAGAATTTTCTTGTTAACACTCTAGAGGTCACATTTTTGCTCCGATTGTCATGAAACTTCGTCAGGATGTTTGTCCTAATGATTTGTCAGACAAGTTCGAATATGGGTCATCTGGGTCCAAAAACTAGATCACTGTTACTAAAAATAGAATTTTCTTGTTTACACTATAGTGGTCACAATTTTACTCTCAGATTGTAAAGAAACTTGGTCAGGACATATGTCCCAGTTATTAATTGGTTGAGTTTGAATATGGGTCACCTGGGTTCAAAAACTAGGTCACTGTTACTATAAATAGAAAAATCTTGTCCATGCTGTAAATTTGTTATTTCTCATTGGATTTTAAAATAACTTGGCTCAAATGTTTACCATGACAAGGTGTACTTTCGCGTACAATACCCATGCCTGTTGGTCCAAGGTCAAGGTCACTGTTACTAAAAATAACATTTTCTTGTCTTGGCTGTTAATTCCTAATGAATGAAGTGATTTCAAAATAACTTTACACAAATATTCACCATGACAAAGGGATGTGTTGCTTACAATACCCATGCCTGTAGGTCAAAGGTCAAGGTCACTGTTACGAAAAATAGCATTTTCTTTTCCAAGCTGTAGATTTGTTGTTTCTTATTGGATTTTAAAATAACTTGATGTTAATGTTCACCATATCGAGACGTTGCACTCAGGTGAGTGATAAAGGGCCATCATGGACCTCTTGTTCATATTAATATTTAACTTTATTTAACTATATATTTACTACAGACTTGAAACATAATTATGATCCTTTCATCTTTCACATTATATGCATGCAGTATGCTTCGTCTTCCACAAGCATATTTTTCATTACATATGTTTATTTATTACATATGTATACCTATTTGATTTCAAGCTGCATTTCGGGGGCATATGTCAATTCCAGTGACAGCTCTTGTTCTGTCATTGTTTTTATTTTACTATAATTGGTTTTATTTACTGCAGTTGGTTTTATTTAAATGTAGACTAGTTGGCTATACACGTGAACATTAACAAATTTTATGTCTAAATGCTGTATTATGTTGACAACATACAATTGTTAATGAATTGATTTCTAATTCATTACTTCTTTGGTAGCTGAAATGGAAATCAACTTATCTCTATTTTCAAACAGGTTACTATGGAAACAGAAAAGATAGAACTTGAACAGAAGCCCATGGAGGAGGAAGAAGTGTCAGTGGAGCTCTCTCTAGAGGAGGCAGCTTCCAAACCACAAGGTAAGCTAGAATGCATGCTTGTAGCATATTTAGGAAAAGATGAAGTGATGTTTTGGACTGTTTAGGTAGTTGGTTCCATAATTTTCTCAACACAAATTCATATAGAGACTGTTTTATTTGTACAATTATTTTATACTATTTAGAACATGTTTGTATTAATAAAGACTTTGATATAAATACTGCCCATAGTAATATTATCTAAATGTGGGCTATAGTAAAAAATCAAAGTGAAACAAAAAACAACAACGACAAAAAAAAAATCATTGATTAAATACATGTAATATTCCTTGACATGAAAATTATGTTTACCCCTGCTAAATGTCCATACCTTAATAATCATCTTTTCTTAAGATTGCTATGAATCATTATTTTATTTAAGACCTAAAATATATCACTATTAGACAGAAGGATGAAAACTGTAAAATCATTAATTCTACAATCTACAATAAAATTATATTTGATTGTTTGATATTTTTCTTATATTCAATTAAATATACTTCGCTTAACATAACTTACTTTAGTATCATTTGATTGTGCAGGGAACAAATTATGTGCAAAAGGCACTTAAATTAATCTCACAAAATTAAATATAAATTGTTTAACCCTTTCCTCCATATGTACTCATTTTGATGCCTGTGCGACCAGTGTAGATCCAGATCAGCCAGCACATCCATGCTGTCTGATCAGGATCTGCACTAGTCGCATTTTGGTCAGAAATAACCTAATGAATCAAAAAGCGAACAGTGCAGATCCTTATCAGACAGACACAGATAAAGGTGTATCTACGGAGAAAAGGGTTACCGTATAATGTTTTTTTTTTCATGAGCATAATATTTTTCGACCGTCTTGAAATCGCAAAAATAACAAAATTTGCTGCATATACTATGCTTTACAAACAATGCTGATGAGCATTACTTAATAAGTTGTTTGAAAATGCTTTATATTCGCCCCAGCGGGCTAAAGGTCAATTATCACTTTATTACATCTATATTTGCGGTGGTTACGGTTATTATTCTGTCGGTAAAAAACATAAACACTAATTGTTATTAAAACGGATGTCAATTATGCTGCGGGCAATTTGGTTTATAACAGTTTGATAAAATACCACTGTTAAATGCACTGCTTTTACCTATTAGCAAACACTTCTTCTAATAATAATTTGTTTTTACAGGTACATTTGCTGGTACCGGATTACAAGAAATATAGCAATATGAATGCACTGCAACAGTAAAACACGCGAAAATTAATTACTGCGGACGTAAATTCGCTAAAATTACGAACGCGAAAATTTTAATTATGGCAAAATCGCGAAAATTTTCGATCACGAAAATAACCCATTATACGGTAATTTGGCTGGGGTTGGATTTCGTCCACATTGAATGGTGCAATTTTTGCAAAAATTGAACCCCCTGCTCAATATAATGATACCACAGTTTTTAAGAAATTGAAACAGTTTTGAAAATTTTGAATGATTTTACAGTAGAATTTATATTCACTTATTTATATTTAGTAGAAGACCTACTTAGCAATAGGTAGAAAAAAAACCTTACTTCTGTACTCAAAAGTATATAAAGTCTTGTTTAACATTTAGTATTTAACTTTATACATTCTATATTCCTTAAATTATTAAAATCTAGCCAAATACTAAATCGAATGCTGCAACTTTGAAGGACCATATTCTTACCTTATAGTTGTAATATTGTAAACATAGATATTTGTAGTGAGTGGTTTGAGATAACTCTTCTTATTGATTTATATTCAGAACTGAAATGTTCCAAAAATTTTAATCATGAAGATCATTTGATGACTCTATGTTTACAGTATTATATTTAGTCAGTCTCTCTTCCGGGAGCAAAAGATTTGCAAACTGTATATTCAACTTGAGAAACAAAGAACTCAATGCACTCAACTGGCATTCGAATTTACTCTTCTGATATTTTCAACCCTTTCCTCCATAGACACACCTTTATTGCATGGACAGGTTAGATCTAGATCAGCCAGCACATTGTTGCCGTCTGATCAGGATCTAAACTGTTTGCTTTTTTAATTCATTAGGTTATTTCTGATGAAAATGCAACCAGTGCAGATCCTGATCAGGCGGCATGGATGTGCCGTCTGATCTGGATCTACACAGGTCACACATGTGTAAAATTGCGTTTTTATGGAGGAAATGGTTAATTGCTTTCTTATTACTAAATAATGGATTTCTAAAATGAATTCAGCCTGTTGGAAAATCTCAACAGATATATTAACTTTGTTCATAATAATTTTCTATTGATTGAGATACACTGTTAATATATTTTGATCATGATTGTACTAAAGATAGAATTTAAACAGAACTGATGAAGAGCAAAAATATTTGTCTGTTCATCATGAAGTATGCAAATCTTTTGTGTTCTTCTGTACCTTTATACAAGTTTTGTTTAACCCTATCCTTCCTCTCCCAGAATTTTCAACCACTGATATAGCTGTTAAGGATACTGTACACGCAGAGACTATTGAAACTCTCCTACAGTCTGAAAAAGAATCAGTGGAACAATTAATTGACCTGAGCTCAAAGATCTCTGATTTTGAAATAACTGCAGTTGAACATGAGATTCAGTCAGAAGTAGAACACAGAACAGTAAGTCAGGTATCTTTAGAAACAGACAGAGAATCTGAAATTCAGTTAACCGAATTAATCACTGATACTGAAGTTGTACCACATATTGGGGAATTGCAAACAGAAATGGTTGAAGTTAAAGTCAAACCAACATTGGAAACCAATGTTTTGTTAGAAAAAAAGGAAGATGTTGAAATACCAGTATCTAAAGTATCTACTGAAGAAGAAATCACTCCTAAAATTGCAGAAACTCAAACAGAAAAGGTTGTGGTTGAGGTCAGACCTACAGAAGAGACCGAAGTGTCTGAACAAAAGAATGAAGACGTAGTTGTGTCAGTATCTGAAATATACACTGATGAAAAATTGACACTCGGCATGAAAGAAATAAAAACAGAAAAAGTTGAAGTTGAAGTCCAACTTAATGTAGAAGCCAGAGTATCTGTTGAAAAGAAAGAAGAAGTTGAAATACCAGTATCTGAAATTTCTGTTAAGGAAGAGATCACTCCCAAAATTGAACACATCCCGACAGAAGATACGGAAGCTGAAGCTGCACCCACTTCGGAAACCAAGGTTACATTAGAAAAGGAGGAAGAAGTTGAAATACCAGTATCTGAAGTTTCTGCTGAGGAAGAGATCACTCCCAAAATTGTAGAAATCCCTATTGAAGAGGTGGAAGCTGAAGTTGCACCCACTTTGGAAACCAAGGTTACATTAGAAAAGAAGGAAGAAGTTGAAATACCAGTATCTGAAGTTTCAGTCGAGAAAGAGATCACTCCCAAAATTGAGGAGATTCCGACAGAAGAGGTGGAAGCTGAAGTTGCACCCACTGTGGAAACCAAGGTAACATTAGAAAAGGAGGAAGAAGTTGAAATACCAGTATCTGAAGTTTCTGCCGAGGAAGCGATTGCTCCCAAAATAGAGGAGATGTCGACAGAAGAGGTGGAAGCTGAAGTTGTATCCACTTTGGAAACCAAGGTAACATTAGAAAAGGAGGAAGAAGTTGAAATACCAGTATCTGAAGTTTCTGCAGAGGAAGAAATTGTTCCCAAAAATGAAGAAATCCCAATTGAAGAGGTGGAAGCTGAAGTTGCACCCACTTTGGAAACCAAGGTTACATTAGAAAAGGAGGAAGAAGTTGAAATATTAATATCGGATGTTTCTACCGAGGGAGAGATCACTCCAAAAATTGAAGAGATCCCAACAGAAGAGGTGGAAGTTGTAGTTGCACCCACTTTGGAAACAAAGGTTACATTAGAAAAGGAGGAAGAAGTTGATATACCAATATCTGAAGTTTCAGCAGAGGAAGAGATCACTCCCAAAATTGAAGAGATCCCGACAGAAGAGGTGGAAGCTGAATTTGCACTCACTGTGGAAACCAAGGTTACATTAGAAAAGGAGGAAGAAGTTGAAATACCAGTATCTGAAATTTCTGCCGAGGAAGAGTTCACTCCCAAAATTGAAGAGATCCCGACAGAAGAGGTGGAAGCTGAATTTGCACCCACTGTGGAAACCAAGGTTACATTAGAAAAGGAGGAAGAAGTTGAAATACCAGTATCTGAAATTTCTGCCGAGGAAGAGTTCACTCCCAAAATTGAAGAGATCCCGACAGAAGAGGTGGAAGCTGAATTTGCACCCACTGTGGAAACCAAGGTTACATTAGAAAAGGAGGAAGAAGTTGAAATTCCAGTACCTGAAATTTCTGCCGAGGAAGAGATAACTCTCAAAATTCAAGAGTTCCCGATAGAAGAGGTGGAAGTTGAAATTGCACCCACTTTGGAAACCGAGGTTACATTAGAAAAGGAGGAAGAAGCTGAAATGAAAGTATCTGGAGTTTCTACCGAGGAAGAGATCACTCCCAAAATTGAAGAAATCACAATTGAAGAGGTGGAAGCTGAAGTTGCAGCAACTTCGGAAACCAAGGTTTCATTAGAAAAGGAGGAAGAAGTTGAAATACCAGTATCAGAAGTTTCAGCAGAGGAAGAGATCACTCCCAAAATTGAAGAGATCCCAACAAAAGAGGTGGGAGCTGAATTAGCACCCACTGTGGAAACCAAGGTAACATTAGAAAAGGAGGAAGAAGTTGAAATACCAGTTTCTGAAATTTCAGCCGAGGAAGAGTTCACTCCCAAAATTGAAGAGATCCCGACAGAAGAGGTGGAAGCTGAATTTGCACCCACTGTGGAAACCAAGGTTACATTAGAAAAGGAGGAAGAAGTTGAAATTCCAGTATCTGAAATTTCTGCCGAGGAAGAAATAACTCTCAAAATTCAAGAGATCCCGACAGAAGAGGTGGAAGTTGAAATTGCACCCACTTTGGAAACCGAGGTTACATTAGAAAAGGAGGAAGAAGCTGAAATGACAGTATCTGGAGTGTCTACCGAGGAAGAGATCACTCCCAAAATTGAAGAAATCACAATTGAAGAGGTGGAAGCTGAAGTTGCAGCAACTTCGGAAACCAAGGTTTCATTAGAAAAGGAGGAAGAAGTTGAAATACCCATATCTGAAGTTTCTGCTGAGAAAGAGATCACTCCCAAAATTGAAGAAATTCCAATTGAAGAGGTAAAAGCTGAAGTTGCTTCCACTTTGGAAACCAAGGTTACATTTGAAAAGGAGGAAGAAGTTGTAATACCAGTATCTGAAGTTTCAGTCGAGAAAGAGATCACTCCCAAAATTGAAGAGATCCCAGCAGAAGAGTTGGAAGCTGAAGTAACACCCACTTTGGAAACCAAGGTTACATTCGAAAAGGAGGAAGAAGTTGAAATACCAATATCTGAAGTTTCAGCAGAGGAAGAGATCACTCCCAAAATTGAAGAGATCCCGACAGAAGAGGTGGAAGCTGAATTTGCACCCACTGTGGAAACCAAGGTTACATTAGAAAAGGAGGAAGAAGTTGAAATACCAGTATCTGAAATTTCTCCCGAGGAAGAGATCACTCCCAAAATTGAAGAGATCCCGACAGAAGAGGTGGAAGCTGAAGTTGCACCTGCTGTGGAAACCAAGGTTACATTAGAAAAGGAGGAAGAAGCTGAAATGACAGTATCTGGAGTTTCTACCGAGAAAGAGATCACTCCCAAAATTGAAGAAATCACAATTGAAGAGGTGGAAGCTGAAGTTGTAGCAACTTCGGAAACCAAGGTTTCATTAGAAAAGGAGAAAGAAGTTGAAATACCAGTATCTGAAGTTTCTGCTGAGAAAGAGATCACTCCCAAAATTGAAGAAATCCCAATTGAAGAGGTAAAAGCTGAAGTTGCACCCACTTTGGAAACCAAGGTTACATTAGAAAAGGAGGAAGAAGTTGTAATACCAGTATCTGAAGTTTCAGTCGAGAAAGAGATCACTCCTAAAATTGAAGAGATCCCAGCAGAAGAGTTGGAAGCTGAAGTAACACCCACTTTGGAAACCAAGGTTACATTCGAAAAGGAGGAAGAAGTTGAAATACCAATATCTGAAGTTTCTGCCGAGGAAGAGATCTCTCTCGAAATTCAAGAGATCCCAACAGAAGAGGTGGAATTTGAAGTTGCACCCACTTTGGAAACCAAGGTTACGTTAGAAAAGGAGGAAGAAGTTGAAATACCAGTATCAGAGGTTTCTGCCCAGGAAGAGATTGTTCCCAAAATTGAAGAGATTACAGTTGAAGAGGTGCAAGCTGAAGTTGCACCCACTGTGGAAACCAAGGTTACATTAGAAAAGGACGAAGAAGCTGAAATACCAGTATCTGAAGTTTCTGCCGAGGAAGAGATATCCCCCAAAATTCAAGAGATCCCGACAGAAGAGGTGGAAGTTGAAGTTGAACCCACTTTGGAAACCAATGTTACATTAGAAAAGGTGGAAGAAGTTGAAATACCAGTATCTGAAGTTTCTGCCGAGGAAGAGATCACTCCCAAAATTGAAGAGATCCCAACAGAAGAGTTGGAAGCTGAAGTTACAACCACTTTGGAAACCAAGGTTACATTAGAAAAGGAGGAAGAAGTTGAAATACAAATATCTGAAGTTTCTCCCGAGGAAGCGATCTCTCCCAAAACTCAAGAGATCCCGACAGAAGAGGTGCAAGCTGAAGTTACATCCACTTTGGAAACCAAGGTTACATTGGAAAAGGAGGAAGATGTTGAAATATTAGTATCTGAAGTTTCTGCTGAGGAACTGATCACTCCCAAAGTTGAAGAAATCCCGACAGAAGAGGTGAAAGCTGAATTTGCACCCACTGTGGAAACCAAGGTTACATTAGAAAAGGAGGAAGAAATTGAAATAACAGTATCTGAAGTTTCTGCCGAAAAAGAGATAACTCCCGAAATTCAAGAGATACCAACAGAACAGGTGGAAGTTGAAGTTGCACCAACTTTGGAAACCGAGGTTACATTAGAAAAGGAGGAAGAAGTTGAAATACCAGTATCTGAAGTTTCTGCTGAGGAAGAGTTCACTCCCAAAATTGAAGAAATCCCATTTGAAGAGGTGGAAGCTGAAGTTGCAGCAACTTCGGAAACCAAGGTTACATTAGAAAGGGAGGAAGAAGTTGAAATACCAGTATATAAAGATTCTGGTGAGGAAGAGATCACTTCCAAAGTTGAAGAAATCCCAATCGAAGAGGTGGAAGCTGAAGTTGCACCCACTATGGAAACCAAGGTTACATTAGAAAAGGAGGAAGAAGTTGAAATACCATTATCTGAAGTTTCAGTCGAGAAAGAGATCGCTCCCAGAATTGAAGAGATCCCAACAGAAGAGTTGGAAGCTGAAGTTGCACCCACTTTGGAAACCAAGGTTACATTAGAAAAGGAAGAAGAAGTTGAAATACCAGTATCTGAAGTTTCTGCCGAGGAAGAGATCACTCCCAAAATTAAAGAGATCCCGACAGAAGAGGTGCAAGCTGAAGTTACATCCACTTTGGAAACCAAGGTTACATTAGAAAAGGAGGAAGAAGTTGAAATACCAGTATCTGAAGTTTCTGCTGAGGAAGAGGTCACTCCCAAAATTGAAGAAATCCCATTTGAAGAGGTGGAAGCTGAAGTTGCAGCAACTTCGGAAACCAAGGTTACATTAGAAAGGGAGGAAGAAGTTGAAATACCAGTATCTGAAGTTTCTGGTGAGGAAGAGATCACTTCCAAAGTTGAAGAAATCCCAACCGAAGAGGTGGAAGCTGAAGTTGCACCCACTATGGAAACCAAGGTTACATTAGAAAAGGAGGAAGAAGTTGAAATACCATTATCTGAAGTTTCTGTCGAGAAAGAGATCGCTCCCAGAATTGAAGAGATCCAAACAGAAGAGTTGGAAGCTGAAGTAACACCCACTTTGGAAACCAAGGTTACATTAGAAAAGGAGGAAGAAGTTGAAATACCAGTATCTGAAGTTTCTGCCGAGGAAGAGATCACTCCCAAAATTAAAGAGATCCCGACAGAAGAGGTGCAAGCTGAAGTTACATCCACTTTGGAAACCAAGGTTACATTAGAAAAGGAGGAAGAAGTTGAAATACCAGTATCTGAAGTTTCTGCTGAGAAACTGATCACTCCCAAAGTTGAAGAAATCCTGACAGAAGAGGTGAAAGCTGAATTTGCACCCACTGTGGAAACCAAGGTTACATTAGGAAAGGAGGAAGAAGTTGAAATACCAGTATCTGAGGTTTCTGCCAAGGAAGAGATAACTCTCAAAATTCAAGAGATCCCGACAGAAGAGGTGGAAGTTGAAATTGCACCCACTTTGGAAACCGAGGTTACATTAGAAAAGGAGGAAGAAGTTGAAATAGCAGTATCTGAAGTTTCTGCTGAGGAAGAGATCACTCCCAAAATTCAAGAAATCCCAATTGAAGAGGTGGAAGCTGAATTTGCAGCAACTTCGGAAACTAGGGTTACATTAGAAAGTGAGGAAGAAGTTAAAATACCAGTATCTGAAGTTTCTGCTGAGGAAGAGATCACTCCCAAAGTTGTAGAAATCCCAATTGAAGAGGTGGAAGCTGAAGTTGCACCTGCTGTGGAAACCAAGTTAACATTAGAAAAGGAGGAAGAAGTTGAAATACCAGTATCTGAAATTTCTGCCGAGGAAGAGTTCACTCCCGAAATTCAAGAGATCCCGACAGAAGAGGTGGAAGCTGAATTTGCACCTGCTGTGGAAACCAAGGTTACATTGGAAAAGGAGGAGGAAGTTGAAATACTAGTATCTGAAGTTTCTGCCGAGGAAGAGATAACTCCCGAAATTCAAGAGATCCCAACAGAAGAGGTGGAAATTGAAGTTGCACCTGCTGTGGAAACCAAGTTAACATTAGAAAAGGAGGAAGAAGTTGTAATACCAGTATCTGAAGTTTCTGCCGAGGAAGAGATCACTCCCAAAATTGAAGAGATCCCGACAGAAGAGGTGGAAGCTGAAGTAACACCCACTTTGGAAACCAATGTCACATTAGAAAGGGAGGAAGAAGTTGAAATACAAATATTTGAACTTTCTGCCGAGGAAGCGATCACTCCCAAAATTCAAGAGATCCCGACAGAAGAGGTGGAAGCTGAAGTTGCACCCACTTTGGAAACTAAGGTTACAATAGAAAAGGAGGAAGAAGTTAAAATACCAGTATCTGAAGTTTCTGCCAAGGAAGAGATAACTCCCGAAATTCAAGAGATCCCGACAGAAGAGGTGGAAGCTGAATTTGCACCTGCTGTGGAAACCAAGGTTACATTGGAAAAGGAGGAGGAAGTTGAAATACTAGTATCTGAAGTTTCTGCCGAGGAAGAGATAACTCCCGAAATTCAAGAGATCCCAACAGAAGAGGTGGAAATTGAAGTTGCACCTGCTGTGGAAACCAAGTTAACATTAGAAAAGGAGGAAGAAGTTGTAATACCAGTATCTGAAGTTTCTGCCGAGGAAGAGATCACTCCCAAAATTGAAGAGATCTCGACAGAAGAGGTGGAAGCTGAAGTAACACCCACTTTGGAAACCAATGTCACATTAGAAAAGGAGGAAGAAGTTGAAATACAAATATCTGAAGTTTCTGCCAAGGAAGCGATCACTCCCAAAATTGAAGAGATCCCGACAGAAGAGGTGGAAGCTGAAGTTGCACCCACTTTGGAAACTAAGGTTACAATAGAAAAGGAGGAAGAAGTTGAAATACCAGTATCTGAAGTTTCTGCTGAGGAAGAGTTCACTCCCAAAATTGCAGAGATTCTGATAGAAGAGGTGGAAGCTAAAGTTGCACCCACTGTGGAAACCAAGGTTACATTAGAAAAGGAGGAAGAAGTTGAAATACCAGTATCTGAAGTTCCTGCTGAGGAAGAGATCACTCCCAAAATTCAAGAGATCCTGACAGAAGAGGTGGAAGCTGAAGTTTCACCGACTGTGGAAACCAGTGTTACATTAGAAAAGGAGGAAGAAGTTGAAATACCAGTATCTGAAGTTTCTGCCGAGGAAGTGATAACTCCCAAAATTAAAGAGATCCCGACAGAAGAGATGGAAGCTGAATTTGCACCCACTGTGGAAACCAAGGTTACATTAGAAAAGGAGGAAGAAGTTGAAGTACCAGTATCTGAAGTTTCTGCCGAGGAAGAGATATCTCCCAAAATTCAAGAGATCCCGACAGAAGAGGTGGTAGTTGAAGTTGCACCAACTTTAGAAACCGAAACCGAGGTTACAGTAGAAAAGGAGGAAGAAGTTGTAATACCAGTATCTGAAGTTTCTGCCGGGGAAGAAATCACTCCCAAAGTTGAAGAAATCCCAATTGAAGAAGGGGAAGCTGAAGTTGCATCAACTTCGGAAACCAAGGTTACATTAGAAAGGGAGGAAGAAGTTGAAAGACTAGTATCTGAAGTTTCTGCTGAGGAAGAGATCACTCCCAATGTAGAAGAAATCCAAAATGAAGAGGTGGAGGCTGACGTTACACCCATGTTGGAAACCAAGGTTACATTAGAAAAGGAGGAAGAAGTTGAAATACCAGTATCTGAAGTTTCTGCCGAGGAAGAGATAACTCTCAAAATTCAAGAGTTCCCGACAGAAGAGGTGGAAGTTGAAATTGCACCCACTTTGGAAACCGAGGTTACATTAGAAAAGGAGGAAGAAGTTGAAATAGCAGTATCTGAAGTTTCTGCTGAGGAAGAGATCACTCCCAAAATTCAAGAAATCCCAATTGAAGAGGTGGAAGCTGAAGTAACACCCACTTTGGAAACCAAGGTTACATTAGAAAAAGAGGAAGAAGTTGAAATACCAGTATCTGAAGTTTCTGTCGAGAAAGAGATCGCCCCCAAAATTGAAGAGATCCCAACAGAAGAGGTGGAAGCTGAAGTTGCACCTGCTGTGGAAACCAAGGTTACATTAGAAAAGGAGGAAGAAGTTGAAATACCAGTATCTGAAGTTTCTGCTGAAAAAGAGATTGCTCCCAAAGTTGAAAAAATCCAGACAGAAGTGGTGGAAGCAAAAGTTGCACCCACTGTGGAAACCAAGGTTACATTAGAAAAGGAGGAAGAAGTTGAAATAGCAGTATCTGAAGTTTCTGCTGAAAAAGAGATCACTTCCAAAATTGAAGAGATCCCACCAGAAGTGGTGGAAGCTGAAGTTGCACCCACTTGGGAAACCAATGTTACATTAGAAAAAGAGGAAGAAGTTGAAATACTAGTATCTGAAGTTTCTGCAGAGAAAGACATCACTCCCAAAATTGAAGAGATCCCTACAGAAGAGGTGGAAGCTGAAGTTGCTCCCACCTTGGAAACCAAGGTTTCATTAGTAAAAGAGGAAAAAGTTGAAATAGCAGTATCTGATGTTTCTGCTGAAGAAGAGATCACTCCCAAAATTGAACAAATCCCAACTGGACAGGTGGAAGTTGAAGTGGTGTCCACCTTGGAAACCAAGGTTACATTAGAAAAGGAGGAAGGAGTTGAAATTCCAGTATCTGAAGTTTCTGTCAAGGAAGAGGTTACTCCCAAAATTGAAGAGATTGCGACAGAAGAAGTGCAAGCTGAAGTTGCATCCACCTTTGAAACCAAGGTTACATTAGAAAAGGAGGAAGAAGTTGAAATACCAGTATCAGAAGTTTCTGCTGAGCAAGTACTAACACCAATGATTGGAGAAATTACAAAAGAAATGGTTGAAGTTGAAATTAAACACACAGAAGCAACTGAAGTGCATTTCAAAAAGGCAGACATTGTTCAAAAAGCTGTATTTGAAGTTTCTGCTCAAGAAAAAGTAATGCCTGAAGTTGAAAAAGAAATGGTTGAAATTGAAGGAATAGAAAAAACGCTAGAACATGTGGTTAAGAAGGAGGAGATGCCACAAATGTTGTTGCTTGCACAAACTGAGATTTCTCAATCTACAGGTAAAGAAAAAGATACAACTGGTTCAATTGAATTGGGATATTCGGGCATCGATTTAAGTGAAGTTCAAACAAGTTTTAATGTATCAGAAGAAGAAGGTAAATTCAAGAAATCAGAAGTTGAAGCTGAAATTTCAATGCCTCGAGATACTGAGGAAGAGAAAAAATATGATGATAACTTAACTGCAGTTGATTTAAAACTCAGAGATCTTTCAGTGGAACAAGATTTATCAGAAATATCCGAACAAACACAAATTACCAAAACAAAATTAGGTGTTGAAATTGTTTATGAAAGTGAATCTGAAGGAGAGTTATCAATAGAGCTTCAGTTACCCAAATCAGGTAAAACATCTGGCATGAAATTTGCAATGCATCTCTCTTTTTTATTTATTACTGTTTTGTCATTTTTGCATGGTTAAAAGGTTGCTTGAATTTTTCATAAATGGGCATTATTTATGTGCTGTCTGAAGTTTGAAAAACTTTTTAATATTAATAGATTTATTATTTTAGCAAAGCCTGGTAGACATGATTTATTAGGTGTGTAAATGAACATGAGCTGAGTTTGATGTCAGATATGCATAGACTTTATGCAGATAGGCAAGGAATTGAAACTTAGCTAAGCTTATGATTTTTGAATAAACAGCAGCTGTAACAACCAGTGCCAAAGGTTATAAAACTGAGCATGGAAACCAGTCTCAAATCTCAAGCAACTGATTGGCTGAAATGGTGACCAGTCACCATTTCAGCCAATCAGATGCTTGAGATTTGAGACTGGTTTCCAATCTCAGCTTTATAACCTTCAGCCCAGATCAGATACTTGTCTTGTCAAAAAAATTAAAAAGCTGAAGGTTGCCAGGCAATGAATTCATAATTAGGGATTGCAAAGTGTGTTAGAAATGAAGCCAGAGTGTGCTAGCTAATAAAGATTGGCTTTGACGCGCTAGCAAAGGCTGAATCTTATGGAGGCTAGGATTTAGTTGCCATGGGCTGATCACAAGCTCTACAACAGCATGTTTTGCTGACAATGTTGTCATTGAAGTTTCATTTTTTTACATTTTTTTCATTAAAATTTGCATAGGTTGATGTTTTCTGAATTTAAAAATAAGTGTTAGTGTTGAAGAAAATGTTAAGTGTTGCCTAGTTCAGAAGATAATGATTAAATATCTTATTTATAAATTTTCTCAGTGTTGCAATATAACTGATGGATGTTAAGGGAATTTCACAGTTGTCAATCCACTTTCTTCATCAATAAAAAAGAAATTATCAGAATTTTAAGAGGTTAAAGTATTCATACTGTGTTTAAATTATTATAAAACGAGATATCTTTAACATGTTACAAGAAAAAAATTTCATGAATTTTAGTTTTCTACTGTTTCATTCACTTTTGTACTGTGAAAGACTCTTTACAATATTACAGAATGGTTCTTTGTGAGAATGAATCTAATAATACCAAATACAGGCTGGCTCTGGATGCTTTATGCAATTTATGTTTTTGTTCCTGACAGTAACCTTCAGATAAGTGTATTCGTCTTTGCGGGTTGTATAGAGTTTGGAATGCTGTAATTGTTTTTTAAATTGTCTGAGCATACTCATAAAGTGACGCTAGATACATTGTACTTATATAATCATTTGGAAGTAAAATATTTAAATAGCTGCAGAAATGAAACACTTTTAGGCTTCAGTCCAATGAAAAAAAGAAATAAAAAGAAATAAAAAAATTATCTTTAGTAAAATTAATCTTGCAAAAACAAAAATTAGATGTTGAAGCAAGTAAAACATGACAGACAAGTTTTTTAATTAAAACAGTTTGCCAGAGAAGCATTCTTAATGCATCTACAAAGCAGTTTGCCAGAGAAGCATTCTTAATGCATCTACAAAGCAGTTTGCCAGAGAAGCAATCTTAATGCATCTACAAAGCAGTTTAAATCATTTTCAGACTGTGTAAACCTTCAATTAGTGCCCAAGGTTATAAAACTGAGCATGGAAACCAGTCTCAAATCTCAAGCATTTGATTGGCTGAAATGGCGACCAGTCGCCATTTCAACCAATCAGATGCTTGAGATTTGAGACTGGTTTCCAATCTCAGCTTTATAACCTTCAGCCCTGGTCAGGGTCTAGACATATTCCAAAGTAAATAAGCCTTATATTATCATTGTGTATCACAGATTATATATTATACATACTGTGTATTATACTTGTTTAGACATTTATCCAGATCTACATGTATTTCCTCTGTAACCAGACACAAGCTTACATATTAAACATATACTCAACAATTACTATCACCCCATTAACTAGATTGTATAGCCCTATATAATCGAGAAACTGTAACCATTTCAGCTGAGGAGGTCTCTGTAGAGGAAGAATATTACCTGTCTGAGAAAGAAAAACAAGTTGGTAGGTATTAGGAAAGAGACAGCAGGAAACAAGAAGAGTTAACCCTTTACTCCATAAATAAAACTGTATTGCATGGTGGAACAGTGTAGATCCAGATCAGTGGGCACATTTTGCCATCTAATCAGAATCTATAATGTTCTCTTTTAGATTCATTAGGTTATTTCTGATCAATTTGCAACCAGTGCAGAAAAAGGAAATCTGCCACCTTGAAAGAATATTTTTGTGGGTTCTTTTCAGTGACTGTACTCTTTGCAAAATTTACTTAAAACTCATGAAAGATGCTTAAAGTTGTCAACTAAATGAATATTTTAGAATTTGTTTTTCCCAGATGTTTTAACTTAATAACAGATAGTATAAAATCTGATCAGAATGTGGGCTACACTGGTCATGTGTCAGGTTTCAACACCATACTGGTTCAGAATTTCAGTACATAATAAAAGTGAACTTGCTATTCCTTTTTATATGATGTATAATTTTACTTTTCAGAAGAAGAGAAGGAAGCAATTTCCGATGAGGAGACCAAAGAAGCAGTACACAGTAAGTTAAACAAGATTTGTACTTCTACAGTTTTATTTTAATACAGCTTCAAGCTTGTGTACATTTCAAAATTTGATATTCTTCAAAGAAAAAAATGCACTGTTTAATTTATCTATAAATTGGAATTTGTGTACATCATATTATAATATAAGATAACAAGATTTTAATTAATTGCCACTTCATTGTGTAAGTTTATGAACTCTAGGATATTACTAAGTGAAAATGACTAAATTTGAAGTGTAAATTTGTAGAAGTGGGTGAAAGGAGGGCTGACACTCTGTATGCATAAACAATCTCAAAATTCTTGTTTTTCTGTCATTGTTAACTGTTTCCTAATTTTGATATACACTTAATATATACGTGATACAATTTACAGCTGTAGAAGAGCAGGTGATCCGAACTGCCCCAGAATTCACAATACAGCTTGAGGACATTGTAACAACCGATGGCGGCAAAGCAGAGTTCAGGTGTGAAGTGCGTGGAGAACCTCTTCCCACCATTACCTGGCTGAAGGATAGCACGCAGGTGGAGGAGGCCGAGGAGTTCCAAATCACGTTCCAGGATGGCGTGAGCGTACTCACCATTCCAGACGTGTACCCAGAGGATG